>OX456527.1:64676283-65259969 GCA_949748255.1 Eustalomyia histrio | reverse complement strand
TAATTAAAAAATAAATAGTTACCAATATCGTCTTTTTTGTAATGAAACAAGTAGTCGGATGTAATCTTGACTGCTTATAAAAACGATTTCGTCTAACAAGAATAACTAGTACTGGCGCCGAAGTATAAAAGTACCTTTTATTTAAAAAAGTACCTTTTATTTAAAAAAGTACCTTTTATTTAAAAAAGTACCTTTTATTTAAAAAAGTACCTTTTATTTAAAAAAGTACCTTTTATTTAAAAAAGTACCTTTTATTTAAAAAAGTACCTTTTATTTAAAAAAGTACCTTTTATTTAAAAAAGTACCTTTTATTTAAAAAAGTACCTTTTATTTAAAAAAGTACCTTTTATTTAAAAAAGAACCTTTTATTTAAAAAAGTACCTTATAATTAAAAAAGTACCTTATATTTAAAAAAGTACCTTTTATTTAAAAAAGGTACATTTACTTAAGAAAGTACCTTTTATCTAAAAAGTACCTTGTACATATTTTTTTAAAAACAACCTTTTATTTAAAATAGTCCACTTTTTTTAAAAAAGATTTGGTTTGTTAAAAGAGTGTGAAAAAATTTGTTAGATATTTAAAATTTTTTTTATTCCAGTTTTAATTACATTTTTTTTTCAGAACTCCGTTTGGATTTACTTGCTGGTCAACAAATACGTGCCAAAATTTCGTCTATCAATAATATGCTTAATTTTAAAATTCAATTACCTTTTTATGGCTGTGATAATATTAAACACATTGAGTTATTATGCTGTTATGATGATGTACGTTTTGTTAAATCCAATCAGGATGTTGCTAAAAAATTCAAACAATTTTATGATGGTAAATCTTGTGTGCTGAATATTAAGGATGTCAATGATAATAAAGTGTAAGTATGATAATTTAAATGGATAATTTTTTCTATTCGAACATATATCTAGGGACTCTTTCTTAAAAAAACCTAATTTGGATTTAAGAACTTTTTCTTCAAAGTTTAACAAATCCAAAATCAAAATCTGATTTTGGATCTTAAAATTTAAAAATATCCCTACCTGGAAAAATAATCTAGCAAAAGTTTATCCAATTTTTACTAGATTAACTTTCCATTCTAAGCGCAGCGTAAACGGTCTATTATTTGAATTCCTTAAAAATTTTCTCTTTTAAAAATTAAAAAGATTTTTTGAAGTTTTTAACAAGTTGAAATCTAGGCTTTTTATATTCTAGCAAAAATGTTTAAGATTCGTAGAACCTTATATAGTTTAATAAATGTATTTTTTTGTGTATTTCATTTTAGCATACTTTTGCGTCCATTAATGCCCTTATTAAAAGAGGATATACCCTGGTATATCTGTACACCACCAGTAATTTTGGAAAGCTTTACAGTACGCATAGTTTATGTACCGACACCGTATCGTTTGTATGGACAAATTATAGCCACTGAAATGGAAATGGCACAATTATTAGATAATATGTTCAATTATTATGAGAATGGAGGTAATTTTTTTTTTTCAAAAAGAATTTTTTGGTCCAAAAAAGTTTAAATGAATCTAAAATAATAATATCAACTTTTTAGGCTTCTTGCAAAACTAATACATAACAGTTAGTCTCTTGAAAAAGGCTTTTAACTAATTTATTTTGTGAAAATTTCACAGAATATTTAACAGAAACAATCAGGCATGTGATAAAAATCGAAAACGATCGGATTCTCAATGTTTAATACTGTACAATCTATATTTAAAAAATTAAAGCCTTAATTGATAATTTTGAGTAATTTAAAGTGACATACATATACCAAACTACGAAACTATTTTAGATTAAATAAAAACTGTTCGTTTTTCGATTTTCAACACACTCCTTAATAACTTTTATTTTTTTTTTTTTGCTAAGGTACTGTACTTGAATCATATGACTTGGAACAAGTGTGTGCGGCACAAGGTAGTGATGGTAATTGGTATCGTGCTCGCATAAAAAATAATAAACGGTCCGAGGGATCTTTAGAGGTGTATTACATCGATTATGGCAATACGGAAGCAGTAGAAAGACATTTATTGAAAAAGTTGGAGGAAAAGTTCTATATCAATAAGAGTGCTTACGCAATCGAGATTAATCTTCCCCTAAAAACCATCGCAGCAGATTTGCAACAAAAACAAAAGTCAAAGAAAATGGCAAATAATGATTGTCTCAATACTTCTGCTACCACCAATGAAACCGATATAGCTGTTATTAATCAATTGTCCAATATGACGCTGGAACAAGAAATTACCGTAAAGTCCATAGAAGTTAAAAATAATCATTTGATAGCTGAATTACAAATGTCAGATGGTAAAAATATGATAGATGTGTTAAAAGAACAAAAACTTATAAAATCTCGTGACTTGGAATATATGCGCAAACTATTGGAAAAACAGAAACCAAATATATTGGAATATATAGAATGTGTAGACTTAACTTTGGAAGATGAAGAAGATGCTGAAGAAATGCGTAAAACTGGACAAAGAAGTAAACCAACAACACCCAAGAAAAAGAAGACGACATCAACGACGGCAGCAGCTAATAAAGAAACGGAGCCAGAAAAGAAGAAGAAGAACCAACATGTGCAACAACAAGAACAGAAGACAATAGAAATAAATAAAATTGAAGAAATACCTAAAGCAGCTGTGGAAGAGGTAGTAAAGATCACAGAAGTTATAGCAGAAAACCCCAAGGAAGTTCCAAAAATTATTGAAAACCCCTTACCACCTACTGCAGCTTTAGTGGTAGAGGAGGAAATTTTAGAAGCAGTAGAACCGGAAACAGAAGCTGTCATTAATCCTTATGCTAATATGGAACATGCCATATTAGCTCATTGTGATAATCCTGCTCAATTCTTTATACATCCCATGGATAAAGTTAAAGATTTACAGCGTCTACAGGAAAATCTACAAATTGTAGCAAGCTCTTTACCTCCCCTAATGGGAATTAATAATGGTGCTTGTTGTATTTCCATGTATTCTGTCGACAAACAATGGTATCGTGCTAAAATATTGGATGCTGAATTAATGGTCTTACAATTTATAGATTTTGGCAATACGGACTGTGTTACGGATACTACAGATTTAAAAGAGATGATAGTATTTCCTGATATTGAGCCATTATGTATACCCTGTGCTTTACCTATACGTCCTAATGGTACAATAGATTGGCAAGATGCTGCCAATGCTACCTTTAATGATTCCTATACCAAAGTTTTAGATTACGAGTACATTACCCAAGGAGAACAATTTCAAAAGAAGAGCTACCTCAAACTGTATATAGAAGGGGTAGATGTTATGGAGAAATTAATCAATGATGGTTATGCTAAACCTTTAGAATTGGTGGAGTCTGGTGAAAACTGTTATATATCCCATGTTAATGGTATTTCCGATTTCTATATACAATATGAAAAGGATTCTAAAGGTTTGGAATTAATAGAAATCTATTTGGCAGATTTTAAGAATTTAAGGAAATTGGAAAAATTTGAAAATAACAAAATTGTGGCAGCTTTATTCCCGGATGATGAAAAATGGTATAGAGCCAAGTTATTGCAACAAGTGGAGGGTGCCGAGGGTTATGAGGTTCTATTTATAGACTACGGCAATACCAGCATTAGTCCCGAGTGTCGAGAGATATCGCAAGAAATTGCCGAATTGCCATCTCTATCTAAAAAATGTGCTTTAGAAGTGCCAGCATCGTGTATTAACTGGTCAGATGCAGCCGAACAGAAATTTATGGAAATTGCTGCTACGGGAGAAACTATATTTAGTGTGGAATTAAGGGAACCCTCCCAACACTATGCGTTGGTACATCTGCTAATAGATGGCCGCAATATTAACGATGACTTGGAAGAATTATGTGAAAAAAAACCTTTAGCCGAACCCAGCATAGAAATGAATACCAGTTTTAATAATTTCATTCTACAGTCTTCGGTCTGTGAGTCTGGTACCCTATATGAGGCGGTTGTATCTCACGTTAATTCGCCCTGTGATTTTTATATACAATTTACCAAAGATGCCATACGTTTAGAAGATATGACACAATCGTTGAATTCTCTAGCCATGGAACGCTTAGAAAATCCCTCTAAATCGCAATTATGTGCTGCTGTCTTTCCAGAGGATTCCAATTTATATAGAGCACGTATTTTGGATATTTTACCTAATGCCGAGTATAAAGTTTTATTTATTGATTATGGCAATGAAGCTACAACCACAGATTTAAAGGTATTACCACATGATTTACTGGAACTTAGAGAATTCTCAAAACGATGTCAATTAGAAAATACACTTAAATTCTTACAATTTGGTTCTATAGCAACGGAATCTTTTAATACTTTAATAAATCAATGTGATGGTCTAGTCAAGGTGGATGTTTTAAATGAAGGCTCTGCTGACAAACAGCCATCAACTGTTAAGATTTTTGCCATGAATACCGAGGAGAATCTATGTCAAAGCCTGAATAAACTATTGGGTTTAGACCATAAAACCCAAACTGTTACAGTAGTATCATCCCCTGTTAATAATAGTATTTTAAATGAGGAAGACTTGCAAAAGGCTGCAAAAACTTGTGTAATATCTCATGCCCTTTCTCCAACACACTTTTATATACAATTGAAATCAAATTCAGCTAAAATGGAAATGGTAAAGAAGTCCTTATCAAAATGTAATGTTAAAGAATCTCACGCCTTACTTACACATGCCGAGGTGGATAGTGTTTGTACGGCCTATTCTTTGGAAGATGACTGCTATTATAGAGGTCGTATAGAACGTGTCTTGGCCGAGAAAAATGGTTATGAAATCTTTTTGTTAGATTATGGTAATACTATTGTAACACAAGAAATACGTAAACTACCTGAAGAATTAAGATCTATACCTGCTATTGCATTAAAATGTCAATTAAATTCTATACCTTTACAAGTAAATGATACAATTTTGGAAGAACGTTTTGCAGCTTTGTTGGAAACACATTTTGGTGAGATTTATGAAATAGAACAAGATGAAGTAGATGAAAATAGCAGAGTGCATACGGTGAAGTTACAAGTTAATTATAAAGATTTAGCCGAAGAACTAGAAAAAGCAGTAGAATCAAATGCCACCGTAGAGGAAGTATATTCACTTTTACCCACTCTACATGATTGCAGTATTATTCATGTCAATTCTCCCAAATCATTCTATGTACAATTAACCAAAGATATTTCTCAATTGGAACTAATAACTGACAAGTTACTGGATGCTGAAACAGAATTTGCTGAATTTAGCAATTTACATGTTGGCGCTATATGTGCTGCTCAATTTCCAGAAGATTTCGCTTATTATAGAGCTGAAATTGTAGCTTTATTGGATGGCAACAAGTGTGAGGTGCATTACATAGATTTTGGTAATAATTCGATAACGGATAAATTCCGTAAATTACCCGAAGATTTATTAACATTGGAAAGATGTAGTAAACATTGCTCATTGGATTCTTCATGCCCACAAACTGCCGAGATGTTGCAACAATTTTCACAATTTATTGATAGTCGCTTTTCGGAAACATTCCAATTAGAATTTTTAAAAACTTCCGAGACTTTAAATATTGTTCGCATATTCTATCAGGAAAAAAATTTAATACAAGAAATTTTACAAATTATTAAAAATGGTGGTGTGGTGGTAGAAGGAAGTGGCGGTGGTGGTGGTGTTGTTGAACCTCAAATTAATGGGGAGCAATAAAATTTCTACAACAACTATAATAAATTTATATAAAAAAACAACTTGATTGACAAATGAAAAAACAAAAGAAAAGATCTTTAAAAACCATCAAACCTTATCAAAGGTAAAGTAAATACTAAACAATTGTATAAAAAATTGTAAAATGACTTAAAGATATGAGATTTATATAAAAATGATCAATGAAAATATACAAAAATCTCTGATTCAGATAAACAAAGAAAATATATAAAATATTTTGAAGCCTTAAATTATGGTTCAATAACAATATTGAATAATGGAAAATTTAAAAAAAAAAAGGAATGAAAGATTTTCTTAAAAAGTTAAATCAAAAAATGAATTGAAGACAAAACAAGAGGATGTATGAAAATATACAAAATGCAGCAAATCTTAATGAGTTTTGGGAAAAAGTGATTAAGATATTTAAACAACTATGTAGAACAAAGCATTGCTACAATAATATGTTTAAGATGACTTTTCTTCAAACTTACAAAAAACAACTGCAAAATATGTCATACAAACATTATGACCGCTAGACTTGATCAATAATTTTGGCTTTATATCCTGATGTGTAGACTTGAAAATGGATTAGAAATATATATAAAAAAAATAATCTTTCAACAACCTACTCGATGACTTGAACCATAATATGTTCCTTAAAAACAAAAGGTATGTAGAAATTAGTTAATATATTTATTATAATTATATTATTCAAAATTGTCGAACACGTTATGAAGGATCAAATGTTACAATATTTGAATGAAAATAGCTTAATAAACCCTTAGGTGGAAAGGTCTAACGGATTCTATTAGAAGAATTATGGATAAAAGTAATGTAGAGGTTTTGTTATTGCTTGATTTATCCAAAGTATTAGTCACACAACTCTGTGATTTCCCTACATTCTCGCAATCGGTTTGTAGGCAAATTTTTTCCTTATTTGACGGAAAAACGTCTGTTATTGGACCCTTGCTGTTTCTTCTTTATATGAATGATCTTATGTCTATTGCGGATGAGTTATCTTGTGAGCTTTTTGTTTTAGCGGTTGATATTCAGCTTCTTTTTTCTGGTGAACGTTAGTTTACTGATGTATTGGAGCGTGTGATCAATTTTATATTGTCTGGCATCTTAGATTGGATGTCGAACTGTAATCTTTGTATTAATTCTGCGAAAACTAAGGCAATGATTTTTAAATCTCCTAAGGCTTCAAAATTGAGTTTGTAGAACGTATTAAATGTCTGGGAGTCTTAATTGATTCTAGTCTTAGTTTTCAACAGCATGTAAATTGGCTGTGTTCTACCATTAATTTTACATTACGTCGATTATATTCTTTAAATCTTTATTTACCTGTTTATGTTAAAAAGCGCATTGCGCATGCATTATTAATGTCTAATATGTTATATTGTGCTGAGGTTTTTACTGGTGTTAAGGGTTGTGTAATGCATAGATATAATCTATTGTTCAATCGAATTCGATTTGTGTACAATCTTAAATATCGTGACCACCTTACTAATTACGTAGAGGATTTTATAGGATGCAATTTCAAAACATTTATACACATGCGATTTTTAATATATTTTTACAAAATTTTAAATGCTTTTTGCATTCCATTTTTTTTGGGTGACATTGTCAACACAGCGTCTACTACAATTTTTACATTCCTTTCTTTGCAGCTACAAAGCTGTGCTTTTTCTCAATTTTTTTGTTTCATTTTGTTAAAAATACATGTCCATAGCTGCTTGTAAAATTAATGTTTTTAATAAAAATATACAGAAAAGTGAATTTGAAAGGTAAATATGCATATAATTTGAACTAAATATATAATGAGCAAAAGCAATTACAAAAGACTTGTGAAAAAATAATCTAGTTTGTATAAAAACAACGAGAAAGAGGCAACATTTTTTGGAAAAAGTTGTAACTCTAGACATTTTGTGGAGCGTGATGAAAATTTTACGGAGCTATGGAAGATTTTGTACAGTGTTTTGTATACTCCAAAATTAAATTTGCCCGAAAAACTTATTTACTTTAATAAAATTTATAAAAATTTTTATTAATAAAATATCAAATTTTCCGAAATAAATGCACCTGTTTAAACTTATTTTCCTTCCTAGTGTGAAAATCTAGTAAAAAGTTCCAAAAGATTAGACTAGAATTAATAAAATGTACTAGTGAATCTCTGGTTCCAATGTCTACAACTAGTAATAGTTGTGTAGATTCGCAATGACAAGCACATGTTAAATATCTATAGCAGAGAGCGTTGTCTGGGGCATAATTAGTCAGTAGTACTGGTGACAAAGTCAATAGTGAATCAGAACAGTTTTACTATTGACATTTCCTGCAAGGAATATATGAATATTTAGAAAGTCCAAAAAAAATATTTTTGTATTTTTAAATACAAACATTTTAAATAATTATTGTGGAAAAAATAAAATTACAATTAAAAAACTCCTCATTAAGGGTATTCACGTCAAAAATTTTACTATGATGCAAAGTTACAATCGTTTAGTAAGAATAACTAAGATGAAATCAAAGAAATGGGAGGCGGCAAACAACGCTTAACTGACGTTTATAACTTACCTGACTTCTTTATTTTTTGTAAACAAATACAACTTGAACATTAGGGGCCACCTTTGCAAGAAAGCTATTTTCGCATATGGACTTCGCGGGAATGCGAAATAATAATTCGTTAGTTAGCTTTTGTTGTTTTTAATATTTTATCAAATTGAAAATACGGAAATTTCATGTATTTTTATGACAAAAATTTTTGTTTACGTTTAAAAGAGAAAAGCAAATAATTTCTAAGACTTGGCGGCATTCTAAATTTTTTATTAGCCTATATATATATATATATATAACTAAGCAAATCTAAATCTACTTAAATTTGTATGTAATATTTATATAAAATTCGAAAAAACAAACCTTTTGTAAATACTCCCTTCAAAGAAGTATAAAAGGGGTATAAAATAGATAATAGCGTAGTATTAACACAAAAATAGGTCAGAGTTTGTCAATGGGGCAAAATGTATGAAACCAAAGAAAATTAAGCATTTCTGCTTAAACACTTGCAAAAATGCAAAATTGGAAAATAACGTTATCCATTAAGTGAGCGCTTCTTTTAAAATTAAAACATTTCCCAGCACAATAGTTATTGAATTAAGTTTATTTGTTTTTTTTTTTTATATAATTTTTCTTGCTAGTAAAAGAAAAAGTTTGCTAAATATTATTAATGTTAGTACAAAGAGGGCTAATAAATTTTAGTAAATTGCTGTAAACTCAATGAGTTGTAATATATTGCAAAATTTTAATTTATAAAAACAAATTATTAAAATGCACAAATTAACTCAATTATTTTTTGGTACACTTATTACACTTTAAAGCTGCTAATTTCTTTTGAAATTGCCTTACGAATTTGAATATACAAATTTATATTCTTTTTCGAGCAACATTTTTTTATTTTATTTATTATTTTCAAAAATATTTCAGACCAAATAAAAAAAATGAAAGGTTAAAATATAGTAAAAACATAACATATTTGCTTCTAATTTGATTTATCAACAAATTTTGATGACGTAGAAACTTCAGTAGAATAAAGTTGTTTAGTCAAAAATATTTAAAAATTCACTAATTTGAATTTTGAATAACTTTTTTAATAGATAACCTCTTTAACTCTAAAGCTTAAACCAGGTAGTGAAAGAGTCCGGGAACAGTGGCAGTTCTTTGGTTTACTTTCACTAAACACGTCCGACATTTTCTTTTTTAAAAGTCGTCAGATTCCTCAGAAAAAAACCCAGGATTATTAGCCATGATTCTTTAAACTTACAGGCTTGTTAATATGACAACTCTGTTAATATGATAGATATTTCTAAGCGGCTATTGATAAAAACTACTTGATATTATTTTGATAGGTATGAAAATAGTCTCCTTAATTTTATTTCAAACCATTAACCATTAAGTGATGATGAAATATTAACAAAGTATGAATTGTTACATTGCATGAAGAGTTGTAGTACAATCTAAAAATAATATTTATATTATTAATAATATTAATAATAATAATTTCTTTTTGAAATTTGTATTATTGATCTCATTAATATTAATATAATTAATAATATTAATAATAATAATTGCATTTATATTTTTTCATTAAGAAAGATTTTGAAATTTGTATTATTGATCTCAATCCTTTTTTTTTTTTTGGTTACGTATTACTCAGTCAAAGGCGAAGGATAAAAAATACTGAAAATTATTAATAGTCTTAAGACCCAACTACAATAGACTTAACTTGATATTTCAGCAAAACAGAAGTTCTTTGTGTTCTTATTGATGGAAAGAAATACATTTGTTTTGCATTAAACGATTAATCGTCAATTTTTCCGATTAATCGCTAATTTTTCCGATTAATCGTCCCGAATAACCGATTAATCAACTTTGTTAATTTTTCGAATAATGACCTAATCGATTAACCGGCAGGGTCGAATAATTGGAAACACTAGCCATATGTCACGAATAACCAAATAGCAAAAAATCACCTTTTATATGTATGTATATATTTGTTCCTTTCACTCCTACAAGGAGCATAGGGCCGTACAGTTTAGTTAATCATGTACCATTTATGACGAATCACTGATAAGACCAGAGCGCCCGATCCCGGTGTTGGGGCTGCCAACATCGCCCCCAGGCGTGCAATGGTTGCGCAGGAATTTAATCCATGGGGCTAATAGGGTTATATAGCCCATGGTCGGCTGTAATATTGGAGTTGTTGGTTGGCGCCAATTGCTCGCCACGACGTAACAAGGATCACAGGCAAATACAAGATTTAGTGGGAGCTCGAAATACCCTCTGAAACTCTCCTCTTGTAATTGCTGACTGTCCACGACTGCCATGGGCGGGCAGCTACTTTACATATCTGCGGAACGTATCACTATCCGCAACGTATCACTATCCGCAACTCCCTACTTGCAAATATCCAATACAAGGACATTTGCAGGTACATGAGTATTAAGTGAGATATGCCAAATTTTAAAATTATGGACAATAACACCGAAGCACTATTTATCTAATAAAAATTCGTTTACAATTATAAAACAAACTCTTTAGTACTTTGATCAAGAAGCTTGCATCATAACCCAATAACATAAGATATATATTCTTAGAACAATCACAAACAAATATATTATGGTTTTTATACCTTTTTTATGCTCATTTGAAACAAATAAAAAATCTATAGTACAAATATTTTCTTTTCTTTTTCTACAAAGGATAAATGAAAAGCCAATATTAATCATACAACATTAAAACAACATAATGGAAACTACAGAAAATAATGAAGATACAATAAAGATGAGATCATATAATGAAGCCCCTTGAAGGTACGTTTCAGTAAAAGAAATTCCCAATAAAGAGAAAGAATATTTATTTCTCTCATCGTATATGGGAATTAAAGCATATTATTATTAAAAAGCCTAAAATTAGGCCATTAAATATATTAAAATATTTCAAATTAAAAAAAAATAATTAAAATAATTATATATTTGAATGTGATAAATTTAAAATTGAAAGATAACTGAAATTTTTTTTTGTGTTTTTTCTTGTAAAAAACACAATTTTTTAAAACGATATTTAAAAAGCCTGTTTAAAGCTTTTCTAAAAAAAACTAATAAAACTTAAATTTAAGATTTTTTAAATAACTAAAAAAGCAGCTACAATTCGAAATTCTTTTTAAATAGTTTTAAAACTATTGCTTTATTTAAAAAATAAAATAAAAACGACCATGAGATTGAATATTAAAAAAAAGATTTAAAATATACAAATATAAAAATTTCTTAAAGAAATGGAGTATTAATAAAGAAAAATCTTTTTGGAATTTCTTGTTTTAACAAGACTAATTTTTTTATTTTGTTATTTTTTTTAATGTTTATCCCTATTTTTTGATATAATATAAACGAACGATTAATTTTGTAAAAAAACGAAATGTAAAAAAAAAACTAAAAATTGTGCTCATTTGGTTTAAAAAAAAAAACTAAAACTTTATAAAAGAAGTAAATATAAAAAATTATTGCTCATAAAGAAGAGAGTGAAGGAGTGAAGAAATTTTAAACTTTGCAATATTTCAAAGGTTGAATTATTTAATTTTAAATGTTTTTTTTTTATTTATTTAATTTTTTTTCTATTAATTGAAGTGTTTATTATAATTATTACTCTTTTTTTTTATTAATTTTTTAGTTTTTTTTATAATTAACAAATATATGTGAAATATTTACTACTTTTAGTTAGTAAATTTATTTAAAATTAAAAACACATTTTTTTTATATATTCTCGTTAAAAACAAAATATCAGAATTAAAAAAAAAAATACTTTAAACATTTAAAACAAGCAAATATTCTATGTATAATAAATAATCCAATATAAAAAAATCAATGTGTAACTAATGTCTTCTATAACTTTTTTGCATTAAAAAACATATAAAATACTTTAAATAAAATTATTTAACAAAAAATAAAAAGTTATTAATTTAAAGCCAAAATACCAGAAAAAAGCAAACATCCTACAAAAAAAATTATTAAAATGTAGAAAAAATTAAAAAAAAAACGATATAAAAGCAATACCATAAAAAATAAAATAAAAATATTTAAAGCAATCGAAAAAAATATTTGTTTTATTTAGTTTATCCCATTTTGTAATTGTTAAGTTTTGGAGGTAAAGATTAGTCTTTACTGGTGGATGTTTTTATATTTTGTAAATTGTAGCTGATAGAGCAAGAATGTTATTTAATTTGAAATCACCAATATTTTTCATTCAAAACAATTTTTAAGCTTTTAAATTTGTTAATTGCTAGCTATAAAGCAAAAAAAATATATATATATATATTAATTTGATATCACCAAAATGGTTCCCTAATTATCGATTTTTATACACTTATAAAAGATTGACAGTTCCTACATGACTGGTGGTTGTGTAGTAATCTGTAGTTGTTGTTTTTTTAACTTTAATTACTCCAGTTTTAAAAAAAAAATCAACTAACAAAATGTACTGTATTTCGTAGCAGTTGTTTACCCACTCAACTGTAGTGCTGGTTAATTTTCAATACTCGATATTTTAAAATTGGGTACTCGATATTATTCGATACTATTAACGTTTTTTAATTTGAAAACTGAAACTATTGAATAAATAAATAATTAGGTTAGGTTATGTTGAAAGGAGGATCAAGCATCAAAATGCAACCTCATATCGTTACGATATACACCTAGGCCTCACTGGGCCTGTTGTGCGCTCCTTAAGAACATGGAGATCCATTGTTAACGTCCGTTGTCCAGAAACCAGGTTTCCCGGACGTAACTCCTCAAGGTTTTCCAGTCGACGTTCCTCAGGGATTCTAGGTCCGATATAACATCGCTCCCGAGGTGCCTGGATCTTAATTCCGCAAATGCTTGACAGTGGCAGAGAAAGTGTTTCAGCGTCTCACTCCCCTCGCCACACGCTATACACTCGTCAGAATCTGCCCGTCCAATCTGGTACAGTTGTGCCCGTAATCCTGCATGTCCAGTCAGGATACGTACCATCATACTGACCTCGGACTTACTCCCATTAAGGAGGCCTCTAGTCCTTTTTCCGTCTGGGTTACCCCACAAAATCTTAGTGGTCCTGGACACCGTCCCATTGTTCGAACAGGCCGAGTGGGCTTCCCTTGTCCACGCCTTTAATTCCGCTTTCGTTGCCTCAAACGGTTTTGCGTTTGCCAAATTAACTGCCTCGAGTTCTCTTCCCCCGATGGCTAGTGTATTGGCCCTTTCGTTGCCTGCTATCCCCGAGTGGCCCGGTACCTGGTAATGGCCCTTCTACAGTCCAGTAAGGTTCTGGACTTAACCCTACTAGCCGATATCGCCCTTTGGCTATCGGAGAATATGTTGGCGTCTACTCGCCCCATATTCGATTCAATCCATCCCACACACTCCGTAATAGCACGGACTTCCGCTTGGAAGCTGGTGTTGTGATTAGGAAGACGGTAGGATATCTCGGTCTCCGGTTTCTCAATATATACCCCCATACCCGTTTTATTCCTCAGCCTAGATCCGTCTGTGTAGCAACAGATCCCCACGGGCATCTGCTCCAGAGTTTCGCTCGACCATTCTCCCCTATCAGGGATCATAATCTCGCAGTTTCCGACAGTCTCCGGTATGCGGTCGGGCATGTCAGATGAGTGTGTGTATCCGGACAACGTGCCCAGTATACACTGATGACCTGCTCTTAAATCACCTATATATAGCTCGCCAAGAGATAAGAGGCGTTTGGCCGCGAGTGCCGCCTCATACATCATCTGCTTTCGATTGGTGGTATATCCAGCAGTGTCTCCAGAGCCTTGGTTGATGTGGTGCACATTGCCCCACTTATACCCAAGCAACACGTACGCTGGACCCCCTGAAGTGGTCTTATGTTGCACTTTTTGTCCAAAAAAGTCCACCAGATTACAGAGGCGTAAGTTAAGATCGGCCTTATTACGCTCCTGTAAAGCCAGTGTATCATATTCGGACTTAGGCCCCATTTCGGGCCTATGGCCCTCCTACATAGCGCCCAACACCGGCTCTCCTTGTTGGTTCTATCCCCTATGTGGTATTTCCATTTCAGTTTCCGATCAAGGATTACGCCTAAGTACTTAACCCTGTCGGTCACTGGTATCGTCCTGCCTGAGAAACGTTGTTCCCTGTAGACAGGGACCTTCGTTCTCCCAGTGAACATACATATTTCCGTCTTCTACGGGTTAACGTTTAGGCCCCTAGGCTGAGCCCAGCCGAAGGCCGTGTTTAGGGCCGAATCGGCCCTTCTACACAAATAGTTTGGATCCTTGCCCCTTAGAAGTATTACAACATCGTCTGCATAGCAGACTAGTTCAAATCCCTCTTCGGTTAAGGTCCTTAGGAGACTATTTATCGCGGTTACCCATCGCAGTGGAGATAAAATCCCACCTTGTGGCGTTCCGCGAAGTACCTTTCTCCTAATAGTTAAACCGTACATTTCGCAACTTATCCATCTATTCCCCAGCATGTGGGTGATCCAGTCACTAAGCGCCCGGTCAATGCACACCGCCAGTGTGTACAGTTTGTCCTCGAAGGGTTTCCGTATATTGTGTTCGACCTCATTTAATGCGATCTTCACTGATCTGCCCTTTACATAAGCATGCTGCTTATATTTCAGGTCTCTGTCCGGTATTCTACTTTTAATCATGGCATCGACTATCCGCTCCATGGTTTTAAGTAAAAAAGGACGTTAGGCTTATCGGGCGATAAGCCTTTGGTGTCGCATAGGTCGTCTTCCTAGGTTTGGGTATAAATACTACCCTAGCAACCTGCCATCTAACCGGAGTGTATGCGAATTTTAAGCACGCAGTGTATATCACTGACAGATGAGTTGACACTAAGTCCACCTCCTTCTGTAAGAGTGCTGGGAATATACCATCCAGCCCCGCGGCCTTGTATGGTGCGAAACATCTGATCGCATTCTTCATCATTTCAGTCGTTACGACCATCCCTCCATTTTGGTCTCCCTGCCCCCATAACGGTTCCTCCATAGCGCCCGTTTCGGTCGGCGGAAAATGGGAGTCCATTAGGAGTTTCATGATCTCCTCTATATCCTCCAGTACCCTCCAAGTCTCATCGACCATTGATCCTAGTTGAAGATGGGTTTTGAATAGGAATTTCTTAATCTTTGAGACGTCATTAAATAAAAAAATCAATAAAATAATTTTTTATTTTCTATGGAAACTCTTTAAAATTGTTGATGTTTGTTAAATATATTTTAAATGTTAATTATTTGAACAAATAATTTTGTTTGACATTCAAAAGTTGGCAGACTTCATAAACGCAGTATGTATTGCAACACTGCATTGCATATGTGCAATGTTTTTAATTGTGATGCTATGCGATTTTTGGCAATTCAAGTAACGGACTTATTATCGTAAATTAAAATTTGACATATTTTTTTACAATTAAAGTTTATTTAATTTTTTTTTCAATGATTATAAATGATTTTGTGTATGCATTTATATAATAAAAAAGTGAAATCACGCGGTGAAGACAGGAGAAGCAGTATTAGCGATCATAAACGTTCTAAAATGTCATCGCATTTTATTTAACGAAGCAGTGTTGCCGTGAAGTATTGCTCTGCATTTTAAACGCATATACTTGCAGTGTTGCTTTGCATACTGCGTTTATGAAGTCAGCCGTTGTTGAATTTACGATACTCCATACCCACTACTCCTTTTTTCGAGTAGTTCTATAACTCTGTAGTCGAGTTAAAAAAAAAAACGTGAAGAGAACAGCTGAGAGGTAATTTTTAATTTTAAGTGTGTTTGCAAACTCAAAAATTTGTACAAATTCGTACCAACTTACTGGATAAATTTTTGCCAGTAAGAATTTGAAAGTAACAAAAAAAAACCAGCTGATTGAAAAAATACAATTGAAAATCAAAGAATTTGTCAAATTAGAGATGAGCACGTGAGCGATTTTTGACTCACTCTCACGCAATATCACGAACCAAAAATTACAATCACGCACGAAGATTTTTTTCTACTCACTCTCACGCACGATCATGTGCGTAATTTAAATGTTTGTTTACGCTCACGAAAGATGCTTAAAAATATTTCGACAAAATTAAACAACAGAATTTATTTTATCATTTGAACCACTTGAATGAAGTGTTACCATACTTAATACTGAAGTTTGCATTTAACCTGATACTAAGTTTCAAAACGGCTCCATTAAAAATTTTAAATACATAGATATTTCTTCCATCTTAAATTTAAAAAAAAATTTATGAAAATAAACGTTGCCGAAAGGCAGGAAGGAAGGATAACTTAATATAAATTCCTTAAAATCGGTTTCGTTAATATTTTCGTTACAGGGTTACCGCTTCGATTTTTTTCGTAATCACCCTTATTCTAGTTGTCGTTATCAATGTCGTCGTCGTTTTTGAGTCAACATCACTTTGCTTCGACGTCGACATCACTTCGACACCAAATTGGTATTCTAAAACAGTGTTGTAACGACGTTGACAGTTTATCGATTTAAACAAAAACACATCTCTAAAATTGAGTCAGCAGATTTATTTTGTTTATTATTTTTGCGAAAAAATGTTTTTTATGTGTAATTTGAATTCTGATACCAGTGATGAAGAAAATAAAGAAAATCTAGTATTGGAAAGAAGACTTCTCAAACAGAAATCCAATATCTTTAATCTGCCGGATAACAAGTGAGTAGCAAAATCAACAAAGTCTGTTGCTTTAAAGAATGTTAATCTTCTAATTTTTTTAAAAGGTTTGAAAGTTACTTTCGGCTGAATAAAACAGCCTTCAAAGATGTGCTGGAAACAATAGCACCTAATTTGAAAACCGGAATCAAGTCCACATTTATTTTCAAAACAATAAAGTTGGCAGCTACATTAAGATTTTTAGCCCAGGGGTCGTACCAGCTCAGTGTTGGAAACGACTTTAACTTAGGGTTCAGCTGTTTCTGAAACTGTAGAAGATTTGCCACAGCTTCCTCCATCGGGCTCAATATAAATTGCTTTAATCTTCCGACACCTGTAGCTTTACACTCGGCTTTGTGGGCTATCATTTTTTTTTAACTTTAAATTTTAAGTCTCGCCAAACCTATAAATAAATTTAGTTATATTTTTATAATGCACTTTATATGATCATGCTTTCTTTACCATCTGCCATCCATCTCACATTATTCTCGGTGGGCCAAGTGCATTTAATAAATTTGATATTTCTTCCCATTTTTCCGTTTTTTTTTCAGTCATTACTTTTCCTCAAGTCGTTACTAAAAATTGTGTCGACAAAATCAGAGTCGTTTCAAGACAATATCGGCGTCACATTTTCTTACAGAATACCAAATACTTGTCGACAGTTATCAATTATTTTCAATAACGACAACGGGAATACCAGTTTCAAAAAAAAAATCCCAAGACAACATTGTCTTGTGTCGATGACGACAACTAGAATAAGGGTGAATAGTTTTCCTCAAAATACATTTAAGTAGCAAATTAGTGCATACGTCTGAAATATATTTTGTATAATATATATTGTATAAAATATATTTTGTATGAAATATATTTTGTATAAAATATATTTTGTAAAAAATTTTAACTAATAGTTTTTGAAACTGTTCCAATATAACTGAAAAATATTAGTTTTTAATTCGATCTACCTTAGGAATTAATGCGCCATTAAGGCTTCTTGAAACTAGTTTCGAGCGTAATAATTTCATACAAAAATCACGGAAACAAAAATATGAACCGTTTCGTTGACTAGTTAGTACTGGTTCCTGTGACAATTTCCAAAAAAAAGTATGGGCGACAACGCCAAATTAGAACTAGTGTTGGCTCAAAAGATCTAGTTGTGAAACTAATGCAAGTTTTGCTTATATAATTATAAATAACAACTATATTTTATACTGAAAAGTTGAAACTCGAGCTAACTATTGATTAAAATAAAATGCCAAGAAGTTGCATACACCCACAGCTTTTTTTGGACTTTGCTTACTTGTTAACTCATTTTGAAACTCATCGTAAAAACGTAAAAAAAAATTATAAAGTTACGCTCACGCACGATCCTTATTGACTGGTTAATATTTGTTTCGTTTGGTGTTTACAATCAGATGTGCGAACTAACTTATTCTTACAAATTTTACGTTTGCGTACTTTTTTGGATATTTTTCTTTTTGAGAGTAAATTTTTTCTTACTCTCTGAAATTTTGTTACTGAGTCATTTTTTTTTACTAAACTTTACTGGAAAAGTTCACAAACGGACCTAAATAAACAATTTTCAAAACAGTATTACTGCTGTTGACAGTTCATTTCGATAGTTATTTAAAAACTAAAATTTCTCCTTTAGTTTATCGGTGAAAGTAAAAATTTCATTAATTCTTTTTCTCGATTTCTTTTAATTTCATTCTAATTTTAATTGAATTATTTCTGCACATTGGTAATTTAATGAAAAAAATGTTGAAATAAAATAAAACTTAATTACACAGTGTAATTAAGATATAAATTTCAAATTCACGTGGATTTAAATTCCAGATCATGTAAGTTTTTGTTATTATTGATATATTCTTAGATTGTCAATAAAAATTAGAGAATTTTATTGTTAAAAACGTACACTTAGGTATTTTTACTTAAAATTTTTAGTATGAAGGAATTATTTATTTATTTATTTTATTTATTAATCATATAATTACAAATTATATGTTAATACCCTAACCGAGCACTAGCAATAAAGGCCTTCGGCTCGTTGTAGCGAAAACAGACCAGAGCCTCTGGTGGGAATTGAACCCACGACCCCCGCACTGATAAGCTAGCACGCTACCAACTAGCCTACCGGGCGCTCATGAAGTAATTATACATATTCTTTCTAATCGAAAAAAGTTTTTACTGTAAACCAACTTATATCAGTTGTTTTAAAATGTTTGTAGTAAAAAACTGACAGTTTTTTTTTGCATTTATAGTTATTTTTACTGCATTTGTTGTTTTATTAATATATGGTTAGGTTAAAAAAGACGAATAGGACATAAACGATAGTCGGCTTGTTTTACTGAAGATTGGACCATTCTTTTAGTTCAAACACCCGCCATTTTTTCCGGGCTTTCCACCGACTGACTTCAGTTAAGACAAAATTTCTTAATAAAATCTTGGGCTTATACAATATAAATTCCAAGCAAGCCTCAAACCAAACAGGTTTGTTATAATAATACAATATTAAAAATATTTGTGTGCGCGATTTTGCAAAGAATCATCTCATCATCATCATTGAGGCACAATGTGCGCTGTGTCTAAGGGTCATTTAACATAGTTAGTTCATTATTGTAACGATTTTGAAGAAAATACATGTATTATTCTACCTGCATCATTGTTTGTCCCACTCAGAAATGTTTGTCGGTAGAATTTACAAAGGTATTTGCAGTTCAAAAAGCGTTAAAGAAATTTAACTTTAGAATAACCTAAAAATTTAGTTACTTTTAACTGTAATAAATAACGATAGGTATGTCGGAAAATAACAGAAAAATTTTGAAATTACTAACAAAATTTATAAAAAATCTATGTTTTTGACAGTATTTTTTTTGGTATTATAAAAATATATATATTAATTAAAAAGAAGGAGAAGTTTTTTAAATTAAAAAAAAAACTGTAGTTACTTCATTCTAGTTAAAATTTAAAGTCTAAGGTCGGCTAACTTATCTAAAAGTATGTTCTATTAAAACCTATTCAGAGCTTACCTAAATCAACAATAAAATTAGCATTAAAATATCTCTGGATAGTTTTAAATTGAGCTTTCTTTAATAAAAGTTGGCCTATCTTAATTCCAAACATTGTTTCAGTTATTATGTTTCTTGTAGTATTAAAAATAACTGCTTATAAGCACACTGCATTTCATTAGTTGTTGGGTATTTTTTCCAGTTGTAATTATAGTTAAAAACAACAACAAAATCTGCTATGCAGTAACTGACAAACTTTTTTGAGCGCACTATTTTTCTTAATTATTGCCCATGTTAAGGAAAATTCTAAAACCATTAAACAAAAGAAAACCTACCTGCTGCTTAATTTGAGTAATTTTCACATAAGATTTAAACCAAAATGACTAGAATTTTTAACATACAGATTTTTGTAGTTATTTTTCATCTTCTTTAAATGAGTTTTTTTTTTTTGATTATTTTAAAAACAATTCTCAAGCAAACTCAAAACATGTTTTCTTTTGACTTTTTAGATGTTTCTCTTACAAACTCTTATTTAAAGATATTTAATCTTCTCATCGATATTTTTAGATGAACTCAGACGGAGATTTATTTTATTGCATACATACGACTGCATTGAAAATCATTCTGTAATTTAACAAAAAATGCTTCTAAACATTGGCTTGAAATTTATTATTGTAAAATTTTACAGAAAATTTATTTTAAAAGTTTGTTTAATTTTTATATAAAAATTTAAATATTTTTCTTTTTCATTGAACAATTTTTAACGTTGAATAATTTAAGAAACTAGCACTGTTAAAATAAAATAAAAAAAATATATATTATTTTAAGTGTAGTTATTTTCATTTAAAATCTTCAATGTCTTCAATTGATTATAAATTTTTTTCATTAAATTAAATTTGCAAAATTAAGAATTTTATGTCACTTCTAATCAGTTGCTCTTTGAATAAAGAAACCTTATTTGTGATTATTGTTTTGATATTTTATTTTTATTATAAAAACAACATTGAAACACGTTTTAATGTTACAAATAAAATTAATTGAAAAAATTTTAGACATACATACGTATTTTGATAAGAACTTTTTTCAGATTCTATTTTACATTAATAACAGGTCAATTGAGAAGTCCCCGGCCTGACATTAGACTTAAATCGATATGATTTTTAGTTAGTCCTAACCTTCAAAAGTGTATAAATTTGACAGCTGTCGGATCATTAGTTTGTGAATTATAGCATTTTGAGTGAAGCAACTTTTGTTATTGTGAAAAAAATGAATAAAAAGGAATTTCGCGTGTTGATAAAATATTGCTTTTTGAAGGGAAAAAATACAGTTGAAGCAAAAACTTGGCTTGATGACGAGTTTCCGGACACTGCCCCAAGAAAATCAACCATCTAAGTTTAGACGTGGTGAAATGAGCACCGAAGACGGTGAACGCAGTGGACGCCCAAAAGAGGTTGTTACGGGCGAAAATATCAAAAAAATCCACAAAATAATTTCGAATGACCGTAAATTGAAATTGTATAAAATAGCAGGTACTCTAAAGATATCAACTGAACGTGTACATCAATATCATTCGCGAATATTTGGGTATGAGAAAGCTCTGTGCAAAGTGGGTGCCGCGCGAGCTCACTTTTGACCAAAAACAAGTCAATAAAAACGAAGGCGAAATCCATTAATTGGGCTTCGAATTGCTTTTGCATCCACCGTATTCTCCTGATCTGGCCCCCAGCGACTATTTCCTGTTCTCAGATCTCAAAAAAAATGCTCGCTGGGAAGAAATTTTCGTCGAATGAAGAGGTGATCGCCGAAAGTGAGGCCTATTTTGAAGCAAAGGACAAATCGTACTACAAAAATGGTATTGAAAAGTTGGAGGGTCGCTCTTTGCCAAAAAATGTGTTTTAGTATGGTAGGCCGGGGACTTTTCAATTGACCTGTTATTACTACGTATCACATCGGCTGAAAAGTCCGTAGGATAACCAATAAAACAAAAACTTTTAGGCAAAATTCGATACAATCGCTCCAACGTCTTTCTAACATTTCGATACTTTTTTATAGAATGATTAATTTTTGGCCTCAAAATAAGCCTGTGTTTTAACAATCACCTTTTATTGGAACTAAATATCTTTTCAACGAGCATTTTTTCGTAGTCTGAAAACAGGTAAAAATCGCTGAGAGCCAAATCTGGCGTATACGGTTGGTGCGGAAGCAATTGAAAGTGTAGTTCGTGCAATTTGCCCATGGTAGCCAACGAATTATAACATGACGCATTGTCTTGGGGAAGAGCATTCGCGGCATAAATTTCGAAAAGTAGCGTCACTAAAACAGCTGAAAGTTATTCACCTGTGCTGTTTACTAATGAATGCATTGTCATTTAATTTTGACAGGTGTAATCTTAAGGTTGGTACACTCAGAAAAAAAAGTTATTAGAAAAATTTGTAAACGGTTTTCAATCCCAATTTACTATTTTTGTAATGATTTTTAGTAAAAAAATTATTATTTAGCAAATCTTTTTACTATTTACATTTTACAAATTACAGAGTTTTTACAGAATATCTACAAATTTTTGTTGCTAACTTCAGAAATCATTTTACAAATTTTTGAAAACCGATTTGCTAAAATTAGCAAAAAAAATACTAATTTTAAAAAAGTCGATATTGATGGAAATGTTATTTCTAATAATTTAAACTTATACATACAAACTTTAATTGCCCTTAAATGTTACAAAGGATTAAAAAAGGGATCGGAAGTGAAGATACCGACTCATGCCTTTGATTTTTTTTTCATTTTGTATAAAACATCTTTTAAAACATATAATTAAATTTTTTGATGCTCGATAAAAAAAATAAATCTAAAACTATTAATAGTATTTAGTAATTTTTTTTTGCTGATTTTAGCAAACGAATTTTAAATTCCACTTTACAAAAAGTGTACTAAAATTTAGTAGCGGCTACTAATTTTTCTACTAATTTCATTGTACTACACGTCAGCAGACATGTGTTGCTAAGATTAGCAAAAAATACCGCTGGGCTCAAATTAGCAGAATTTCCCGTAATAACAGCAAAATTTTCAGTTGCCATTACAGACTTTTTTTGGTGAGTGTAGTTTAAACAAATCACCTGGATTTTTCATTAGTGGCGCCACCTATGTGTCATCCTACTGATTTTTCAGCCCATGAGTTATTATGACTATGGTTTGTTAGCAAAAATATGTGACAAAAAAAATTGAATTTAAATAATGGATTTACTTTTTGACGTGGCCGCTGAGATAAAAATGAGCCTCAATTTCGATGGAAAATCATCCACTTGGTCATCGAGTTCTAAAATCTAACGGTTAAGGCCATTTGCAAAAAGAACTTCATTTATGTAGTTATTTTTTTATTTAACTAACAAAATTACATTTTTTTGCAATAAAATGTTAAATTTTGTTTTCAAACCATTTGAAAAGTGCCATTTTTGCAACTAAATGAGTTTTAAATTTAAACTAATGTTATAGCGACAGAAATTTAGATGATGGTTTTAAACGAAACAAGTCAGTGATTTTAGCACATTTTACACTGCGGCTGCTTTAAAGCAGCACCTACTTTCAACAGCCGAAAAATTTAGATAGACAAAAAACATGTGACAGTTTGAAGTCTGAGCTATACAAATTATTTAAAAAATTCAAAATTTAATTGCTACAGGGTTGCTATATACAATACATTTTTTAAATTATTTATAGTATTTTTTAAAAATTATTTAAATGTTCAAAGAAGGGAGGTTTTATAAAAGTGATGCTAATTTCCTTAAGGACATATAGGAAATTTTTTTGGGGAAGAAAACTTTCATCTGAAGTATCCGCAAAATTAGTAAATAAATTAAAGTTGTTCATACCGACTTTGTGATACCCTACACCAAATATAAGTTGGGTCAAATTTCAATTAACAAGGCGGGAAATATATGTAGATATAAACTTTAACAAAATTTCCGAAAAAGTTAATTTAAGCAAATAAAAGGAAGATGGGTTTAAATGGGGACTGGGTCGAAATATGGTCCGATTTTTGGAGACATGATTTATGGTCTCATATAAAATTCACAACCCAAATTTTAATCATATGTCTTTGGGGTTGTGTATTTAAATACAATTTAAGCCAAATTCAGAATGTACCCTTCTATGGCAGGTAGATATAAATATGTACCAAATTTCATCCAAATATCCTTATATTTGTGACCTGTAGTTTGATTAAAGTTAATTTAAGCAAATACATACCGGGAACTTGAGTTCATATAGGGGAGAGGTTCAAAAATTGTCCGTTTTTGGAGATGAGATTTAATGTCCCACTCACAGCCCAAATTTCAATTCCAAATGATTTATAATGTTATATCATATCCAGAGGTGAGAATAGGTTAAAAATACCAAAATTTAAGACTTCTGGCTCTTCTAGTTCCCCAAATATAAGATCGAAAAAATCAGAAAATTTCAGGAAAATCTACGAACGTGTCGCTTTTATCTTTAAAAGTATTTTAGGTACATGCATAATAAAGTTATCATATGAAAGGTGATAAATAAATAAATTTAGATTTTTTTTTTTCAATTCTGAACTTTCTTTCAATGAACGAGTTTCTAATAGTTCCTGAGTTAATAGTGAAGTTTTTTATTTTGTGATGTAATGGTTAGCGCGTTGGACTGTTACACAGAAGGTTGCGGCTTCGATTCATTGCGACGGCACCATCAATTTAGAAAAAAAAAACAAGTAAAAAAGGGCTAAATTCGGCTGTGCCGAATCTTTGAATACCCTCCACCATAGGGGCTGAAGATGATATACGTATATACTAAATTTTGCATGAACTGTAATATGAATATGTTTTGTCAATTTATGTAACGAACTTTTGTTATTTAGTTTTAGCAATGTTATTTACAGAGGTCTGCTCTGAATGTTAATCGAACAATAAGAAGACTTAATAACATTTTTACTTACTTAACAGAAAAGAAAAATAGATACAGAAAAATTGTACAAATTTGTATGGAAAATTTAGAGGTACCTTCACATTTTCACTCATAACTTTTGAACCGCTTAACCGATTTTGCTCATTTTAAATACCAAACTGCTCGGGAGGATGTTCAATAATCTGGGTAAAAATAGGCACCCCCGCTTGCGTCTTCGCGTCGTGATCGCCATTTCAACAGACAGACGGACAGACAGACAGACAGACAGACAGACGGACATCGCTAAATCGACTTAAAATTGCATAAGGATCACGAATATATATACTTTATGGGGTCTTAAACCTATATTTCGACATGTTACAAACGGAATGACAAACTGATATATACCCTCACCATATATGGTGGAGGGTATAATAATATGCGCCCCGGTAGGCTAGTTGGTAGCGTGCTAGCTTATCAGTGCGGGGGTCGTGGGTTCGATTCCCACCAGAGGCTCTGGTCTGTTTACGCTACAACGAGCCAAAAGCCTTTGTTGCTAGTGCTTGGTTAAGATATACTTTGTAATTTGAATTTCTAATCTTTCTAAGATTTATCATCTTGCGCAATTACAATGTTGTCTTTCATCTTTCACCAACTTTCATTTCTTCTCTATCCCCTTTCCAAAGAAAGCAACACATTACGAGTAATAAGTGGGAAGAATTTCCTGAGTGTTGTTTCTCTTAAAAAAAAAATATGTATGAACAATGTTGATGAAGGTCGTAGCGCAACTGAAAATGCATTCCATTCAGCTTATGTCTAATAACTTTTTCTGTGTAATTTCCAGAACCAGACTAAAACTATATTTTCATACATGTAATTATGATTCCTGAGTTATTTGAAAAAGTTGAAAATTAAATTCATCACTTATTAGAAACTGTCTGAATCTTTACAAGGATCCCGAAAATATCCTTGAACATTAAAAGACAATGCGGATTCATGTAAAGCTTGAATATATCTTATATTGCGTAAATTCTATTTTTATGTTTAAAAATTGTTAGGTATCCCGTAATTGCACAAGAAGGGTGGTCTAATGTTGAAAGAACCGGACCTACACTTACCAAAAAGTACAATGAAATTTTTAGAAAAAATTAGCTGCCGCTACAAAATTTTAGTAAACTTTTTTTGTAAAGTGGAATTTAAAATCTGTTTGCTAAAATCAGCGAAAAAATTTGCTAATAAT
This sequence comes from Eustalomyia histrio, assembly GCA_949748255.1. Taxonomy (NCBI): domain Eukaryota; kingdom Metazoa; phylum Arthropoda; class Insecta; order Diptera; family Anthomyiidae; genus Eustalomyia; species Eustalomyia histrio. Next base: position 65,233,894 of record OX456527.1, on the reverse strand, counting down.
ATTAGTAAACAAATTCAAATTTATTTTTATTTTATCGAGCATCAAAAATTTTTTTATTTATTTTTTTTAAAAAAATATGTTAAAAAATCATAGGCTTAAAATTGTTAAAAATATAAACGAATTTATCATTTTGTTTTGATTTGCTAATTTCTGTTTTGAAAAATATTTTTAGTAAATTTTTTAACTCTTAAGGTCAAATTTTAATTGTTTTTAGGTATGATTTTTAGAACTAAAAAAACTTTTTAGTGCTATTTTATATGGATATCCTATTTTCAGACATGAGCCGGTATCTTCACTTCCGATCCGTTTTTTAATCTATGTAACATTTCAAGGCAATTTAAATTTGTAGGTGTAAGTTTTAATTATTAGAAATAAAATTAGTATTTTTTTTTGCTAATTTTAGCAAATCGGTTTTCAAAAATTTGTAAAATGATTTCTGAAATAAGCAACGAAAATTTGAAGATATTCTGTAAAAATTCTGTAATTTGTAAAATGTAAATAGCAAAAAGATTTGCTTAATAATAATTTTTTTTACTAAAAATCAGTACAAAAATAGTAAAATGGGATTGAAAACCGTTTACAAATTTTTCTACTAACTATTTTTTCTCAGTGTAAGACGTGCCGAGTTCCATTGCATTCAATTTTAAGTGTGTGGAGGTGTTTATGACCAGCGTTCCAGGGTTTCTAATTTTTTGTAGTCATTTTGTATAATACACTCAGTAGAAAAATTTGTTTTCAATACCACTTAACTATTTTTTTTGCTGATTTTTAGTAAAAAAATTGTTATTAAACAAATCTTTTTGCTATTAACAAATTACAGAATTTTTACAGAAAATTAACAATTTTTTTTTTGATTTCAGAAATCATTTTACAAATTTTTGAAAACCGATTTGCTAAGATTATCAAAAATATTTACTAATTTGGAAAAAGTGGATATTGAAGGAAATTTTATTTTTAATAATTAAAACTTGCACCTACAAATTTAAATTGCTTAAAAATGTTATATAGACAGATAAAAAGGGATCGGAAGTAAATATACCGACTCATGTCATGTCCACTTAAAATAGCACTAAAAAGTTTTTTTAGTTCTAAAAATTAAATTTTTTTCATTTGTATAAATATTTAAAAAAAAAAATATAAATAAAAAAATGTTCGATAAAGAGATATACATTTGTATATTCTTAAGGCAATTTCAAAAGAAATTAGCAGCTTTAAAGTGTGTCTAAAAATAATTAAGTTAATTTGTGCATTTTAATAATTTTTTTATTAATTAAAATTTTGCTCTATTTTACAACTAATTGAGTTTACAGCAATTTACTAAAATTTAGTAGCGCTTACCAATTTTTAATGCTAATTTCATTGTACTAATATTAATAATATTTAGTAATACTTTTGCAGATTTTAGCAAGCCGATTTTAAATTCTAAATTACAAAAAGTTTACTAAAATTTAGTAGCGGCTATTAGTTTTTGTTTACTAATTTCATTGTACTACATGTTAGCAGACATGTGTTGCAAGATTAGCAAAAAATATCGCTGGGCTCAAATTATCAAAATTTTCCATAATAACAGCAAAATATTCTGTTGCCATTACAGACTTTTTTGGTGAGTGTAGTAAGGTTTAAGGAAGGCCTATGTTTTTAAAGCGTACTTCAATTCGGCGTTGCGTCACAGTCCTTTAACCGGCAAATAGTGGGGGGTGGATTTGCGAAATCCTTCGGAGTGACTAACTACTACCCGAGTCCCAAGCCTTCATAATTTTATGAGTAAATCACACTCTGACCCAGTCTTCCGGCTGCTTTGGTCTGTTTTTTAATATTTATTTTAATCTTAAACGAAAAGAAATGGAAAAAATGGTTAGATTAGGGAAAAAATACACATTTAAATTCAAAATAGTGATCTTGCTACCGCGGTTCAATCTACTCCAGCTTCCCAATCATCCAAAGGCCCAACGTTGGGCGCCATTTTTATATTCGAGCGCAACCAGTGATAGGGTTTGTGGACTCATATTCGTCAGCTGGAAACCTTCAAATGTTAAATTTCATGGTATGGAGCCAAAACTGTTAAAAACAAGGATTTAATAAAAACCCTAAGGTGGATAATTTTGAAAATTGCCCGACCGATTTAAAATTTTTGCCATATTTGTGTTACTTTTACTATATTTTTACTATTTTCTTAAATCTTGTCTTATCATTGAATGCGCCTCTGTGTCAAGTGATAATAATACAGCTCATAAAATTATAAAACAACGTGCATTGCCTATTAACACTGTTGTGAGGGAATCTTACACAAGTCTAGTCACAAAAAAAAATATATATATATAAATATGTATATACAAAGCACCTTGCTTCCGTTATCAGCATCTTCAGAGATATAAAAAAAATTACTAACAAAATATTCTTATTTAAGTATTGACACCACAATATGAGTTAAGTACTTGAAACATTGAATGAAAAATTGGAAAAAGAAAAAAAATATGATTAACAATTATTTGTTAATGGAAAATAAAATAGAACACTTTCAAATCATATACACAAACATATATGAATTTATCGGAATTTTTCAATTAAAACAAACATTGAATGTGATTGAAATAAGAGCAGTAGTGTAGCATGTCATGGAAGTAAAGGGTGTTATTTTAGAGGCCAAGAACTTTTATTAAAAATAAAACACATAAGTACTTACGAAATGATTTATTTAAAATTTTTATTTGATAGCTTATTATTTGGCAATTAGTACTAAAAAATAATTTTGGACACATGTGTACCGCAACCAAGTTTTTTAAAGCACATTCGGAAGGACCAATTTTCAATTTTTTATTCGGCTAAAAGTGACAGCCAAAAATTTATTTTTTTAAACTTGATAAAATAACCTTTCCCTAATGATTTGTCAGATAATCAAAGAAAAATTATTCGTATTGCAAATGTAGGGCAGTAGAAAAAATAAAAACATAAACATTTTCATCACTTTTGCTGATAAATTGGTTCATACAAGAGAATGAATTTTAATGATGAGAATCAAGTTTTAAATAATCAATTGCCATTGAACATAATTTCAATTTGAAAAAAAAGTTTTTTTTTTTTAATTTTCTAAGTCTGTGTTTTTATTAAATAAAAGTGCTACACCTCTTAAGAAAACACCCGTTATAAATGAGCTAGTATCGACGCACAGTGGGGTAAATTTTAAAATATTTGCCTGAGATATCCTAGACCATCCAGCTAAAAAAATTAAAAAAAATCACTTAAGGCCTGTTATTATAAATAGGACACTTTAAGGGGGGCCGATATTTCATTCGTGATTTTTTTCCTTGTCGCAATTTTTCGTTATTTTTTTTCTTGTCACAATTATTACTTTTTTGACAAATACCAGAACAATTATTCTCAAAAGAAAATAACATAACTTTTTTCTTCACAATATAATATTTTGTTTTTAAAAATAAATAGTTTTAAAATTTATATTTTAATCAAACAATGTTGCATTAAGGCTCAATATTATAACTTGCCTTTAAAATGCGTGTTAGTTAAAGGACATGATGTTTTTAAAAGATTTAAATGACGCCAAATGATTTAATACATGTACAGAGAGTTCTAGTAGTTTATACCGATTTCAATTGATTTTGAAAACGTAAGTTTTTTTTTTATTCTGAAAAAAACTATCATTTTAAATAAGTGAAGAGTAATTATTAATCGCTTCAAAAATTAGTCCTTACTTCGACCATGATTTTAATTTATTAAAGTAAAATTTTTTACATACGAGGCGGTTCCAAATTAGCCGACGTAGTATCGAAAAAAATTGCTCTGGTGATAAGTAGCAACCTTAAAAAAATATGTTTTAAGTTTTAAGGCGCCACATGGCTTAGTATTTGTTTTTGGATCTCAGTGAATTCGTACACTCAGAAGAAAAAGTTAGTAGAAAAATTTGTAAATGGTTTTCAATTCCACTTACTATTTATGTACTTATTTTCAGTAAAAACAATTATTAAGTAAATTTTTTTTTGTTATTTACATATTATAAATTGCAGAATTTTTACATAATATTTACGAATTTTTGTTGCTAATTTCAGAAATCATTTTAAACATTTTTGTAAACCGATTTGCTAAAATTAGCAAAAAATTTACTAATTTTGAAAAAGTGGATATTGAAGGAAATGTTATTTCTAATAATTAAAACTTATACATACATACAAACTTATATAGCCTTAAAATTTTACAAAGGTTGAAAAAATGGATCGGAAGTGAAGATACTTTTCACAACCAACTCATGTCCAAAAATAGGACATCTACTTAAAATAGCACTGAAAACTTTTTTAGTTCTAAAAATTAGCCCTTAAAACAATTAAAATTTGGCATTAAAGTCCAAAAAATGTTTTAAAAATATTTTAAGCCTTTTTTTACTTGTTTATACTAATTTCATTGTAATACACGTCAGCGGACATGTGTTGCTAAGATTAGCAAAATTTGTATAGCCATTACAGAATTTTTTTGGTGTTTACACTCACCATTGAAGAACTTGGTCACTGGTATGGAATTCAATACTTTTATTTGAAAGGTCGCAGTCCAACCAATATTAAAGCCGAGCTAGACTCTATTTTGGGGGAGTCTGCTTCTTCGTAAATAACTATAAAATAATGGGTGCCAGAGTTTAATCGAGGCCGTGTGAGCTGCCAAGTTAAACGCCAATTCAGGTGTCCACGCCAGAAACGGTTGAGAAAATCCCCAGAATGGTATTGGGAAATTTTGCTAATTTGAGCCCAACGGAATTTTTTGCAAAACATGTCTGCTGACGTGTAGTACAATAATAAGCGCTACTAAATTTTTATAAATTACTGTAAATTTGTATAAATTACTGTAAAATAGATCTTCTAAAATCAGCAACAAATTTTACTAAACATTGGAAATTGGAAATAGCTGGCAAGTTAATAACCGCTAGTAAAAATTGGTAAAATTATGAACAAAGTTTTTTAAAATAAATTATCTCGAATTAAGAAAAATTTTTAATAAATATTAGTAAACTAAACTTAATTAATTGCAAAATACAGCAAAATTTTAATTTATATAAAAGTTATTAAAATGCACAAATTAACTTAATTATTTTTAGATACACTTCTTACACTTTAAAGCTGCTGTATACAAATTCGAGTATACAAAATTATATTTTTTATCAAACATTTTTTATTTTATTTATTTTTTTTTTAAATATTGTAGACAAAATTAAAAAAAAAAAAAAAAATTCAAAGGCTTAAAAATAGTAAGCGAATTTATCATTGTTTTAATTTGCTAATTTTTTTTTTGAAAAGTATTTTTAGTAATTTTTTTGGATTTTAAGGTAAAATTTTAATTGTTTTAAGGGCTGAGTTTTATAACTAAAAAAGTTTTTAGTGCTATTTTAAGTGGATGTCCTGTTGTGAAAAATATCTTCACTTGCGATCCTTCTTTTAAACCCATGTAGAATTTTAAAGCAATTTAAGTTTAAAGGTATAAGTTTTTATTATTAGAAATAAAATTTCTTTCAATATCCACTTTTTAAAAATTAGTTACTTTTTTTTTGCAAATTTAAGCAGATCGAGAGATCAAAAATTTGTAAAATGATTTCTGAATTTGGCAACAAAAATTTGTAAATATTCTGAAAAAATTCTGTAATTTGTACAATGTAATTATCAAAAAAAATTACTAAGCAATATTTTTTTTACTAAAAATCAATACAAAAAAAGTAAAGTGGTGTTGAAAACCGTTTAAAAATTGTTCTACTCTTCTATTGAATTCGTGTATGGAGCAGAAAAGTAGATAATGTTGAGAAATAAAGAAAATGTTTCCCAAATTTGTTGTGGGACCGCCCTCGTATATAAAATTTGTAGCTTACAAGGTGGTATATTCAGATTCAATATTTTAAAAACCCAACACTTCATACACAAATTCTTAATTTATATATTACCATTTATTTTTCAACCAGCCCTATTGTGCGTCATATTATATACAATATTGATTGTAGCTATTATCACCACTTAGCGTGCAATATTTTGTTGTTGTACGTATTATATTTTAAGTAGTGTGGACATAATACTGTGTTATCATATTTTTATTTTATTTTATTTTTTTGACAACAATAACAACTAAATGACACTTAAAAATATTATACAAAATAAAGCGCCTCTAAAACGGATGGAAATTTGAGTTGTTTCTCTTTAAATTGAAATAATCATAAACAAATTTTTATAAAACTTTTCTATTTTTTCTATCTCTAATGATCATTCCAATGCATTTCAAACTTTCCACTATGGGTAAAGAATTAAAATTATAATAACAGTAATGTAATTCATAGTTCATGCAATCAAGTGATATGATCGTGACCAGAGCTTTAGTGAATTAATTCTTTTTGGAACTTCTCATAAAACGCACAATCTCTTATTTTATTTTTTATGTTCCCACACAAAAACAAAATCGTTGCCAAGTAATAAATTATTAAAACATAAAGTAGTTAGAACTAAAAACTTGCTAAAATGTTATTAGTTTTTTCATAATGTTTGCGAGATAATTTAATAAGCTGAAATGCTAAAAATTGATTTTTTGTGTGCAAAGAAGCTTGGAGAATTTAACCGAAAAGCATCGAATTTGTAATAATTGTTAAAAACAAAAATAAAGCTGTTACTTGACATGTGATTAAGTGACCGAAAATTTTAAGGTCTGTCCTTGAATCATTAAAATTCGTACTTTCTTGTACAACATTAAAAGCAAATTCTTATTATAGGAAAGCGGTAGCAAGAATTTTTAACGAGGATGCAAGAGTTTTTCTTAAAGACGCTGATTTTTCAAATGTTCTTAAAGTGATTTTATAATTATGATATATAATTGTATCTGAAAAATACAACAACACAAAGTTCACACAAAGATAACTCAATATTCCGAAGACATCGAAGCGATCGGTTTGATTTTATAAATATGAATCGGACTACACTCACAAAAAAAAGTCTGTAATGGCAACTGAAAATTTCGCTGTTGTTACGGGAAATTTTTCTAATTTGAACCCAGTGGTATTTTGTTAGCAACACATGTCTGCTGACGTTTAGTACAATGAAATTTGTAGAAAAAATTAGCTGCCGCTACTAAATTTTAGTAAACTTTTTGTAAAGTGGAATTTGCAATCAAAAAATATTTCTTATATTGGAAAATATATTAAACCATATATAATTACACCTCATACCATATTAAAAAGTACTTTGGATATGTTATTATATCTCAAATATTAGCATATATAATTATAAATGGTTATGTATAAGCCATATATGTATAATTATATATGGTTCTGTATAAGTCATATAAATATTATTAATATTAGTACAAAATTTTAAATTTATTTTTCTTTATCAAGCATCGAAATTTTTTTATTTTATTTATTTTTTTCAAAAAATATTTTAGACAAATTTAAACAAAAAATCAGTCTTTTAATAACATAAACGAATTTATCATTTTGTTTTAATTTAGTAATTTCTGTTTTGAAAAATATTTTAGTCAAATTTTTTTTCACTTTTAAGGTAAAATTTTAATTGTTTTTGCTGCTGATTTTAAGAACTAAAAAAACTTTTTAGTGCTATATTAAGTGGATTTCCTATTTTTGGGTATGAGCCGGTATCTTCACTTCCGATCCCTTTGTTTGATATATGTAACATTTTAAGGCAATTTAAGTTTGTAGGTGTAAGTTTTTATTAGCAATGACATTTTTTTCAATATCCACTCTTTTAATTTTTTTTTTTTGCTAATTTTAGCAAAAAATTTGTAAAATGATTTCTGAAATTAGCAACAAAAAATTGTAAATATTCTGTAATTTGTAAAATGTAAATAGCAAAAAGATTTGCTAAATAAAAATTTTTTACTAAAAATCAATACAAAAATAGTAAAGTGGGATTGAAAAACGTTTACAAATTTTTCTACTAATTTTTTTTTCTAAGTGTATATACAAGGAGCGACAATAAGTATTACCCTATTGTAAAATGTTGCCTTCGTATGACAGGTTAGATTTGACATATGTGAATCGCTATACGATTTAAAAATGCGCGTTAGTTGTGGCAATGCTTGCGCGGAACACTTTTTCAGTGGTGTTAACGCAACTTCAATTTCGGCGAAAATATGCTAATCGTGCAGCGTCCACAGTACAAGCAATTTGACGTCTGGCGGCACAACTCGGGACAGCCGATGCCACGGAAGGCCCTGAAAATATCGAATCAGTGCTTGAAAATGTGGTAGAGGAGTCCCAAACATGCACAAGAAAACGTGGTCAACATTTTCACATTTCGTGGCATTCCCTGTGCCGCATTTTACCATTGGACTTGAAAATGTTCCAATACAAAATTCAGTTGACCCAACAGTTGTTACCATTCGACGGTGGTGCCCATTTAGAATACAGCTGTTAAAGTTTAGAACCCACTGACGAAATGGATGATTTTCTATCAATCTCATTCTTATCTCAGCGGCCACGCCAAATTCAAAAGTCACCGTGTAGTATGTGTGATTGAACCTTATTTTTTTCCAAGGAGCCGATGGTGACCGCTATAGAGCCTTGCTGACTAAACTTTTCTAGACGGAAGTTGACGATCTAGATTTGGAGCACATGTGCTTCCAACATGACAGGGCCGCTTGATACACTTTACGCGGTACAATGCGTATTTTAAAAGATGCCTTTAAGGCTCCTGCAATCACGCATTTCGCTGATTTGGCTTGGCCAGCCAAATATTTTTATTTGACTATCCCGTACTTCTTCCTCTGGGAAAAGCATTTAAGAATTCTCTTCTTTAAACAATTGACTGGATAAGGAGGGTCCTCCTCAGTAATAGGAGTGTTCAAAAGTTTTATTGATTTTTTAAATCTTGGAAAATTTTCTTAGGTCGACTTTTTGAATGCAGCTATTGTTTGTTTAAAAATGTTCTAATTTCTCGACAGTGACAAATAAAGAAAATAAAATACCAGCTTTATTGACAAAACGTTGTACTTTGGCAAAACACTATGTTGACACAGTGTTTATCTGTTTTTGGCTTAAGGGTTTACTAGTAAAGATTTATCTTAATAAATCCGTTTTAAAAAAAACACCTTTTGGTTGTTTTTCTTTTTACCTTTATTTATGAGTTCAATTTATTGACTGACTTTTTTAATACAAAAAACTTATATTTATATTTATAATTTAATTTAAAATAAATGCTTACTAGATATATTGACAGTCTGCAATTTAACGGAAACAAAATTATTAAGAATTTGGTTTGGGTTAATGAACGTTTTGTAAAATTCTTAAGAAATTTGATTTGGTGAACATTAAAATTTAAATATGCTAAGTTGCGCAATATGCAACTAGTAATATTTATTAGAATTTTTATTTAGATTGAAATTGCAAATTGTCAATAACTTAAAGAAAAATTAATATATGTATGTATGTATGTATGCATGTACGTTAGTTATCATATTTATTCATATGATAACTCTGTTAGGTGTTATCGTAACTTTTACTCCCACTAAACATTTCTGACAGCATTTTATTTTTAAAGAGTTCTCAGACTCCTCCAAACAAGCACCAAGATTATAAGGCATGATTCCTTAACTTAAATAATAACTTAAATCATTCATAATAACATAGATCTTTTTAAAAATGCTATTATCTCTATCAGGTTTCTCTCGCGTGTAACTATGTGCCTTAAGAACGATTTTCCTACTCTCTTAAAAATTTTAAGTTTTTGACAAAAAAAAAAAAAGAAATAAATATAATTCTAATTTTGTTCAGTTTTAAGCACTCAAGCCCATAGTGATTTTACCGACTCTTTTAAACACACTCTTTTAGAATTATCATTCCAGTGAATTTCAAACTTCATTGTTCTCTTATTACAAAACATTCTTGTTATCTCTTGAGAAATGTATCACTATCATTATTGTTGTTGCTCTGTGTTGTTGTTGTTTAAATTTTCCTTTTCGAAAATATTCTTCTTAGATTCTTTCTCTGTTTTGTGTCGTTTTTGTTCGATCACTCAGTGTTTTTAGGGTATTGTTCTTTATTTGATTTTATTTTTATTCCTAAAGTGCTCTTCTTATTATATTTTTTTTTAGTTTTTCTAAAATAACACGTTCGTGTGAGTGTGTTTTTATTTTTCAACTAAAATTTTCTTTTGAGAGTACGACAGTGTACGTCAATTTCATAAATGCCTCGGTAACGAACGGACGGAATAATTACTAAAGATCGCTTGAAATAAACGTTAAGTTTGAAAACAAAAACGAATAATAGTCAATTTTCAATTACGCGCATACGAAAACGGTTTGTGTGATTCTAAATGTTTAATTTAGTGCTACTATTTAATAATTTATTTTTTATTATTGATTTACTAATAAAAGCTGCATCATTTTAAATTCATTATTTCTAATAAAAAATAAAAATAATTATATTGAAATTTAAAAAGAAAAAAAATTAATGCTTAAAAAATTAAATTTATTTTAAGAATATAAAACGTGCTTTATTGGAAATTTTTAAAATACAAATATTAAAAAAAAATATATATTTTAAAAACGAGCATGACCTTTACATTGGGATTATCACTATTGGATTAAATATTTTTGATTATAATATTTAAAGGTAAGACAAATTTTGAAAAAAAAATTGTGAAGTTTTTTGTCGATCTGTTTAAATGTTATCTGAGATGTTCTCTCTTCGACTTAAGATCCTAAAGATTTTTCTTTTTCATATATATTGGAAATATTTAATTTTTGTAATACCAACAAAGTTATTAGGCACTAGCCAAATGTAATGCATTTTCCGCTCAGCTATGACCTTCATCAACATTCTTCCCGTGTTATAGTGTTTACTCAAAATATCTCTTATTTTACTTACAACTTTAAATGAAAAAAAAAAAAGAAAACCCCACGTAGATTTATTGAGTAAAGATGAATTTTACTCATGAGCTCTGTCTTTACATACAAGGCTCCCTTTAATTGTAAATGTCAACTATCTGCAGATATTGAATGACATGTGTTTGTTCCTTTGAAGTTGTGAGTTGCAATTTAATTTACAATTAGAACTACATACAGTGGCAGGCAAAACTAAGTTCACAGGAACATGTTTTGAGGTTTCCTTTAATTTTTTTTATTTAAGAAGACAAAACAAAGAAATACTTAACGCAACAACAAAATTTAGTAATTCAGTCTAATTAAAAAATAAGGAACTTAATTTTATTATTGCAGAAAGTATTAGAAAATAGTAGTGTATCATCTAAAATTTACAACGCGAAAGTAAGGACACACCTATAAAATTGCTTTCCAAAACTTCCCAATTTAACATTGTGGGCTGTGTGCTTCGGCTAGTTGTCTTGCTGAAAATAGCACTCATCAGCTAAAGCCATTTCTGACGCAATTTCCTGCAGAATAATTTTTAAAAATTCTTAATAAACATATTGATTCATTGTAATTCCAATAAATACAAGACTTCCAACACCCGTCGACCATAACACCTCCACAGGTCGATTAAATGGTTAAATTTTTAATATATTTTCATAAGACTTAATAATTTTTTATCTTTGGGCGAAAAATGGCAAGCAAAGCTCCGACAAAACCCTGACTAAAATACAATCAAATTCTTTTAAAATCGAATGAAAGATATTCTTAAGGATTAAATAGCATTTTTATGCAACTCTATAGACAAATATCAAATATTTGTTTAAATTCCTTGAAAAATTCTAATTAATGACATTTTTATTCTGTAGGAATTCTGTCTTTTCTTAGATCTTTTACAATCGGTTCCCAAATATCAATTCAACACCATGTTCTACTGAAACCAATTCCAGGAACCCGTTCACCTGAACTAAAATTTAAGATATAACTTCAAAAAGTTCCAAAAGTGGTTCCAGGAGTAATTTCAGACAAAAATTGTCGATATTAAAATGACAGAAAAACAGGTAATAAAGACAAGAAAATGTTCTAAAAGTCTTCTTTGGAACAACAATTTCAGCTGTTAAATTATTGTCCCTGGTTCTGAGAGATAATTTACTTTAAAAAATTCTCAGATTCTGAAGCTTTTTTAACCTTGAAATATGAGAAATTTTTGTAATTACAAGGAGTTTATAGTTCAAGTGCATAGCTTCAACAAGAAACACTTAATGCAGCAAATTGATTCTTCAATTTTTTTTTATTAAAAAGTTGAAGAGCTTAAGCAGTAACAAATTTTCTCAAAAATATTTTAAAATTCGCCAATTTGAAAATATCGTTGCAATTTAATATCGTATGTGAGGACATGACAGAAATAATCGTATTCTAAAGTTGTATTAACTAGAAAATCTTGTAAAATTTTCTGAACACCAAAATACGAATTTTCGTTTTTTTTTATCAATTTTTCGACTTAAACTTTGTATGGAATTTGAAAGTTGAAAACTTGAAAAACCGAAAATACGTATTTTGGGGTTCAATATGAACGTAGCATAAGTGTTTTTTTGTTTGTTTTAAAGAGAAGCAAAATTTAGGAAATTCTGTTGCTTTCATTGGAAGGTACGATGAAGAGCTTCAAATGTGGCAACACTGTAATTGCGCGAGATGATAAACCTTAGAACAGTTGTTTCCCGCCATGGCAAAATTGTTGAAGCCTTTTTAGTTCATAGCCCTGTTATATTATTTTACTTCGGTGGGGTAATGTGCTATCGAAATACCGAAGAAGGACGTTGCGATATGTATGAGAGATAGAAAACTCATTTTTATAATTTTTCTTCCATTTTTGAAGTTAAAATTCCATCGTTTTAAAAATGTTACTTAACAAACTGTTGAACTATAATATTGAAAATTACTGGTTTTATCAAATTTTGTAATAACAGCTTCAAATTGTTATGTAATATTGTAAAGGTTTAACTTCGAATGTGGACGATAAACGATAATCGTCTTATATAATATAGGCACTGGTATGCGACACTGACAAAAACAGTCTTTTTCAACACACGAACAGTTTAGAACGAACACGTTTGAAAGGGGACGATTAAAATCAGGTTGCGACAGACATTTTTGAACGCATGCAAAAATTACGGTTTTTGGCCACACACCGACAATTTTGCCAATGCCGTTAAAACTGCCAAAAAAGAGCGAAGTGCAAGGCTAGATTTTTATTTTAAAGTTGTGCGAAGAACGTTCATCAAGGTCGTAACTGACCGGCTAATGCATTCCATTCGTTACCTAATAACTTTTTCATTGTTACATAAATTATAATTATTCTATTCATTTCGAAAAGAAAAATTTTCATAATCTTGAAACGATTCAAAACCCTTTTAATTGACTACCGTAACCGAAAAAAACAAAATACCGTTTTCTATAAAAACTCTTATGTAATATCTAGCTGATCTAAATTGACCCGAAAAATGAAAGATTAAATTAGTTCCAGCAATGCATTTAGGGATTACGAAGGATCTAAACTAATTCGAAAAATGTCAGATCAAATTAGATCCAGTAATATATTTTGATATTTAGAAGATTCCAAATTGATCCGAAAAATTACAGATCAAATTAGAAGTATCTAAATTGACACGAAATATGGCGATCAAATTAAATCCAGCAATATATTTTGGGATTAAATTAAATCCAAATTGAACCGAAAAATATCATCGAATTGTATCAGATCAGATCCAACAATTAAATATATATGGCATCTAGTTTGTTAAAAACCGTCTAAGAAAATTAAAATTAAAAACAATGCCTTCGTGAGGATTTGAACTTGGACTGCCAGAGTTGTAGTGAGTTAAGCACTCAGCAGTATGTGGCTGACTTTATTAGACTAAATTTTTCGTATAATTGGGTTTTATATAATTATATGTTCGGGACTTATATATAATTATATATTCGGAAATTTGGAAAAATGGGAAATTTTATATGTACCTAGATTATTATAAACTAATTATATCTTTTATCCTGTCAAAAATTTCTACATCTTGTTCCAAAATGGGTTAAAATTTGAAAGTTTTGTGAAAAAATATAAATATTAAAAAAATCAAAAAACACTAAAAAAAATGTATCTGCCTGGCTGGGATTCGAAACAATTCACATGGAACCAAATTATATCTTATATCATATCAAAAATACTCTAGATATACAACTATATCTAAAATTTGTTTCAAATATTGTACCATATATAATTTTATCTCATACCATATTAAAAAATATTTTTGACAATTGGCATTATATCTCAAATATTAATTGATAAGCATCTTTTGGTTCTGTATAAGCCATATATAAGTATAGATGGTTTTGTATAACTCATATATAAGTAAATATGGCCATATGAGATTATATACAGTGTTAATATAAGGCCATATAGTGTTAAGATAAGGCCATATTTAATTAATTCAAAACTTTTTTACTCGAGTATATATGTGTTTTTTCGGTGGATGCAAACATATATTTGCTTACAGGCGAACATATTATATTTACAGAGTTTCCAAACAGAGCAGAATTATATTTTCAGCAGGTTGTTTTTTCAACGTATGTAAAATTTGTAACAATTGACGCTGACGTATTTGGTTCCTCATGGGGAATTTCAAAAGCTGCCACTCCGTTTTTAAAAGCATATAGTGACCCTGACCTATTTTTTAATAAGCCTTAACATATCTTTCGAATAATAAGTCAAAATTGTGGGTGTGGCCCCTACATTATTACCCTCACGCAATTAATATAACACAATATAGTTTTAAGTTTTCCAATAATTTATAGTATGTTAACACTGTATTAAAGATATTTTCAATAAATAATAATAATAAAAATAATAATAATTGAGTTAATTAAGCATTCAACGAAAAGTTAAATTTCAACAAATTTTACAGTTAAAGTCTCAGTTACTATCTAACGGAACATTGTGAAAAAGAGGCTTAATATATTAAATTTTTTAAAGTTCTCAAACTATCTGTAACCTTGAATAAAGTACATAAAAAGTATTTTTAAAAATAAGCCAAGTCAGACTATAGCTGTACACACTAACCTTAAGAATTTTGGGTTTAAATTAAATTTTCAACTAAAACTAAAATGCTTATCAATTAACCACAGAAACACCGAAAACCATACGAAGTTGCCTTATTCAGTAGTGACTCAATTTTTATGATAAAAAGTACAAAAAAATAAAAACAAAAATTTATCACATCAACGACGTAAAGTAGTTTATTTCAATTAAAAACAATTAAGAAAATATAATTCTTTTAAAAGAACAAAAAAGAAAAAAACAACACACACTTTACAATTGGACAACAATTTTCTTTTGAATCACATATGAATATGTATGGGATGTTGGTACACGCTGAAAAAACGACCTGCTAGAAATACGTCACGTTGTTATTCTGGGCCGACACTAAAAAAAATAAAATATTTGGAAGTATACTTCAAACATAAACAGAAAAAGTTAAAAACAATTCTGTTTGTAATATTAAATATATTATTTTTGTAAATGCAAAATTTTTAAGATGGCACCAGTAATGGAATTTGTAAAGAAATAAACTTTTTGTTATTATTTTGTAACTTCAATTTTTATTTTCAAAAAATGTTTATATGAAAAATAACAATTTACAAATATTTTAAACAAAATATTGTTAGAAATCGAATGTAAATTTTAACAAATATTTTTAATTACTTAAAATTTTGTGATATCTTTTCTGTGTATGTGTAGTAGTTTAAAAATATATACGTATATAATTGCTCCCTTCCCAATAGTCCAAAATCCTTTAGAATAGTCCAAATCCTTTATAATAAGCTTGCCAGTATAAGCCTTAAGCTTTAAAAAGACTTGAGAAACTATTGAAAAACACTTTCAAATTATTGTAGAAAAATCAAAAAGGAACCCTCGTGAAAATATTTCTGAAATAATAGTTTAATAAGCTTATACCTACAATTGTAGAATTAGCTTATGTATGCAAATAAGAAATTTAGATTTTATTGTATTTTAATTCACTTTTATAATTCACTTTTATTAAAATTAAAAAATACTTAAACAAAACACAAAATGGAAAAAAATTAAAAAATTAAACACTAAATTAAAAAAATATAAAAAATTAAAAATACTTAAAAAAAAAATACAAAACTGAAAAAACACATCAAAAAAATATATGCACTCATTTAAAGCAAAATCAAGAATGACAATGAAATGACAATGCACGCGGTACAAAATATTCAACGATGAACTTACGGTAAAATTAGAGGAGCTCTACTGGAACAAGACTTCAAAAAATTTAGAAATTGCTGTTTGCTGTTAAGAAAATGGAAAATATGACAAGCATGTTTAATATATATTTATAGTGAATAATAGTTTTTTAAATATAAACAAAAACAAAACGGAGTAGTGGGGAAGAAATATTAACGAACATGAGACTTGAAACAAAATTATAATATAAAGTTAGAAAAAATATTGTGTAGGAGAATAGTTTATCAAACATACTTGATAAACTGTTATGATTTTTGCCAATAGTATGTTAAAAAAAATATTAAGAAGGAGGATAGTGTCTCAAACAAGATTGAGAAACTCTTAAAATTTTTACAATTATTACAATTTTTGTATACCATGCTTAAAAACATATTGTGAAGGATAATAGTTTTTCAAACATGATTAAAAAATACTTTAGTATTTTTTTTTAAAAAGCTTTATTTAAAGAACTAATATACTTTACTAATTTTTGGGTCTATTGGGTTGAGCCGATAGCCTTTGGTGCTAGGATATTAGGATATAATATATAATTATATGATTTATATATAAAATAAAAAATAAATATAATTGCACGTAAACATATTCAAAAATATATTTTTTCTCTGCGTGGAAAGAAAAACATTTATATACGCACATTTTTGGTCAAGTGGTGTTTTTGTTGATAATATTAATTTAGCAATTTGTTTATTGTCGACTTTTTTAGAAAAAATGTAAATTTGTTTGAATAAAAAACAGTTTTTCGCTATATTCGGGACTTTATAGCATCGCGGCGTATTTAGCTTTATTTAAAAAAATAGCTATGCATTTTAAGTCCTACTTTTTCCTTTAAATTTGTTGGATATATTTTAAAAAAAATGCACAAGAATTCAACGTAAAATAATAGCAAAATGTTGCGAAAGATCAAGTTTTTTTAACGTTAAACCTTAGGTTTAAAAGCAACAGTTAGTACTCACAGATTTTGTGAATAAAGCTAAATTTACGATTTTTAAAGATCCCAAATACTACAAAAACGGTTTTTTTTTAATGTAAAAATATCTCTAAAACCTGATCAAATGGCAGAATTGAAATGTCAGACTCATATTCAGCACGCCTCAAACCTTTAGAAAGTATACTCTAGTCTACAAAGTATATCAAAACCCGTCTGGTTTGAATACTTGGTTGATAATAAAGTTAGCCAATGGTTTGTTTTTAAGAAATCTTGTCTTGACTGAAGTCAAAGAGTGGTCCGATCATCAGTAAAATTTGAACTCACATGAGAGCGCACAAAAAGGAGACTTTCGGGCTTAAATGTATGCTAAATTTTTAGACATGAGTGCGTTCAAAAGGCTATTTTTATTTCCCTGTTCTCTTTTTTAACCCAAACTAACCTGGCTAGTCTGGCTTAAATGCAAAAGCCCTTTTTATATAAGGTCCATTCGTTTACTTCTTTCAGTCAATTGCAGTAAGAATTACTCAGCAAGAAACTTACAGAGAGTAAGACAAAACAAAATTTCTAAAAAATGTATTTAAACGGAAAATTTACAATTACTTACAAGTTTGTTGAACAGCTGATTGTAAAACTAAATGCAAAAATAAATAATAACTGGTCCATATGGAAACCTTCTTGTAGAAGTTTTCCTTATCTTGTTCTTAATTTCATTTACAATATTTATTGCTTTGCATTTGCAAAAACAACGTAGTTGTAAAACATTTCCATTTGTATTTACAAATATTTATCATATTTATCTGCTTGAAAATTTTTGCAGGCAAAATATTGTACAGTAAAAATTT
Source organism: Eustalomyia histrio (assembly GCA_949748255.1). Taxonomy (NCBI): domain Eukaryota; kingdom Metazoa; phylum Arthropoda; class Insecta; order Diptera; family Anthomyiidae; genus Eustalomyia; species Eustalomyia histrio. The sequence continues at coordinate 65,215,953 of OX456527.1, read as the reverse complement.
TGCCAACTCTCAACATTAAACTGCCACTTTATTCTCTTTTTTTCTCTCTGTTTACTGAGTATTTGTGCAAACCAACGCTATCCATTAAAAATTTGTACAAATTATCCAGTTTAAGTATGAGATTTGCATTATGTTATTCCCCTTCAAAATACAAATTCACTCTAAAATTGTTGGCAAGTCGGGCATGCCGACGATATGGTATACTACATCTAAAATTATTTGCGTCAAATTTTAGGAAAAAGTCAAAGTTCCTTGAAAGCTTCGTGATAGAGATAAATCTGAACGAAATTGCCGAAAATGTTCATTTAAGCAAATAAGTTTAATTTATATGTGTTCCGAATATGATCCGGTTTTTTTCAAATACCATTTAAGCACAATTCAGAAAGGACCATGTATAGGAGGAACACTTACAATGTTTTTTTTCTTAAAATCTACTGAATATGCACATTAAATCAATCTACAATCTGCTAAAAAGGGGACTACTACGTACTTTTTCATTAAAATAATTGTAGTATGTCGTTTAACTGACACACTCGAAAAAAATAAAAGTATTGGTTTTTTAACGAAAATTTTCACTGAATATTTTAACAAATACAGGGAGTCCTCAATTTTGTGTATTTTGTTTTTTGAATGACTGGTAGAAAAAATTAAAAATATATATTTCTTTCTAATTTTATATATTTACTATATTAAAAACAACTTTACGGATATTCTTCAAAAATATTTTCTATAAATAGTACAATATATTGTTAGTGTAGGCAACCAAATGCATTAGGGTTCGTTTTTGGGAGAGTAGAAACTAAAGTCCAACCATAATGCATGTTGTTAATTGTAAATAAAACAAAAAGTTTTCACAGAATTATCTTAATATTTTTTATTGTCATAAAAGCATCTATGGCAATTATGTGTGAAACAAAATATCGGCCAAATGCTCGCCACAGCTTCGGTGGTCCATATTTTCAATGACTCTGAGACATAATTGAGGTTCAGTGTCAAATTATCTCATCCTTTAGCTCTTGAATTGTTCTTGGTACCTTATGGTTCGACCACCCTTTATTAAATTTCATCCGAACCGAATGACGTTGTTAAATTAACTCAAAAAGTGATTCCGTATCGATTGCTATAAGAGCTTCGAAGGTTGAATTCGAATTCGATTTACTTTTTAATCAAATGAATTAATTTTTAAACATTCGTTAAAATTCATTCTTTGCAATTCATTCGATCAAATTTAAGTCTAAGGAATTTAATCAATTTATCTCATTCAATTTTACCAATTATTGAATTCAATCACTAGGATTTCGATCATTAGGAATTCGATCATTAAGAATTTAATCATTAGGAATTCATTCGATTTCTAACTCATTCGGCTTACTCAATCAATTTACAATTTTCGGATTTATTGTTCCTTCAATTTTGTTTCATGTGATTGAGCAATTTGGTAATGACATTTGATTTTCCTCATTCGATTTAAAAAGAATTATATATAATAATAATTATGTTACTTTATAATATCAAATTTCACGATTTCATACAAAAACAAGAGGAAAACTAAAAAAACGCAATTATTGAATTCATGGTTAAAAAGCATTAAAAAATTAAATGCTTAAAGTGAAAAATCGCCAAAATTAAATAAAAAAAATTGTAAAAATAAAAAATTGAATATCACCAAATATAACCCCTCTACCTGCAATAATGAATTCTCGAGATAAATGCGATCTAAACTATTACCAAGTAACTTAAAACTTGAGACCTCTGGTCCAGAAAGTTTTTCTAAGCGATTCAATTCGATTATTTTTTTTTAATAAACGTGATTTTTTTAATTAAAAATATTTTTTAAATATTAGCTATTTTTTAATATTACCGATTTTTTTAAATTTTAGCGTTTTTTCGATATTGACAATTTTTTTTCCACATTTTGTAGATTTTTTCTATTTGAGCGTTTTTCGAATTTTGTTTTTCTAAATGTATCATTTTTTCGACTTTGAATTTTTTAAATTTGGATGATTTTTTTTTCAAATTTGGCGAGGTTTAGAATTCCTAGTGATTTTTTCCGTTTTTAATGATTTTTTTTTTCAATTTTGGTGATTTTTTTCATTTTGAGCAATTTTGTCGATTTTTTAATTAATTTTTTTAATTTTTTCAATTTTAGTGATTTATTTTATTTTTGATTTTTTTTAATTTTGTTTTTCTTGTATTTGTTAAAAAAAAATCTTTTGATTAAAACTTAGTTATTTATTTACTAGAAAATAAAACACAAAAAATTGTGTAAAATTGTCAAAAAAAAAAAAAATTTACGCTCCGGCATAGTATTGATTATAACAAACTTATTTCAGGGTGTCTACTTGTAAAAAAAAGCTACTATTCTTACTTCTTAATTTAAAGAACAACGTGAGAACACATTTTAATTTTGTTTTTCTTGTATTAGTAAAATAATCTTCAATAAAACTAATAACGTAGTTATTTATTTCCTAAATTTTGTAATCGAATGAAAAAAATTGAGTATCATTCCCAAATTAAACATCCGAATGAACAATAAATTTTAAAATCGATTAAGTAAAAATCGATTGAAATTAATGATTAAAAATCGAATGATGAAAAATTAATGAAGTTTTTTTAAGATTAAATAGATTGAGACTAAGAACTAACTAATATCTCATTACATTCAAAAATTGTGGTTTGAGAATTAAATCATTCCATAGTCAATCATAACTAAAAATCGAATGAAAGATTGAATTCTTTAGAAACTATGATTGGTATACTATGTATACTATACGATCTTAGTATGATGGTTTTGTCAACATCCAGTGCAGTTGAATTTAACTGTCCAGTACAGTTGAATTTAAAAATTAAAAAATTAAAAGCTTTTTTTATTTTTAAATGAAACTTTGTCCAGTACAGTTGAATTTAACTGTCCAGTACAGTTGAATTTAAAGATTTCAAAATAAAAAGCTTTTACAGAATTTTATATGGTATTTTTTTCTCTCATACTGTTAAACGAAACTTTATTGTTGATTGCAATTGTTTAAATTTTAGCATTTAACTATAAAAATGCCGCCTTTTAAATATTATAATTAAACAAACTTTATTTCCATATACAAGTGTTTAGTCTAGAAAACAAACAAAAAAAAAAATATTTAACTTTTCCTTTCTTTAGTAGAATACACTTAAATACAAAATTTAACAAATTTTTTTTTAAATTCTCAGAAAATAAAAAAAATCAACAAGTTGTTTTTTTTTCTCTTAAACAAACTAAAAAACAAAAACAAATAGGGAATAGGTTTAATATCGCAGACAAAGTATTCAAATAATGTTAATTGATTTAAATTGGTCGTGCAAGAGAGAAACAGCAAAAATAATAAAAAAAAAATCAACACAAAACTAATAAAAAAAAAAACAGATATGACAAGTTAATGGTCACTGAAAAAAAAAAAAACAAAAATTATGATCAACAATAAAAGATTATTCAAAATCCAAAAACATAAATCTTTAAAATTTTCTTAAAATGATAATTCATAAATAAAGAATTAGTTTAAGTAAAAAAAAAAACAATAATTTTCTTATATGCTTTCGATGTTATTTCCGATTAGTGTGTGTGTCGGTCGGATCATAAACATTAATGATCATTGTTATACATGTTATGGTTGATTTTAAAAATTATTCTTAATCTGCCCTAAAATGTCATAAAATAATGTGGTATTTTGTTAATGGTGACAGGTGTATTACCGTGATGCATTTTTAAAATGTACAAATGTATAAATGTGTTTTACAGCCAAATTTCTATGAGTGTACATATTTTATCTGTAAAAACATTACATAAGATGTTTAAAAATATAGAACATTTTCTATTTTTACAACAAAAACAAAAAATTAAAAATAGATTTGAATGCCCTTAAATTTGTCAACGAACTAAGGAGTGCACGCGAATTAAATAGTGCAGGCATTTGCAATTTCGAAGATATAGACAAATTTTAAAATTTTGCTATTTAAGTTACACAGAGAAAACAGATTAGTGGATAATCGAATTTATAGACAATCGAATGATTTAGTTGTGGCAATCAATTTTTTAATTTGCGACAATAGATAATTAATTGAGACAACAAAAATACAGTAGTGAGATCTGAAAAATTCGGTTCCCAGCAAAAAAAAAAATTAAAGTCATTTTTAAAGAATTACTTTTTCACTGCTTCCAAAGTATCGTTTAGTTCTGATTTTCCTCTTATAAGGCAGTTCTTTTTCACAACTTCCAAAAATTTAATTTTTTTTAATGAAATTTAACACTTTTCAAATCTATGACGGGTAAATTATTTTAAAAATAACCAAAGTTAAATTTGACATTTGTAACTATGGTTCAAGTTTAAGTGATTTTTTTCAATCTTTAACTTATAATTTACATAGGGGTGTCATAGGTTGGAATCATTGGTTCCAATCCAAATTTCCACAACAGCGGAATCAAAATAACTGTTTCGTTTTCTCTTCTTTTGGTACTTTTTTTTTGCTGGGTTGTATCAGCGAAACCATTCGATTGGCAACAAATTCGGTTGTCAGTAGCAATCTGCTCTTTGGGTGTTTACTTACAAAGTTTTATTAATCATTTATTCTAAATATCAACATTCTAACCATTTTATTCTAAATATCAACATTAAATAATTCTGAAAATAATTACAATTAAACAACTTGTAATTTTTTCTTAAGAAAATATATTATCTAAGTCCACTTAAATGTTTAGAACTTTGCCATAACAATAGATATTCAGGTGTAAAATATTGACGTTATGGATCAACATAATTTATTATACCCTCCACCATATATGGTGAGGAGGGTATACATATATCAGTTTGTCATTCAGTTTGCAACATGTCGAAATATAGGTTTAAGACGCCATTAATAATATATATACTCGTTATCCTTATGAAATTTTAAGCCGATCTGGCGATGTTCGTCTGTCTGTCTGTCTGTCTGTTGAAATGGAGATCACGACGCGAAGATTAAAAATGTGAAGGTACCTCTAAATTTTCCATCCAAATGTGGTGTATTTTATATAAATGGTGGTTAAATTTTAAGGGCCGATGTTGAAAGTGAACCACACCTATACGTCAAGTTTTTTTCTGCATTGCATTTGCCATTTCTCAATTTTAGACTAACTCAATTTGAACCATGGAAAGATACACAATCGAGCAACGCGTTAAAGTTATTCAGGCTTATTATGAAAATAGGCGTTCAAATCAAAATGCATTTTGGGCACTTCGTGATTTTTTTTTGGTCAGCATAATCGACAAAATGTGTCTAAAATCGGGAGAATTGTGGAGAAATTTCAGCAAACCGGGTCTGTGAAAACACCTGTGCATGCTCGCCCAGTTCGTTCTGCGGAAAACATTGCTGTTGTTCGCGATAGTGTGTCATAAGGTCGGCAAAGCATTTACCGTGAATGGTGTTCGCTATCGCGAGATGATAACGAACTTATTGTGGCCAGAATTGAGGATATGACCTTGGACGATATGTGCTTTCAACAGGATGGTGCCACTTGCCACACAGCTTACGAAAGAATGGCTCTTTTGCGCGACAAATTTAATGGCCGTGTTATCTCACGTGGTGGCGATGTCAATTGGCCGCCAAGATCATGTGGTTTGACTACGTTGGACTTCTTTCTTTGGGGTTATTTGAAAGAAAAGGTGTACGACGATAAGCCAGCAACAATTCAAGAGCTAAAGGATGAGATAATTGGGCACATTAATGGCATAGAACCTCAATTATGCCTCAGCATCATCGAAAATTTGGACTATCGGATGAAGGTGTGCTGCCGAGGTCGAAGCGGCCATTTGGCCGATATTTTGTTCCACACATTATTGAACCATACCATATTATCATAATATGTAAAAAGATGAGATAATAATTTCCTAAATAATTTGTGTTTTATTCAAAATCAACATCGGTCCTTACAATTTAACCACCCTTTAGTAGCGACTGGCAAGTAAAATATTTTATCTTGTTGTTTTCACCAGTCGCTTAGACTCAAATATTTTCACCTCAAATTTTTTATATTCACCTCAAAAATTTTTAAACTCAAACTATTTTTTTCACCACTACGATGTTTTTTACCACAAAAAATTCTTTAAAATCAAATTTTCTTTTCAACACAAAATTTGTTTTCACATCGAAAAAAGTTTTTCACCTCAAATTTTTTTTTTCACCTCCATTATTTTACTTCTAAAGTTTTGTACATTATTTGTATTAAAAACAGTAGAAGACATTTTTTTAGGATATTGGTGAGGGGTATTTAAAGATTCGGCACAGCCGGTATTTCAAGTATAACGGCATTTAGGTTAATTCGGTATCATTTTCTTAGAAATAAAAGTATTTCATTTAATATTAATAACTAGTTTTTTTTGAGCTTACGATTTGCTTTTTATAAAAAGTATTATTATTTTTTTAATATTTCGGTAATGGTATTTTAAAGGTTAAGATAGTCATTTGAAAGGGTTTAAAATTTATTACGGCATTTCAGCGGTATTGCCTGCCAACCGTGAATGTCAGTTAAGAGAACAAATTTGAAGAAAACGTAAAATTGTGAAAAACCATTAAACAGCGGTTATTAATTTTAAGTTTTGTTTTTAATTGTTACACTTAAAATAATTAGTAAGCAAAGCTGCCAGATAACTTTTTTAAAAAAATTTAAAAATATCCGATTTTTTTTAAATCGTCAAATTGATTTGAAAAAATCGTCAGAATAAAAAACTAAAGTTTTTAAATATTTATATATTTTTTTTAATTAAAATTTATAAATCAACAATTTAACATAAAAAACATAAAACAATTCTCCTATAAATACATATAGCAATTACTTATTACTAGCGAATTCAGTTTACAGAATTTAGTATTTTAAATAAGTACCTGGTTTAATTAAAAAATCATAACATTTTCAATTATTTAAACTTAATTCCTCCATAGAGGATTTCTAAACTCATTTGATTGCATGCTTTTTAAATTACCTTTTCAAAGTTGCTTCCAAAGTTACGTCTATTTATATGTTTATTTTGCTGTAAAACCGACTGTGAATAAAGCAACAAAAGAAAAATACATATGAGAGCGAAAAAGAAATAACAAAAACATGCACGAAAACTGGGGTTTTGTGTTTCCCTATTCGCTACCAAACAAGAATTGCATGCAAAAAGTCACCGTATAAATTGGCTTTAGTTAAATACGATAAATCGTCGTTTTAGGACAAAAATTTTAAATAAATCGTAAAATCCGGCAGGTATGTTTGTAAGTAAAATAACAAAAAATACCTTTTAAAAGAAATTATATTTTATTTTAAAACCGGTCTTTGTAGTTTTCATTAAAATCAAATGCTTTTTGTTATTTGGTTTTAAATGTTGATTAAACAACTGACACATCACAAAAAACAAATGATTATTCAGTTAAAAATAAATTTTATTAACCATTTCCGTAAAAATAACTATGTGTGAATGTGTATGTGCATGTATATTATGTGTTTTTATGAATTAATTGCAATTTGAATTTAAATAATTTTGTATATAAACAAACAATTTAAATAAAAAACAAATTAAAATTGTTTGAATACTTTTTTTTTAACTAACAAAATTTAAATTTGTAATAACTGTAAAGCAAACAAAATAAACCACAAATTTTCGTTTTGTGGATAAATTTTTATTAATTTTGAAACAAATGAAAAAAAAAAAATAAATGAAAGTGAAAAAAATCGGTAAATGACAGTAAATCATTTTGAACAAATGTATTAAATATATATGTATATAAATATTTGTTGGAAAAATAAAATGTATGTATCATTAAATGGAATGAAAAACTTTTATATTAAACTACAAACAGTAAAGTACATAATATTCTGAGTGACACAGAAGACATTTGCTTTTTTTACTATTTTTTTTGCTTTTTCTTTCCAGTTTGAGCTTTAGAGCAGCTTTTTCTTTAGATTTTTGAGCTTAAAATTTCATTCCAAAAATATAAGACTTAACCTCCCTTATAGTATACCAACCGGCTTAGAATCACTTACTAATTCTTATCCGTGTCCGTATACATGTAAAGTTTGTAATCAAACTGAAGGTGCCAAATATAAAAATCGGTTCATATTCAGATCTACGAGTACCTCCCATAAAAAGGTCTTTTCTGAATTAGACTTAAATTATATTTAGACACACAACACCGTAAATGTCTGGTTAAAATTTGGACTGTAATGTGAAATGATTTTTAAGAAAAAAAAATTTAAAGAAAATCGGATAATTTTTTCGCCTAGTCCCCAAATAAAACCTACTTTTTAAATTGAAATTGTTGAGCAATTTGGTACACGTTTATCTCTATATTTTCTGCCTGTTAAAAAAAAGGATCAAAACCATTCTCCGAAATTTGACCCAAATTTTACTTTGTGTAGGGTCAGTAGCGTGTCCAGGATTTTTTTTTCTGAGGGAGGAGGCAAAATATATTTTCTATATTTTTTTTTTAAAGCTGACAATTTGTTAACCTATATTTTTTGACCTTTTTGAAGCATTTAAAAAATATTTACAGCCTTTAAATTTATTAAAAAAATTTTATTTAAACCTTATTTGTTACATTGACTGGGATCTAATGTATATAATACTAAGTGCATTTTGATTGTTTTTGTGTTTTAAAGCTTTTCTCTGCTTTTACATCATTTTGATAAAAATCTATTATGCTAAAAAATTCTTTTGAAGAAACGTCAAATACTCTGCTTGGTGCAATATAATATAAATTCTTTACCACATTATTGTGGCCGGTAAATCTATTTGTCAGGCAAAAATTTTTATTAACCGTAGATCAAGCTTTAAAAAAACTTCACAACTCAGGCTATGTATCATTTTTGATACATACTACAGTTCAGTGAAATAGTGAACTAATTAAGACAATTTTTTCAAAAGTTTTAATATATTTATTTATGTTGATAAGTTCTTACATTTCTAAGTGCTGTTTATGCAATCTATACAAATATTTTTGGCAAGTTTTTTTATTATGGCTTTTTACATAAGAAACAATTTGACGATGTCCATTTATTCTTGTTTTCTCACAAATGGTAGCATTTTTGACATCTAGCACGGTTCTTTTTGGAGACTTATCGGCTTTCTGTTTTTTAGATGGGCCAGCTTCATTATCACTTGGGTCGGCAATATTCTGAGTTGATAATTTTGAAAGAAATGCCAAAGATAGTTCATTTCTGGGACGTTTTTTCCGTTTTTCCATATAGGGCGTTGCCAATGATATTGCCAGCTCATGAAGGAAACATTTACGTTTTGTGTGTTTTCTAGTTTGCATCCAATTGGGATCGATTTCATTGTATATTATATAAGCAGTTAATGCAGATATGTCGATAATGTTGGAAAATACAGCCATAGTCCATCGATTATTTTTACGTTTGCAACTATAGCAACTCAGCATTTTGTCAACAGTATCAACTCCTCCTTTTATAGAATTATAAAAGGAAATTATTTCTGGTAACTTTTTCAAACCTTCCGCAACATTAGGTTCGTGATGCATTGTGCTCATAACAATTGTGCATTTGTCTTTGTGACTTATGTATGAAACGAGAGTAGTTTCAGGGGTAAAGGCGAAAGTTGATTCGAACAAATCATGCAAAGTCTCATTTTTAGATCTGGCAAGCGTAAAAATATACATATATTTTTCGAAAATTTTGTCTGTAGTGCTACTTACTTGTACACTCCGGCCAATAATAATACTGCCAAATAAGCATGAAGTAATTCCTCATCAATTTCAATATGATTGGTACCATGTAAATGCTTTTCGTATTTGTTGGAGTTATCAATTATAATTTTCGTTAGTTGTGGTGAGAAAAGTAGTAAGAATGATTCTCTAATGCTATTTACGCGGCTTGATGCAAATCTTGTAACACCTAATAGACAATAATCTTAATTCTATGACATTTCAATAAACAATCACTAGTAACCTGGGCGCAAATTGATAATATTTTCACTTCCCAGCCGACCAATGGGGTAAGGATTGCTACGCCAAGTAGTGCCATCTTTGGCAATAAACAACGGGTCACCTTGTGTGCTATTGCTAGTACTGTCCTCATTATCTGAGCACGAGCTGCTTTCCTCTTCTTCTTCACAATCAGAAACTTCATGATCAGAAACATCTCGATCCTCTTCACTCTCATCCATCACTTCATTCACAAGTTCTTCCAAGGTCAAATACCGCGGATAAGACATAGCACACTTTTCGTTAAATTATTTTTAGGTTTAAATTTTCAATTAATAATATCGCACAACGAAATAACAAGAAAAAATGTTGCAAAAATCAGTAAACTTCGTTTCGAATTACACGCACAACAGTAGAGACACAATTGAAATGCCGTATGTATCAAAAATGATACATAGCCTGAATTATGAATTTTTTCAATTTCTCATAGCCTACTTAAAATTTTTTTTGAAAATGTTGCTTAAAATAACGACAATAACAATGCTAACAAAGTCTCAATAAATGTGGCATTCAACATTTTTTGAAATAATGTTATGCTGACATAAAAAACGAAATGTATCATTTTTGATACAAAGCCCGATTAACGGTTAAAAATCGCGCGATTTTTTTTTAAAAATTTTCGTTTTGTTTTTCGTATATTAATAGTTGTAGAAGTTGGCGCCGCAGGCGAAAATTTTGTTTTTCATACATTAAATCCTAACAAGTTTTAAAATTGCCAAGCTCTAAGACGCAATGTCAAAAAACCATTCGCTCTTAAATTTTATAAGATCGTCGAATGCTGCAAAAATTGCATATCGGAAATTGATGGCTCTTCCATTGTTACCAGCAAATTTAATAAGAACTGGTAATAATTTGCATAATGAATAAAAGCCTCAATCTAATAAATGAAAATATACCCCAAACTTAATTATGAGGGTAATTTTCCATTATATTTTTAGTGTTAATTATCATTATGAAATTTTGCGCCAAAAAATGTGACTTAATTACATTTTAAGATTGGGGTCATATTTCTTGGGGCCACCCTGAACTACATGCAAATTTTTACTTAAATTCAAATACCATTTCAAAAACGATTAGATTGTTTGAAAAACTGTAATTTTTAAAGCATTAATTGAATTAAATAAAATAAATATTTGTTGAATTTCAATAATTTTTTCTTTTAATTGCTTTTGGTATTTTTTATTTTTAATTGATTTTTTTAAGTATCGATTGCGAATTTTCGAATTTTATTTGTAATTTGTTGCATTTAAATTGTGTTCTTTTATTTCGGATTTTTTTTTTTAATTTCAATTGTCATTTTTGGGAAATTTTGTCTATTTTTTTTATAAAAAAGCTTTATTTTTATATCTTTATTTATAACAACATGTTTTCATATATGGGCTTCAACCGAACACGAAATATAGCAATTATATTACTAACAAACACATAATTTATTTGTTAGCTTTATTATTTTATCAAATTACAAATAGAAAAATTTCAAATATTTTTATGGCAAATATTTTTGTTTACATATAAAAGAGAAAAGCCAAGAATTGCCAAGACTTGGTAGCATTTTTATAAAATCTTACTTTTTAATTACTATAACTACTTTGAATGTCTATAAAAGTATTGTTAATTAATTATTTTTATTTTTAAATACATTGGTTTTGATATAAAAGTTAACTCATAAGTCTAAAACTCTGGGGATGTCAGTAAAGACTTTATGTGGTATTTGAATCTTAGATTTTAAATTAAAAAAATGAAAACACGATATTTTTTTGGTTCAAAAGAAAATACACAAATTAAATAATTCCACTTAGGACCTGTGCGAGGTAGCTAAATAAATTCTAAACTAAATACAATTTGACAAAAGATTTTAAAATTTTTTTGACAAAATATTTGAAAAATTTTTAAAAGTTCATAGAAACTTGGATACCCGAATTTAGTTTAGATTTTATTAAGCCACACAAAATACAACATTTAAAATCAATAAACTTCATATATTATTTTCTAACGGTTTTATAATATTGTTGTTTTGCTGATTTTAAAACCCAATACTGAAGAATGGCATATAAGGATAGTCGACGTGTAAATCAATCTTTAATTACTCCTTTTTTAGAAAACGTTCGAAAAAAGATAAAAGGCGTTAAACTAAATAAAAAGGCAATTGATTGGGGTTTTAACACTTAAGTGTATTTTTGTTTGTTTTTACCAACATAATATTACAAGTGTGAACATAATTAATAATAGAGGAATGATAAGTATAGAGATTTCATCGAAAGAAGCCGCCAAATATAATTTTGTACATATTACAAGGTTAAGTAACTTAGAGCAAATTTAGAAAATTTCCCCTGATTTCAAAGCAAATTTTTCTAATTTCTGCACAAATTTCAGCAAAATCTGGTAAAAACCCAAATGGACTTGCAAAAAATCAATTGGTTTTGCAAAGAAAATCAATTGCAAACAAAAAAAAATGCAATCTATTTTGTATATATGTATACTAAACATACACTCACAATATTATTTCGTTTAAAATAATCTAAAATACATATTGAATTAATCGAAAATACAATCAATTCAGCCAATTTTGTTGTTTATTTTCAATATATGTTTCATAATCCACAAAAGTAGTAAAAGCTATCGAAATCGTTTAAAATAGCCATCAATTTTTAACTGATAAAACGTGGAAAAAGCGATTTTTGTGGTTTGTTTTTCTAGGTGAAATTTTTTTTATTTGTATCTAATTTTGCAAAACACAACACACACAGATGTATATATTTTTATTTTCTATGTGTGTATCTATATTTGAATAATTTATTGTAATTTTTATTAAAATAATTTTGTATATAAACAAATTATTCTGGTAGAAAAAAACAAAAAGGAATTATATGAATTTCTATTTTTTGAAACAGAAAACATAACATTTAACATTTAACAAAAAATATCAACTCCTACTGAATGTCTGTGAATTTTAATAGTTTGTTTTTTGAATGGCTGATTCAAACACATAGTTAAAAAATATATTTCTATGAATTTCAATTGATTCTTCATTTAAAAACAAACTCTACGTATTAATTTTTAAATAAACTACAGTCGGTAACGAAAAATATATTGTGAGTGTAGTAATAAAATTGTATTTTGCAAATACACGCCACCGTGTAGGGTATTATATAGTCGGCATCACCGAGCTTAATATATTTGCTAGTTTTGCTTAAAAGTCCTCTTTTACTAAAAGAATACATTTTTTCTCCTAACTTTCTTCTTTTCTTTCAAAAAAAAGTTCTCTTGTTTCAACTTTTTGTAATTTTCCTTTTTGTGTTTCTTTCAAAATATTTGTTTGCTTTTTTTTATCAACTCAAATTCAAATATGATCGAAATCGGCAGGTAAGCGTTTAAGATAACTAAAATATTTGCTTGTTTTTTTCACCAAAATTGAAAAGGGGTAAGGGGTTACTAATGTTCCAGAACGCCAAAAAGCAATCTTCAGATATTAAGTAGTTTTTGTCAAAATAACCATACGGTTCGAGAATTCTTTTTGACATATGTCATTGGCAACCTGTCTGTGTAGTCAACAGAAAAAAATTTTTTAAGTAGACAAATTCAATTTTGTCTTTGCTAAAATAAAAACTCTACACCCATACCCCGCTTTGCGTCGCTAATGGGGCCGGGAGAAACTCGACGCAAGCCGAAACGACGTAAACCAAAGCACGATTTTCCATACATTTGTATTGATTTTCATATAATTAGTTCCGAAATTCGTAATTTTAACTGAAAAAAATTGATTTTTTAATAAAAAATAAATTTTTTTTAATATATTTTTTTTAAAATAAAAATATAACAATTCAAGAAATAACGTAAAAAACATAACAAAAATATTTAGATTAAAAGTAAAGATAAGGAATTCATAGTATGAAAACAAAAGTCTATATCGATGTGCTAATTTTTTTATTCTGAGCTTGAGTCATCTAAATCGATTACCATTTCTACGGTGGATTTGTCAATCTTGCTGATGTTTGTATGAAACTATCTAAAGTTTGTTGGATTGTAACAGCTTTTTTTCTAAATAAATTTCCTTATAACAATTGACAGAGTCGGTCAGATTTCATGACACTTTTAAACTGCGAGCTTCATCCGGATCATTGTTCTCAAGAATATCCATTGCTTGCGATATCAACTGCATTGCTTCAGAAATTTTAGCAGCAGTAAGCTCTTTTTTCTTCCTTTACTTCGACCTGAAGGGGAAGTGTTTCATCGTCCAGCGCATTGTTACTCTGAATTGCAATCAAACTTTCGTTAATGAAAATTTGCTTTTGTAGCTGATTCTGCAAGTTCTCTACATACAGTTAGGGACTTAAGTCTTCATACATCCCCATAACTTCATATATTCGCTAATCAAAGAGTACCAGAAAATACATTTCTAAACCAAAATATTCATTTCCATATTAATTACTCTTACAAAGCAAAAAATTTTATTTTCTATAAAAATAACGGTAAATATGAAAAAAAAATCTAAAATAAAGAGAGACAAAAGTGTTCATACACTACATTCTCTTCTGCTTTATTTATATTTTAAAAAGAGTTGTAGATCAAATACCGTTAGTTTTTTGTAATTCATGTAGTTTACGTGACTGCTGAATTACGTTTTAGCAGTTTATCAGTCAAATAAATTGTTACAAATTAACAAGATGGGCCCGCGTAAAGAAGTTAGTATCGATGTAAAAAATCTTATTATTCAAGAACACAAAAAAGGAAAATCTTACCGTGCTATCAGTAAATTTTTTAACAAATCTTTTGCTACGGTTCAATATATTATAAAAAAGTTCAAAACTACTGGCTCTGTAGAAAACAAGCCAAGATCAGGGCGCCCAAAGAAACTCTCCAGGCGAGATGTCAGTCTTATTTTAAGAGAAGTGGATAAAAATCCTAGAATTTCAGCGCCCAAATTGTCGGAAAGCATCGCAAATTCTACGGACAAAACAGTTCATCCAAAGACTATTCAAAGGGCATTACGTGGTCAAGGATATGCAAGCCGAGTTCCCCGCAGAAAACCGTTGATATCGGAAAAGAATCGAAGACTTCGGCTCGTATTTGCAAAAACATATTTTAATAAAGACATCAATTTTTGGAAACGAGTTTTATTTACCGATGAAAGCAAGTTTAACTTGTTTGGAAATGATGGACGAGGAAAGGTTTGGCGTAAAAAGAACGCAGCACTGAAACCAAAGAATGTTGTGCCAACAGCGAAACATGGCGGAGCCAACGTAATGGCTTGGGGCCCAATGGCAGCATCTGAAGTTGGGCGGCTAGTGTTTATAGACGGTATTATGGATCGATACTACTATAAAAAACTTTTAGAGCATAATTTGCAGCCATCGGTGGATATGTTGGGTCTTGGCCAGAGTTGGATATTCCAACAGGACAACGATCCCAAACATACCGCGATCATTGTAAGAGATTGGCTGCTATATCATGCACCAAGGCAATTAAAATCCCCACCTCAATCGCAGGGCCTGAATCCTATTGAGCACGTTTGGGATGTTTTAAAACGAAAAATTGCTCATGTTGATGTTCCCAACAAACAAAAGCTAAAAGACGCTTTACAAAAGTGCTGGTCCGAGATTACCCCTGATGTGACCGAAAATCTTGTTGCATCAATGCCAAGACGTCTGCAGGCAGTGATTGACGCTAAAGGTGGACCAACAAAATATTAATTAAAAAAAAAATTAACTTAAAAATTATTTTTTTTTTATTATTATAAGATGTCTTTTGCTATGTATGAACACTTTTGTCCACTCTTCTTATTTGTTTTCCTTCGTTTTTCTCTTTGTTTTAAAAGTAGAATGAAAAATTTTGTTTTCGTATATTAATTAAAATAGAATTGAATTTGTTGATTTAAAAATTTTTTTCCTGGAACTCTTTAATTGATGAAAATATGAAATTTTAGGTATGTATGAAGACTTAAGTCCCTAACTTTATGTACGGAACATCATTATATTCTATATTCTTGAGAATACATTCGGGCCATAATTGGCGCCAAGTTCCGTTCATGCACGATTCTTTTACTTCTTCCAAGATAAGTTTATATTTTCAATAGCCATCTTGATATTATAATTCTTCCAAAAATCTTTCATGGAAGACAAATTACCTCCGTCAGTTGCTTTTAGAAGTTGAAAAAATGTTCGTCGCAGATAGTATGACTTGAAGTTGGATATGACACCTCGATCTACTGGTTGTATCACAGATGTGGTATTTGGGGGCATAAAAATAAGTTTAATATTTTCTGAATAATCGTCTGAAAAAACAGGATGACCACCTGGTGCATTGTCAAGTAACAGCAACACTTTAAATTCTATATTTTGTGAAGAACAATTAGCTTTAAGCTCGGGAACAGCACAATTGTCTATCCAATCTCTAAATAAGGATGCAGTCATCAATGCTTTTTTATTTGCATGCCAGTGAACGGGAAGCTCGCTCTTTTTTAACACTTCTAAAGGCTCTCGGAATTTCAGAATGGTAAATTAAAAAAGGCTTAAACTTAAAATCTCCCGCTGCATTTCCTCCCAAAAGAGGTGTAAGTCTATGTTTACTAAAAACGCTTCCAAAAAAGTCCCGTTTCATCAGCGTTTAAAACTTGTTTTGCAGAATACCCACCTTCATCAATGATTGCTTTTAATTCTAGTTTGAACTTTTCTGCAGCTGCAGTATCTGCACTGTCAGATTCTCCTTTTAATACAATCCTATGCAAATTGCCACGGGTCTTAAAAAGATCAAATCATCCTCTGCTGGCTTAAAATTTTTCCGCACTTTCGGCACTTGAAAATGGATTGTCTTTAAGATCTTCAAAAAAACTTAATGGCATTCTTTGTTGATTTTGATTTTCTACCCAAATGCTAAGAAGTGACTCCATTTTTTTCAATTAATGGACTTTTTATTTTTGTAACATGTTTATGTTGTAACGATGTTGCGGTAATAGCAAATTTTTTAATTTTATCAGCGCCTCTGGTACAAATGGATTTTATTGTAGAAGGGGCTAGTCCAAGGTTTCTTCCAATATCAATAGCTTTTTCCCCTGATTTGAAACGCTTCAAAATGTCCAGTTTTTGTTCTAAGTTTATTTGCTTTCTTTTTGAACTCATTGTTAAAAAATATTTAGATTGAACTTCACCAAGTGTAATTTGAAACTACTAATGACATTCAACCAGCAGATAACCTTGACATACATATTTGTATTAGACTTGAACGGGAAATACCCTTTTTCTGTTTTAGCTTTGAGCAAACATTTTCAAACAATTGAAGCAAATCGAAGCACTGACGACGCAACTTCGATGCTATGCAACGCAAACTGAAACAAAAACAATGCAACTTCGAAATCACAAATATTTTTGAAATACGCAACTTCGAAACGACGCAAACCGGGGTATTAGTGTATATTAATGACTAAATTAAGTATAAATAATGCATATTTTAAACATAACTTCATGCATGTCTGACCCACAATCATAAGACACTTAAAATGTAAAATTTCCACCAAAAAAATAAAAATATATATGTATTTAAATTTTATTTTCTCTACTTAACAACAAGATAAATTGAAAGTCATTTAGAAAAAAAATACTCGGAAAATTTAAAGTGTTTCACTTGTGAAGAACTTTGCAAATAAAAATATCAAAAATAATGTAAAACTAATGAACCAGATTAACAAGAAAAAAAAAAAACAAATTGTATACATAAATATTTTTAAACATAAAAATCAGCTAATTATGAATTCAACTGAACATTGTACGCAAAATGTGAATACATATTACTTATACGCCCCATATATGTTATATGTCCGAAATGTCGGCGTATTAATGTTTATTTAAAATAAGTATTAATAATTTTTTTTTTTTGGGTATAATGAATTTGTGTAATTATTGATCATATTCATAAAGTTTTATTTAAACCTTATGGGGCCATATGGAATTATGAAATATGTATTAATTGATTGAAAATATTTGTTTTAAAAATTTTGGATTTTTAAACGATTTTTTTGGTGGTTAAAAAAAAAACATTAATAAGATTTATTTACACTAAAATAATTTGTTATTTTTCCAGTAGATTTAGTTTTGTGTCTGTCATATAATATTTTTGGGTGAAAACGCATCGATTTTTTTTAAACTTATTGTATTTTTGAAATGTTTGATAATTTTTATGTAGGTGGTTTTTTCTCTAAGATTTTAGGATTTATATTTGTTTGTAGAATATGCCATAAATTTAATTCATTGTATAGTACTATTGGCATTCGCTATAAAGGCACACGACGACGTTCACATATTGTTGCACATTTTGTTTCCGCACAAAACACATTTTCTTTTAGTTTGATGGGGAGAGATGGTTTTAAAGTGGAGCCCCAGCATGCTTTTCTATTGTTTTGTGTGGCATACATTTTGGAAGTGTGTTTTATTTGAATTTGTTTAATAGAGTATTCAAAAAACCGGCCTTTTGAAAAAACCGGTTTCGGTTTTCTTTGAAAAATCGAATTTAAAAAAAAACCGGTTTCGGTTTCGGTTTTTGCAGAAAAAACCGGTCAACCGGTTTTTTCGTTTTTTTTTTAATTTGAATAAAGGGCTTATATAATTTGTTAAAAAACAGAAATTTAATAAAGCTAGAAGTGGAAAATACTCTTTCACTAATAGTAGATGTTGAACGAATTGTCAAAAGACAATTATATAAATTGTCCAACTTTTCAGTTCTTTTGTCGCATCTATTAAGATATATGAAATCATCATATGTGACCTTCTCCGAGAAAAGAGACCTAGTGTGTCAAAAAACGGGTTTGGACTTAAGAGTGGTTCTGGTACCTAAAAGGGTGTATAATAAGATGAAATGAGTTAGATTTCTAATAAAAATTTATTTACCCCATAAAAACGTACAAAACGAACTTGGGAAAATCGATAAAAATGGAAAAAACATCAAAATTTTACTTTTTTTGATTTTAAATTGTCAGTCTAAAAGCGAAAAAAAAAATACGTCACCACATAGGCAATACGTCACCAAAGTCGGCACCCAATCATAACTAACCATACCAAATCGCATCTCCCAACTGAAGGTGTGTTCACAGTAATAATGCGTTGTAAAACTTTAAATGCGTTTTTCCTAAAACTTCACTTTCACACACTAGGTCCCTTTTCTCGGAGAAGGTCACATATAATGATGAGAGATTTTGTACAGTCTCTTTTTGAGGATTTTGAATGCTCTTTATTGTGTTATTTAGATTAGAAATTAAACTCTTTGAATTTGGAATATCCACAGTTAAATCTTCATAACCAAACAAACCATTATAATCGGAAAAAATAAAAGAGACCAAGTAACCCAGTTGGTGATGTAATTAAAAAAACCGGTTATCCGAACAAAAAAGACCGGTTTTCGGTTTTCTTCGAATTTACAAAATATTCGAAACCGATCGGTTTTTAAAAATAAAGAAACCGGTTGACCGGTTTTCGGTTTCGGTTTTTGAATACTCTATTGTTTAACCAGATTACTATAAATATTTTAAAAATTATTTGATAAGTTCCAAGTAGTAGCCCCAGCTCTTTTGACGCCGTTACATACTTTTTCAAGGCTACTTATCTCCACTTTCGAGTCATCTCGATTGTTTTTTTTTTTCTTTGACAAATAATTTTATTTCAAATAGTTCAATTAGTGCCTCGGTGCCTTTTAAGCCTCATTGATTACTTAGCACCAAAGTCAGTGATGGTATTTAAGAATTTGTGTTTTGTGCCAAAATATTGGTAAAAAAGTGCTAAATCAGCATTTATTTTGCCAAACTCAATTTTTCGTCTCCCAAAACTAAAATTTCTTAGAAATCGTTTCACTTTTTAAAGTTATGAGCTGAGCTGCGCCACCCTGTATATTTCCTTTTAAAACTTTTGCAAAAATGTTGAATTGTGCAGTCCAAAGTTGATATATCGTACAGTAGAACTCTCACAACTTAGAACTCTCACAAATTTGAACCGTCCACACTAAAAAAAAAATGAATCAGAATTTAGAAAAATTAACCTACCCATGTAAAAATCGAAATATATATATGCATACATGATCATACATGGGCCTGTATATGATCATACATGGCAATACATCGTCATATACGTCCATACATTGTTCAATATATGACCATACATGATCTCATATATGATCATATATCTTCGTATCTGAAATTTGAGGACGTATATGATCATATACGAGCATACATGAACAATATACGAGCATACATGAATAATATACCCTCAAATTTCGGATCCTAATATTTATGATCATATATGAGATCATGTATGGACGTATATGACCATGTATGCCCATGTATGATCATGTACAAGCCCATGTATGATCATGTATGTTCATATATAATTCGATTTTTACAGGGTATTTAATAAAATTTTCCGTGAAATTAAGAAGCAAATGTTACTTCAAATTTGGTCAACATTTCTAAATTATAGAAAAATTTTACTACTGAGAACTAAATTTTTATTATATTTTATTTATTTTTATATTTTTATTATTTTTTATAGTAAAATTTCCTCCTAATTAGTTCATACATCATCTAAAATTTTACTGTTAGTTAGGAAATGATTCCTTGGTTTTAACAAAAATTTTATTTTATTAAGTATATTAGATAATTTTTTTTTACTTAAAACTAGGACTTAATTCCCTAAAAATAAGCAAATATTTTCTAACATCAAGTTAAATAGCACTTCTTTTAAGTGAAAATTATCCTTAAATTTTATAAAAATTTTAAAATAAATATAAAACTGTTTCTATGGTAAAGGTAATATATTTTACCAAACGAGTATTTTAAAGTACTTTACACTCATTGTGTAAGTATTTTCCCACTTTCGGAGGACTTCCACTTTGTGAGGACACCACTCTAGCTTTTTGCTATAAATTTTTGTTTTTATATTAAATTCAATTATACTAAACTCATGTATTTAAACTATAAATTAAATTTTACTAGCAAAATGTCAAACAAATTAAAAAAATTGTACTGCAGGATATCCTGAAAAGTAATAAATTGTGACAAAGTCATATCCTTTTCGTAGTTAATTAACGGTTCTGCTTGAGAGAACTACAAAAAGGGGCGTTCCAAAGTGACACACGGCATCTATGGCTAAGGAACACTGGGGGTCATTTGTCTTCTTAAATCAACTAATTTAATGAAATTGTTGCAAAAATACCAAATATCACAGTTACATTTCTTGTTATTATTGGAAAATGGAAAAATGTCATAAGTTTATTTAATGATATTTATTTATATACAAATTTAATTTTTTCTTATTATTATTTTATTATTAAAATTATTACAAATTCGAAATTTTTTACCTTTTGCTAATTTTAAAATATATTTTAAGCTATTTTAAGTTCAATGTTTAAGACTATGAAGATTAGGGATAGATAAATTTTTAAAATTTATCAGAACTAAGTTGAATGAAAAATTTTCCCTAGAAATAGTTCATCAGTTTCTTAAATCAAATAAATTTTTATTATTACATAGGAAAAAATTTATTACTTTTTATTTTTAATCGCCTAAACTAATTTTTAGAAAACAATTCTTAAAAACTAGAAAGTGATAGACTTAAAAACTGAATTTAGAAATGGCTTTCTAAAATATAGTTAATTTTATTAATCGCGAAAGAAATGAGCACACATTAAGTTCCCAGCAAAAATGAAGCTGCCAAAGAAGCAATAAAAGCATCATTACTATGGCAAAGGCATCACTTATTTTCTAATGGTTTCATCGCTGAATTTAACATTAGCGTGTCATAGGATGGAAGTATTCAAATGCAGCTACTTGCATTACTCATACTTTACTCTAAGGAAGCAATGATAATACAATGATTAGATATTCTGATTCATGAGTGGAAAATTTTGATATACTTTGAAGTATTTAAGCTTTGATAAAAATTTAATTCATAAGAATGCAGAAAAAATACGTTTAAAGAAGCGAAATGTATGCACTGATATACAAATACTCTTTATTAAAACAAATAAATAAGTCTGCATTAGTTAAAAAGTATTTTTGAAACATTTTTCAAAAATGTTAATTTTTGAACAACTTAAAATAATTTTTGCACAGTTTTAAAACATTTTTGGGCAATTTGAAATAATTTTTACACAATTTTAAAAGTATTTTGATAAATTATCTAAATTAAAACTGGGAATGGTGTAGTGATAAATAATAAACATAATGAAAAAATGCATAGATCGTCATAAATATTTAATGCGTAAAAATGCAAATGACAGGCCAGCTAGTCTCAATTAAAGGTAAAAAAATCAGTTTTTCTTGATTTTTCAAAACTTATAAAAATTGCAAAACTGCATAAATACTAACCCTCATGAAATTTTAAACTATAGTATAAAATGATTTAATAAAAAAATTAAAAAATTTCATCGGAACTATTTTTTCAATTTGAATAAATGCTTTAGATTAAAAAAAATATACGATATACTATAACTTATGCTTTAGAAGTAATGAAGTAATGAAGAGTGATTTTTTAAGACATGCATCGGGTTTATATCCAGATCACTGCATTCGAAATATGAGCAAATGAATTCTTTTGGAAGTGCCTTAGAATAACACCAAAAAATCATAAAAGAATGTCAACTGAAGTTTAGGAAGCAATGAAAGAAGTTATAGTCACAGAATGACTACTATTTTTTTTGCTGGGTACTCTTTATTAAAACAAATAAATAATTCTGCATTAGTGAAAAAAAAAATTGAAACGTTTTTCAAAAATTTTAATGAATTTCTAGACAAATTTTAAAATATTTTTGGATAATTTAAAAACTGGTTGTTCAATTTGGAAACATTTTTAGACAATTTTAAAATATTTTTGAACAATTTTAAATAATTTTTGCACAATTTCAAAACATTTTTGGGCAATTTGAAATAATTTGTACACAATTTTAAAATTATTTTGATCAATTCTGAATTAAAACTAAACATAATGCAAAAATGCACAGATTGCGTCGTCAAAAAATATTTAAGGCTGAAAAAAGGCAGATGACAGACCAGCTAGTTTCAATTAAAGTTAAAAAAAAATCTGTTTTTCTTAATATATCAAAACTTTTATAAAAATTGCAAAACTGCATAAATTCTAACCCTCATAAAATTTTAAACTAAAATATAAAAAATGATTTAGTAAAAAAATTAAAAAAGTTCATCAGAACTATTTTTTTCAATTTGAATAAATGCTTTAGATTAAAAAAAAAATATACGATATACTATAACTTATGCTTTAGAAGTAATGAAGAGTGATATTTAGAGATATACATCGGGCTTATATCCAGATCACTGCATTAGAAATATGAACACATGAATTCTTTTGGAATTGCCTTAGAATAACACCAAAAAATCATAGAAGAATGTCAACTGAAGTTAAGGAAGCAATGAAAAAAGTTATAGTCACAGAATGACTACCATTTTTTTTGCTGGGTATTTATTCTCAATTTTTAATTTATTTATAATTTTTTTTTATTCTTTCACAGTCTATATTTTTTTCTATAGTGGCATATTTGTAGGGTTGTGGAGTTCGTAAATTCGAACTTTTTTTTTTGGACCACCTTAATATATGTACATATGTTATATTACAGAAAAATATTTTAAAATTTTCTTCTAAACGATTTTTTTACATTGGCATTTCTTTGTTAATTATAAATAATTTACCAAAATCTTTTTACACTAAAACACTATTTTTTTACTAATTTTACAAATGTGTTTCGTGTTGATTGAATTTTTCTTCCCCATCATATTTTTTCCAATAAATATTTTTTCAATTTTTCCAAAATAACAATAACAAAAAGATTTACTTTGACATAAGTTTGTAATGATTTGAAAATATTTTAATCACTTGGTAAATATTCCAAGTGTTGTTGTTGTATTTTAGGTTATAGATTTATGTTTCCATAAAAATTGTTCACACTTGGAATTGGCAATTTTTTGCAGTATTTTGTTGTGTGTTCGTTGGTTGGGTGGTTGTATGTGTGGAGAGGAGAGGAGCGGAGATCACCTTTTCTGTGAGTGTTTTTTAGTTTTCATCATTGACAGGTGATTTAGAATATAAAATGTAGAACTTAAATAAAAAACGGGGGAATACTAAACATTTTCAATTTGAGTAGATATTATTTGTATTTCTGTTCTAACATAGAGATTTATTTGATATTATTTTAATGTTTTGAATAAGATTTAAAATGGTTTCAGAAAGATTTATTATTTAATTAAAATTGATTTAGTATTGAATTAATAAAGGGTATTATTTTAATATATGACAAAAATAAATAAAATTAAACTCTAGAGAATAATAAAATTTGTTTAAAGTAAACTTAAAACGATGAAACGGAAACTACATAAAAGTTAACCCAAAAAGTTAAAAGTCAGAGTAAAAAAATTTCAAAAAAAAAAAAAAAATTGGATTAATTTTTGTGTAGAGTTTAATGTGTATAAATTTAAGCATATAACACAGTGGGATATTTGACAAAATTTTTGAAAATAATTCGAACTTTTTATTCAATTGTAATAAAATTTGAGGCTGGTATAGCTGACGTAATATCGAGCTTAAGTTTAAGCATTGGGCCTCACAGATCCTGCCGGTTGGCGATATGACACCCCAAAGTGGGGTACTTTTTCCATACAAAAATTTTGAGTGTTTGGCATTTTTTGTTTCTTATCCGATTTTCATAAAATAAACATATTTGTAATTTCATAGTAGAGACTCTTATTGCTCCCGAGATATTCCAATTAAAATATGTGAAATTCCAAATTAGGTTTTGAAGGCCAGCTTTTCGTGAATAGCGGCACCAAAACAAGGCCATGTAAAGTTTCACTAAGCAGTAAAAAAAAAATATTTGTAGACTTTATTGCAGTGACTTAATCACAAATGTGACTTTGATATGAAAATTAAAGATTAAGCAAAATTCTAAACATTACTTAAGCTATGCCTATTCCAAATTTTATTGCAATCGGACTATTATGTAAGAAATTACCGAATTATTTCTAAAAATTTTGTCAAATATTCCACTGCGCTCTGCAATGTGGAATATTCTAGCATTGTAAATCAATCTTAAATCACACTAAATTGTTTTTCCCGCAAAGAAAATTCACACAAAATTTAATGGCCTTAAATCATAATTTAAAGGGTAAAAATAAATAACATAAACTTTTTATATTCTATAAAAAAAACACAATCACAATAAATCCAAAATAGTCAATTTTTATTAAAATTGCGTGAAAATAAAATTGTTTTAAATTCTCACGGGAAGTTCATTACTGTTAAAAATATATTTTTTTATATGGAGTATGCCTGTAAATAAAACAATTTTTTTTAGACTGTGGCATCCCTGTAGCTTTGATGTACTGAAAATTGCAGGGTAGTCACTTAACTTAAAATGTCATAACTTTTGTTGTATGCAAGATATTAAAAAAAAAGTTCTTGGGTTTAAGAAATTTATTAAATTTTTGAAAATTTTTTTAAGCAAATTTTTCAATATTACTGAAAATTTTTTTTTATTGAAAGTATTTCAATAAGCAAAGATTTTTGTTTCTCAAATTGATGTTTTTTATTTTGTTTATTTTATGCATTTTAAAAACTAAATAAAATTAACAAAATTAAGCAAATTTTTTTAGAATCGAAAATATTGATTAATTTGAATTTGTTGTATAATATTTTAGTACCACTAAAAGTGTGTGCGCAAAGATCAGGGCATCAATTCTGTAATTTTGAAAATGATGATCGTCCAGACGATATGATTGATTGATTGATATCGTTTTATGTTTGCTTCCTCTACGCTCATCACTATCGTACCATACTAGTTCTAGTACTGTTAAACCCTTATGACACTAGAATTATTTTGTTTTGAGTTGATATTGACAGCAATGTAAATAAAATGAGAGCGCTGCCTTATCGAAATCCATTTCACAGATACTGTTTTATTCTCTAAACTTGGACTCTTCATACTCATTATTTTGTCATAAGAAAATTAAAAAATTTTTCGTCAACACAAAATCAATACAAAATCTAGCAAATGCCATACGGGCTTTATTAGTTCTTTACTGTAATTTTTACTAGTTTTTTTCTGTGTGTTTTCTTTTATCTACAGCTGAACGTTATTTATCTTGGGTAATTCCAGCTCAAACCGCACATCATTCAGATTTGTCATCTCTGATTTTAATGAAATTCTCCACAAATATAGTAAATTGGTAGTATTTACGATATCAAGTCATTAACCTTTCGATCCGTCATGAAAATTGGCAAAAACGTTAAAATATCGAAAAGGTATCCATACATACGAAAAAGTCATCCATAACATAAGGTAATTTTTTAACCTTTAAAATGGTACCAATGAGAAAAATTTAGGTTGTATAGTTTAGAAGTTATCTGCGAATTTGTATGGACACTTTATCGATATTTTTACGTTTTTGCCATATGTCATATTTCGAAAACCGAAAGAGTTTGGGGTCGAAAGATTAATGATTTGATAAACGCTACTCATTTACAATATTTGTGTCGAATTTTATTAAAATCGGAAATGACAAATTCGAAAATGACAGTTTTCTGTGCGGTTTGACATGAATGGCCCTCTTGTAAGACCGCTATCACCAATATTATTCCAAACAGTGAACAACATTTATGTTTTTTTTTCTCAACTTTTTCTTCCAAAACGTCTAAAAAAGTTTAGAAATAATTAAAAAACATTCGAAACATTGACACACTTTGAAGTATCCATGGAAAAAGCGAAATATATATGAATACACATGATCATACATGGGCTTGCATATGGTCATATATGGTCATACAGGTCAATGCATGATTCAATGTTCTCATATAAGGCCATGTACCTTCGGATCCGAAAATTGAGGATATATGGTTACATATGATCATATATGCTGATATATTATTAATGTATGCTCATATATGAGCACATGCGGCCATATAGCCTCATAATTCGGATCCGAAGATATATAAGATAATGTATGGTCCTGTGTTAAACCATGCATATCCGAATATGACCATATATGCCAACGTATGAACCACAAACCCATGTATCATCATGTATGTTCATATATACTATTTCGATTTTTACATGGGTAGACAAGAACATTTTTAAATTTATCGTCCAATTTCAATCGTTTTGACGATGATTTTGTTCTTTTAGGAAGCAAGTTAGCTGCCAAAAACCAATTTAGAAAAAACGATAAACAAATTTCAGTTACGTGAAGACGATATCGTCCTCAAAACGATATCGTCAGACGATCTACACTCAGAAAAAAAAAGTTAGTAGAAAAATGTGTAAACGGTTTTCAATCCCAGTACTATTTTTGTACTGACATTTTGTTGATATTTGCATTTTACAAATTACTAAATTTTTACAGAATACTTTCATATTTTTGTTGCTAACTTTAGAAATCATTTTACAAATTTTTGAAAACCGATTTGTTAAAATTAGCAAAAAAAAAACTTACTAATTTTGAAAAATTGAATATTCAAGGAAATGTTATTTCTAATAATTAAAACTTATACATACATACATACATACATACATACATACATACATACATACATACATACATACATACATACATACATACATACATACATACATACATACATACATACATACATACATACATACATACATACATACATACATACATACATACATACATACATACATACATACATACATACATACATACATACATACATACATACATACATACATACATACATACATACATACATACATACATACATACATACATACATACATACATACATACATACATACATACATACATACATACATACATACATACATACATACATACATACATACATACATACATACATACATACATACATACATACATACATACATACATACATACATACATACATACATACATACATACATACATACATACATACATACATACATACATACATACATACATACATACATACATACATACATACATACATACATACATACATACATACATACATACATACATACATACATACATACATACATACATACATACATACATACATACATACATACATACATACATACATACATACATACATACATACATACATACATACATACATACATACATACATACATACATACATACATACATACATACATACATACATACATACATACATACATACATACATACATACATACATACATACATACATACATACATACATACATACATACATACATACATACATACATACATACATACATACATACATACATACATACATACATACATACATACATACATACATACATACATACATACATACATACATACATACATACATACATACATACATACATACATACATACATACATACATACATACATACATACATACATACATACATACATACATACATACATACATACATACATACATACATACATACATACATACATACATACATACATACATACATACATACATACATACATACATACATACATACATACATACATACATACATACATACATACATACATACATACATACATACATACATACATACATACATACATACATACATACATACATACATACATACATACATACATACATACATACATACATACATACATACATACATACATACATACATACATACATACATACATACATACATACATACATACATACATACATACATACATACATACATACATACATACATACATACATACATACATACATACATACATACATACATACATACATACATACATACATACATACATACATACATACATACATACATACATACATACATACATACATACATACATACATACATACATACATACATACATACATACATACATACATACATACATACATACATACATACATACATACATACATACATACATACATACATACATACATACATACATACATACATACATACATACATACATACATACATACATACATACATACATACATACATACATACATACATACATACATACATACATACATACATACATACATACATACATACATACATACATACATACATACATACATACATACATACATACATACATACATACATACATACATACATACATACATACATACATACATACATACATACATACATACATACATACATACATACATACATACATACATACATACATACATACATACATACATACATACATACATACATACATACATACATACATACATACATACATACATACATACATACATACATACATACATACATACATACATACATACATACATACATACATACATACATACATACATACATACATACATACATACATACATACATACATACATACATACATACATACATACATACATACATACATACATACATACATACATACATACATACATACATACATACATACATACATACATACATACATACATACATACATACATACATACATACATACATACATACATACATACATACATACATACATACATACATACATACATACATACATACATACATACATACATACATACATACATACATACATACATACATACATACATACATACATACATACATACATACATACATACATACATACATACATACATACATACATACATACATACATACATACATACATACATACATACATACATACATACATACATACATACATACATACATACATACATACATACATACATACATACATACATACATACATACATACATACATACATACATACATACATACATACATACATACATACATACATACATACATACATACATACATACATACATACATACATACATACATACATACATACATACATACATACATACATACATACATACATACATACATACATACATACATACATACATACATACATACATACATACATACATACATACATACATACATACATACATACATACATACATACATACATACATACATACATACATACATACATACATACATACATACATACATACATACATACATACATACATACATACATACATACATACATACATACATACATACATACATACATACATACATACATACATACATACATACATACATACATACATACATACATACATACATACATACATACATACATACATACATACATACATACATACATACATACATACATACATACATACATACATACATACATACATACATACATACATACATACATACATACATACATACATACATACATACATACATACATACATACATACATACATACATACATACATACATACATACATACATACATACATACATACATACATACATACATACATACATACATACATACATACATACATACATACATACATACATACATACATACATACATACATACATACATACATACATACATACATACATACATACATACATACATACATACATACATACATACATACATACATACATACATACATACATACATACATACATACATACATACATACATACATACATACATACATACATACATACATACATACATACATACATACATACATACATACATACATACATACATACATACATACATACATACATACATACATACATACATACATACATACATACATACATACATACATACATACATACATACATACATACATACATACATACATACATACATACATACATACATACATACATACATACATACATACATACATACATACATACATACAAACTTATATAGCCTTAAAATGTTACATAGGTTGAAAAAATGGATCGGAAGTGAAGATACTTTTCACAACCAACTCATTTCCAAAAATAGGACATCCACTTAAAATAGCACTAAACACTTTTTTAGTTCCAAAAATCAGCACTTAAAACAATTAAAATTTGACCTTACAATCCAAAAAAATTACTATAAACATTTTTCAAAACAAAAATTAGCAAATTAAAACAAAATGATAAACGCACTACACGTCAGCAGACTTGTGTTGCTAAGATTAGCAATAAATAACGCTGGGCTCAAATTAACAACAAAATTTTCAGTTGCCTTAGAGTCTTTGTTTAATGTAAAGAATTCGAGCCGAGTACATTTATTAATACTGTTTTTTATTTTAGGGGGGTTAACCGGTTAAACCTTTTTTTCACAAAACAAATCCCGGCTTTTTAAAAAGGGATGCATTTTAGCTTAACCGAAAAACTGGTTTAAAAAAACGGAAAAAGATTTTGGAAGCACTAGGTTGCTCTGTGTGGCACTTTAGCGTATTTCAACAAACTGTGGAATTTTTTGTTAGGAATGCTGTTTTAATATCCAGTTGATGAAAATAAAGTTTATACGTTACACCAACTGCCAAAATAATTCTTATTGTTGATTATTTTGCTACTGGAGAGGAAATATCCTCGTAACCTACACCAAACTTCTGTAAATAACCTTTAGCAACAAGTCTTGCCTTATAATGTAAGTGATAACCATCAGCATCCCTCTTAATTGTAAACAACCATCTTGATTTAACCGTTTTTATATTTGGTGGACATTTTACTAACTTCCAAACTTTGTTTTTCTCCATCGACTTTAGTTCCTCATCAACAGCAGATAACCAATCAGATCGATTCTTACAGTTTTCAATTTCAGCACGTTTCAATTTCAAACACAGTATTATAGTATTCAAAAAATTTTGAATTTGGTTTTGGAACCCTTTTACTTCGTCTTGGGGTTTCGGCGACTTGCCCTTCTACCTGAGACACTTCATTTACATCACTAGATTCTTGATCATCAATAACCATCACGTCACTATTAGAGTTAGCATTCCGTTCAACTGTATGTTCTTCAACATCATTACGACGTTCTGAAGCTTTAAAACTATCATCACATTCCGTTGCATTTAAAACATCATCTTCATTATTCCCCTCTTGATCGTTTCTTATAACAATCAATTTATCATTGGTAATTTCAGTTTTCTTTTTAAAGGGAAACAAACTTTCATTAAATTTTACATCTCTGGATAGAACCACTTTACGCTTTTCCTTGTCCCATAGACGATAACCATTAGGACAATATCCAATCATTACGTACGTTTTACTTTTAGGATATAACTTACAACGCTTTTGTTCAGCTACCCAAGCATAGGCCTGACATCCAAAAATCCTAAACTTTAATACATCTGGCTTTTGGTTAAACCACATTTAAGCTGGTGTTTTTGGATATGATAACGATCTACAAGGACTTCTATTGACTAGGTAAGCACTAGTATAAACCGCTTCGCACAATAAAAATTTGGATCACTAGCTTCAAACAACAGAGCCCTAACACGTTCAACAATAGTACGTTTAATACTTTCAGCAACACCGAGTTGTTGGCCAAACTTTGATGTGACGACTGCCTCATATTCTTTAAACTTTTCGAAAACTTCCGATTTCTTTTTTATTAAATATACCATTACAAAATGAGTATAATCATCAATGAATGTTAGGAAGTATCTTGAACCATCCCAAGCAGTTGGCCTAATTGGACCACACACATCCGAATGAATGTGTTCGAGGGGTCTTGACGATTTATTTCGAGTTCCCTTGAACGGCTCTCGACACTGCTTGCTTTGTACACAAATATCACAAAAATCATTTCTACATACCTTTGGTAAGCCGAAAACCATATCTTTACAAATATGGGCAGATTCCAACAAAATCCCGGTGAAATACATTGGACAACACTTAAAAGAATATTACGGTATCTCAAAAGTACAAAAGAATTTATATTAATTTACAAAATAAATCCAAACGGTGAAGCACTAATGGGGTTTGCTGATGCGGATTGGGCATCCAGTCTTGAAGATCGGAAATCAACAAGTGGTTTTGTGTTTTATGTGTTTGGTAACCCAGTTTCGTCGTCTAGCAAGAAACAAGCAACTGTAGCTATGTCATCTAGTGAGGCAGAATATGTTGCTCTCAATCATGCTGCTTCTGAAGGTTTGTGGATACGTGGAATACTTCAAGATCTTAATTTTGTTAATGATAATTATCCTGTTACAATTTTTTAAGACAATGCAGGATGCATTGCAATGGCTAACAACGTTGAATGTAAACGTCCAAAACATATTGATATTCGGCACCACTTTATAAGGGATCATATTATGAAAGGAAATATAGTCATAAAGCCTATTTCAACAAAGAATCAAGTTGCAGATATTTTTACAAAATCATTGGATTCTACATGTTTTGCTACAATTAGAAATTTGCTTAAATTGTCCAATTGAGAGGGGGTATTGTAATACTGTGTAAAAATAAAATACTTGTTAAATATTTAATTTTTAGAAAGAAAAAGAAAACAAAGTATACCTTGATTTTGTTTCTTTAATTAAAAAAATATATATTATAACCTTGTAAAAAACCCTAAATTTTAATAAAACGTATTATTATATAAAAAACAAATAAACTGCTAATTTCAATACAAGCGCTATGTAAGGCTGCATATCGTTTATATTTCAATAAATTTCATTTAGTGAATTGCTGTATATTTTGTGTCAGGTTACGAATTTACAAAAAAATTGTGATGTTAACAGTAATAATATGCGTGTTTTGCACTTTTTTGTTGTAAAAAAAATGTATTGTTATTAATTTAACTTTAATATATTAATTTTGAAAAGGAAATGCTTACATAAACACCCTTGTTAAATTATGACTTTGTATAATTTTTGCTACGATTTTTTTATTATTATTTTGCAACAAAAGAAAATTAATAATAAATGCTAAACGTCTTTTTTTTAATCATGTATGATTAAATTTCAGTTAAACGAAATTTTAAGTATGACTAACTTATATTTACTGCTTACTAACATAGTATGTTATTTATTCATATAATATATTAGGGGTGTTCACACGTTGTACTAAGGGTGGGTGCAAACTGGCTCAATAAAATCTGAACTAAATTCAGGTTTCCAAATTTTTATAAAAAATTTTATTTAAAGTAATTTTTCAATTTCAAAATCTTTTGTCAATTTGTATTTAGTTTAAAATTTACACTCACCAAAAAAAATCTGTAATGGCAACTGAAAATTTTGCTGTTATTACGGGAAATTTTGCTTATTTGAGCCCAGCTAATCTTAACAACACATATCTGCTAAACTGTAGTACAATGAAATTAGTAGAAAAAGTTAGTAGCCGCTACTAAATTTTAGAAAACTTTTCAGCAAAAAAAAACTGACTAAATATTATTAGTAAGCGCTACTACATTTAAGTAAATTTCTGTAAAATCACTTAATTGTAAAATATAGCAAAATTTTAATTTATAAAAAAATATTAAAATGCACAACTCAATTATTTTTAGATACACTTGTTACACTTTAAAGCTGTTAATTTCTTTTGAAATTGCATTATGAATTCGAATAAAAAATATAATTTTTTTTTTTCAAAAAATATTTTAGTTAAAATAAAAAAAAAATCAAAGGCTTAAAAAATAGTTACAACATAAACAAATTTATCATTTTGTTTCAATTTGGTAAATTTTGTTTTGAAAAATAGTTTTAGTAAATTTTTGGATTTTAAGGTAAAATTTTGGGTTGGGTATAAAATTCTGGTTTACAAAATTCTGTTTTACAAAATTTTGTTTTTTAAAATTCTGGTTTCCAAAATTCTGTTTTTCAAAAATCTGTTTCACAAAAATTGCGCGATTTTTTTAAAATAATTTTTTATTTAACTGAAAATGCAATTACAAACACATACATAAAAATAAAACAATTAAGAAATCACTTTGCCGTAACTTTCCCTTACATTAAAAAAAAATAATGTTTAAAAAAACCACTTTGCAAATTTAAATAAAATGCATCACATACACTGTGTGTGTTTGGTCAAAAATTATGTTCCAGAATTTTATTTAAAATTAGTCGCTATTGTGTTGTTTAATGTGTCGTGTTTAAAAAAATAAAAATGAATAAACTGCAATTAATAAAAACGAATAAAAATAAAGAAATGTTGTGTCTCAACGGATATTTTTATTATTTGGAAATTAAAAGACAAAAAGGAACCTTTAATTGGACGTGCTCGAGAAGAATTCCAGATAAGTGTTCCTCTCGAATAATAACAGCAATGGAAAATAACGAGTATGTTTTAATAAGATATCCAAAAAAGCTTTAATTCTTAATAAATAATTTAACGGCATTTTTTTTCTCATAATGAAAGGGGAATAACATATTTCAAAAACCAGAATTTTATAAGACAGAATTTTATTAAAAACAGAATTTTGTAAAACAGATTTTTAGTTAGACAGAATTTTTTTTGGAAAAAAAAACAGAATTTTTGTAAGACAGAATTTTGGAAAACAGAATTTTGTGGCTTTCCCTAAAATTTTAATTGTTTAAGGGCTGATTTTTAGAACTATTTTATACCTTTTTTTAAATTATGTAACATTTTAATGCAATTTAAGTTTGTATGTATACGTTTTAATTATTAAAAAATAACATTTTCTTCAATATCCATTTTTTAAAATTAGAAAATTTTTTTGCTAGTTTTAGCAAATGCTTTTTGAAAAATTTCTAAAATGATTTCTGAAATTAGTAACGAAAATTTGTAAATATTCTGTAAAAATTCTGTAATTTGTAAAATCCCTGCGGGAAAAGGACCTGGTCACAGGACTGGTCTAAAAGGACAAGTCGCGACTTTTAACCGGTCATGTGATAGGTCCTTTAGGAACCGGTGCTCTTTTCACCTATCTCGTGATATATTTTTTCGGAACCGGTTCAGTTTTCACCTATCCCGGGACAGGTCCCGGGATAGGTACAAAAATAGTAAAGTGGGATTGAAAACCGTTTACGAATTTTTCTACTAACTTTATTTTTTGAGTGTATTTAGCCACCTCGCACAGGGACTAAGTATTGTAGTGTTGTATCATCGCATTAAAAAATAGATTTGATAAAAATGATTTTTTCATTTTATGTAATTTTCTGTTGAGGGCTTCTTTTTGTTAAACACACTCCCAGTCTAGACTTAATATGTTATCTTTTTCGTAAATATTGCCGACAATATATGTCACAATAGTTCTTCGGCAATATTGATTAATAATTATAGCTAAGAAAAAACATCAAAACCATTTGTCTTTTTGTTTAAACATTTATAGAAAAGACATCAAAAAAAGCAAAAAAAGTATTAGTTATGTTGATTCCCATGAATTCCTTGGTGTTATTATTGATTCGACTCTAAATTTCAAAAATCACATAAATTATATATCTAATCAAGTTTCTTTTATTTTAATGTGCTTTAAAATCATACACCCCGCGATATGTTAGATGCCGTTTAGCACATGCTTTGCTTATATCTAAAATTAACTACTGACTAGAAGTATTTTCCGGAACTTCCTCCGGTAACTTGTATTACAACCTTGAGAGTATTGTTAGAAGAGTTGTTCGTTATGTTTTTAATGTTCGAGTTAGCGAACAAAATAAAGTGTCTGCACTTGTCCCAGTATTTTTAGGTTGCAAAATTTAATGATTATCTATCTTCTCGTCTATTATTATATTTTTATAAAATTATGAAACTAAGACAGCTAATTTTTCTTGTAGATGAATTTAAGTAATATGCAACTTGAGATACCTCGATTACATCTTACAACTTTTGAAAATGCATTTAAAATTAGAGTATGTCGTACTTGGAACCTTCTGCCGTCTATGCTAAGGCTATTTTCATATTCATATCCTACATTCAAGAAAAAGCTTTTGAGTTTGTATCTTTAGGTATTCTAAACAGTTTGAGTCTCTGCTATTATAGGATTTTAAGGTTGTTCTTGTTTTTTTCAGAATTTATACACTGGTGATGTTTAGGGAACTATTTATTTTTTCTTTTAGCACTAAATATATTATTTTTGTATTTTTAAGTCACATTGTATTAGAATATATTGAATTTTAATCTACAATACATGTATAATTGGCCTTATAGGCTTCCTATGTATTGAAATAATTAAAAAAGCAATAAAAATAATTGAATTTAGAAAAATTAAATAAAATTTAACAAATTATAAGAATAAAAAATATAAATATAATTTTACAAGGGTATTTACAAGTAATCATAGAATAACTTTCTTTCTTCAAATGTTTTGAAATATAAGTTGACATAAAAACGTGTGCACATACCCTTAACATAAGCTAGGCAATAAGCAATTTTGTGCTGTTATAATTTGCTTATAGCTGAAATATTTTTTTAATCCATTTTAGCCTATAGGTACAAATGTTGTATTGTGTTCATTGTTGTATTTTTGTAAAATTAAATTTTAACAACTCTGTAAAGTGCTGTGGTAAAGTGCTATAGGAAAGCACTCTACATCACTTAGCACACCCTTTGTGAACAACCCAATTGTTTATTTTTTTAACTTGGTTATCATTTAAACAAAAGGCAGTTGTTTTTTCTATTATTTTTATTAAATTGTGCTGTTTCTTTTTGATATCAAAATCTAAGGAATTTATGAATAAAACAGCTGTATAAAAATTAACATTTTAAGTCAATATATTAAGGCCACCGAAAAGAAAAAATTTTTATATTCTGTTGAGCCGTTCTATATGAATAGATCCCTTAAAATAAGTTATATTTTTGAAGCCTTATCAGTTTTCCTCTACAACCTACATTTTAACCGTAATGAAAGTTAACCGCACCATAAAAAACCCCATAAAAAATCTTGGAGTTACGGTTAAAATTAAATTCTTTAAAACCCAAGTTTTGTAAAGAATTCAATATAAAAATGGTGTAAAAAAAATTTTCACCAAAAAAAAAAACAAAAAAATAGATTTATTGTGACAATCCAATTTCTTGTTAACCAAATGAAGTCTTCTCTGTAAGGAATAAAATGGAAAATTATTTTTATGACTTTATTTTTATTGCACTTGTTATTTATTTTTTAACAAATTTAAAATAACTTAATTTTTTAGTTATTTTAAAGGTAAATATCTTTGTTGCTTTTTTAACAGCCCGAGTAAAAAATTTTAAATATAATCTTGTGTGGCCTTATCATATAATATATTATCATATATAATATATTATCATGATAATATGCATTCCACAGTAAAAAAAAAATTAGATCCAGGAAGATCCAGCAATTGATCCGAAAAATGGCAGATCAAATTAGATCCAACAATATATTTAGAGATTTAGTAAGATCCAAATTTATTCGAAAAATGACATATTGAATTGTATGAGATTAGTTCCAACAATACATTCCCAACTAGTTTATTAAAAAACGTATAAAAAAATTTTAAATTAAAAAAATATTAAAATTTTAGCAAACAATACCTTCGCCAGGATTTGAATTCGGTCTGCCAGATTTATAGTGAGTTAAACAATCAGCAATATGTGGCTGACTTTATTAGACCACATTTTTTGTATAATTGTATTATATATAATTATATTTTTGGAACTTATGTATAATTATATATTCGGAAATTTGGGAAAAATTTCTACATATCATGACTAAATTGGTTCTGCACTTATCTGATAATTATAATTATATATAATAATATCTTATGAACTGAGAAAAAATTTAGATAAGTATATATAAAACAAAAAAAATATATTTAAATTTTCAGCACTTATAGAAGTTTTGGAACCAAGAAATATTAATACAAAAAAAAAAAAAAAAAAAATACTAAAAAATTTATCTCCCTGGCTGGGATTTCTAAACCATTTGACATGAAACCATCTATAATTATATCTTATTATATCTTATATCATATCTAAAATACTGTAGATATGCAACTACCCAGCAAAAAAAAAAATTGTAGTCATTCTGTGACTATAACTTCTTTCATTGCTTCCTAAACTTCAGTTGTCATTCTTTTATGATTTTTTATTGTTATTCTAAGACACTTCCAAAAGCATTCATGTGTTCATATTTCAAATGCAGTAATCTGGATATAAACCCGATGCATATCTTAAAATATCACTCTTCATTAATTCTAAAGCATAAGTTATAGCATATCGTATATTTTTTGAATCTAAAGCATTTATTCAATTTGAAAAAATAGTTCTGATGAAATTTTTTAATTTTTTTATTCAATCATTTTTTATATTTTAGTTTAAAATTTCATAACGGTTAGAATTTATGCAGTTTTGCAATTTTATAAAAGTTTTGAAAAATCAAGAAAAACTGATTTTTTTTTTGACCTTTAATTGAAACTAGCTGGCCTGTCATTTGCATTTTTCAGCCTCAATTATTTATGATGATGCAATCTGTGCATTTTTGCATTATGTTTATTATTTAACACTACACCATTTCCAGTTTTATTTCAGAACTTACCAAAATAATTTTAAAATTGTGTAAAAATTATTTCAAATTGCTCAAAAATGTTTTAAAATTGTGCAAAAATTATATTATATTATTTTAAAATTGTCTGAAAATGTTTCAAAATTGTACAACCAGGTTGTTAATTATCCAAAAATATTTTTAAATTTGTCTAAAAATTCTTTAAAATTTTTGATAATTGGTTCAAAAATGCTTTTTCACTAATGCAGAATTATTTATTCGTTTTAATAAAGAGTATTTGTACATCAATGCAAAAATTTCGCTTCCTTAAACTTATTTTTCTGCATTCTTATGAATTAAATTTTCATCAAAGCTTAAATATTACAAAGTATATGAACATTTCACACTCATGCATCGGAATACCTAATCATTGTATTATCATTGCTTCCTTAGAGTAAAGTATGATTAATGCTAGTAGCTACAATTGCATACTTCCATCCTATGACACGCTAATGTTAAATTCATCGATGAAAGCATCAGAAAAGAAGTGATGCCTTTGCCATAGTAGTGATGCTTTTATTGCTTCTTTGGCAGCTTCATTTTTGCTGGGTATATATATCTTAATGGAGAATTTTGGAAGATCATCCAAAAGTTTTTTGAGAAAGAAAAAGTATCGTTCCACTCGCAACAGTTTAAAAAATTTTGCATTAAACCATATATAATTATATCTAACTATATAAGCAGATATATTTATATATTGGGCCATATTTAGTTTTATATAATTATATATGGCACCATATAGACGATTTTAACAAGAACCAATGTCATATATAATTATATCTGGTTACATATGTTGTCATATATTACTATATATAATTATATACAATTATATATAATTATATACCCCAAATATTAAATATCATATATAAGTATATATGGTTTTTTTATAAGTCAAATATAAGTATATATTGTAAGCCATATATATTTATATATAGTGTTATATATAATTTTATATATTATAATATATACCATATCTTAATATATAAATCATATCTAATTTTATAAAGATCAATATATAACAATATATGGTAATTTTTAAAGAAAATTAATTTAATATATAATTATATATGGTAATGCATACTGACATATATATATAAATATATATAATAACAAATTATTAGATTAGGCCACATATGATTATATCTAAACTTTTTTACTCGGGTTACCAGAAATAATTATATATTACATTAATTTTCTTAAAATTACCTTATAGTTTGTCTTATACACTATCGGACAATATAAAATATAAAACTGTAAAAAAGTAAAAATCTTAGCATAATTTAAACTGTTCAAAATTCTTCAATTTAATCTGAAGAAAAGGAAATGGCACCATTCACATTCACAGAACTTATATAGTCTCATTAATTCATTTTCCCAAATTCCCGAATATATAATTATATATGTAGTGTAATAAAGTCAGTCCTTATGTATGGCAGTGTATAGCTGAGCGCTTAACTTACTACAACTCTGGCAGACCGAGTTCAAATTCTGACGAAGACATTTTTTGTTTTAGAATTTTAATATATTTCTTTTTACTTTAAATTTTTGTTATACGTTTTTTAATAAACTTTTTTCTGTATGTATTATATTATTGAATAAAATCTAATACGATTCGATCTGACAGTTTTTGGGTTAATTTGGATTTTTTGGGTAAATATTGCTGGATCTAATTTGATCCCTCATTTTTCTG
This sequence comes from Eustalomyia histrio, assembly GCA_949748255.1. Taxonomy (NCBI): domain Eukaryota; kingdom Metazoa; phylum Arthropoda; class Insecta; order Diptera; family Anthomyiidae; genus Eustalomyia; species Eustalomyia histrio. The sequence goes on along the minus strand of OX456527.1, from coordinate 65,174,946 downwards.
ATCAATTTAGATCCAAATCCCTAAATATATTGCTGGATCAAATTTACTTTTGTTTTAAATGTCATTTTAAAAAGATTCTACCGACAAACATTTTTGGTTGTTTATATATAATTTTTGCAAATTAAAGTTAACAAAATAGATTATCTGTCACCACCTTAATTTAGGAAATAAATAGTTCCTAATATTGCAATTTAACGACATGGGTGTGTTTCTTTCTTATGATTCATGGTTTTAACCATTTGTCACATTTGAATATTTTGTCATGTCAATAATATGTTATGACCCGAATTATTGTCATGATACGATATTGTATTTTTTGTTATAATTATTTACGTAGTTTTATCTAGAATTTATTTTATATTTATTTTTATTTATTCTTCAACGTTACTGATAGGAGTGTATTATCTTTAAGATTTCACAATTAAATTTCAGATAGGAAAGCAATAAATTGTGTTTTATCTGACAGTTAAAAAGCCATAGATGGTAAAATAATTAAAGCAAATAATGATAGACCTAATTATTGTATATTGTAACTGATGTTTGCTGAGATTTGTCAACAGCCTTTTAACTTATAAGACCAATAGACCGATTTTTTTGTAGTTTTACTCAAAAAGATTTGACAATTACTACATGACTGTTTTTGTGCAGTAATTACAGTTTTTTTTTTTAAATTGAAGCATAAACCTGGTTTTTATTTTTATTAAAATAAATTACTAAAAAACTTAATTGTAAAATAATAGTTAATTTACGTTGTAGAGTTAATCCAGTAAAAAAAGGTGAATTAACTGCTAATAAATAGTTGCTTTAAAATTATGCAGTCAAATTCATGTTTTTCACTAGATTAACCTCTTAGTCTAAGCGCAGCATAACTTTAGTTTATTTTTAAGATTTTTGAAATAAAGTTTAAGAATAATTGGTAGACTATCACTGTAATTTAATTGTTAAAAAAAACTTTCTCAAATATACTCATAAGTATCATAAAGTGTGGCCCAACCATAATGCACGATGTTAATTTTGAGTCACACCTTAACGTCAAGTTTTTTGCCCAACATAATATGACATTTCCTTATTTGAGTGTTTGACAAATTCAACCATGAAGAGGTACACAATTGAACAGCGCGTTAAGATTGTTGAGGCTTTTTACGAAAAGGGGCGTTCAAATCAAAATGCATTTCGTGCACTTCGTGATTTTTTTGGTCAGCATAATCGTCCAAATGTGTCCACGATCGGGAGAATTGTGCGCAAATTTCAGCAAACTGGGTCTGTAGGAAATGTGAAAACACCTGTGCATGCTCGCCAAGTTCGGAAAACATTGCTGTTGTTCGCAATAGTGTGGAAGAAAAGCCGTCAACCTCGACTCGTCGTCGTGCCGGACTTTTTGTGGCCAGAAATTGAGGATATGGACCTGGACGATATGTGAATGGATGGTGCCACTTGCCACACAGCCAACGAACAATGACGTTTTATCTCACGTCGTGGCGATGTTAATTGGTCGCCACGATCATGTGATTTGACACCGTTGGACTTCTTTCTTTGGGGATATTTAAAAGAAAAAATCACTAAACCAAGAGCTAAGAGATGAGATAATTCGGCGCATTAACGACATTGAGCCCCAATTATGTCTCATAGTCATTGAAAATAGGGATCATCGGATAGAGGTATGCAATCTAAGCCGTGGCGAGCATTTGACCGATATTTTGTTTTCCACATAATTGTCATAGACCCTTCTATGATAATAACAAATATTAAGATAATTCTGTGAAAACTATTTGTTTTATTTACAGTTAACATCGTGCATTATAGTTGGACCACCCTTTATTAGGTCTATTATTTTACATTACTGCAGGCACTCGCATATTTCTAATTTTACCAAAAAGCGAAAAATTGTGTAATTGTGCGCTTATGAACGCTTATGTATGAACATAAATAAATTGACAACTTGAATTAAATAATGAAAGACGCAAAAGAAACGTATTTTTTAATAAGAAGTAATTGAACAAAATTTAAAAGAATTTTAAAAAGCACAGAAGTATGTGTATTTGTGCAATTATTCAAACTTAAATTAAACGAATTTTAATATGTCTCTGAAATAAATTTTCGGGTTTAAAAAGTGTTTTATTCGCGTTTTCATCCTTTTTTTTTTGTTAGTATTGTCATCTCGATAGAGTATTTTGGACTTACTCTCATTTAGATCAAACAATAATAAAAAGTAAAAGAACGCAACTATTGTGCCCTAAAATATGTTCGAAATCTAGTTTAAACTGTAATTCGAGCATAATGTAAATTAATCCTTAAACCATTTTTGTAATACATAAATCAGGGTCCGAATTCTATAGGACGATAATCATCTGACGATATCGTTTTGACAATCCAGTTCTTTCACGTAACTGAAATTTTTGTTATTGTCTTTTCGAAATCGTTTTTTGGCAGCTATTTTGCTTCGTATCCCAGCAAAAATGAAGCTGTCAAAGAAGCAATAAAAGCATCACTACTTTGGCAAAGGCATCTTTTCTGATGTTTCATCGATGAATTTAACATTGTCGTGTCATACACTCAGAAAAAAAAAGTTTTTAGAAAAATTTGTAAACGGTTTTTAATCCCACTTTACTATTTTTGTACTGATTTATAGTAAAAAAATATTATTTAGCAAATCTTTTTGCTATATACATTTTACGAATTACAGAATTTTTAAAGGATATTGACAAATTTTCGTTGCTAATTTTAGAAATCATTTTACAAATTTTTGAAAGCCGATTTTCTAATATTAGCAAAGAAAATTACTTATTTTAAAAAAGTGGATATTGAAGCAAATGTTATTTCTAATTAAAACTTACACCTACAAACTTAAATTGCCTTAAAATGTTACATTGATTAAACAAAAATATGGATCGGAAGTGAATATATCGACTCATGTCTAAAAATAGGACATCCTCTTTAGGACATCTTTAGGGCTGATTTTTAGAACTAAAAAAACAATTAAAATTTGACTTAGAAGTAAAAAAAATTTACTTAAATATTTTTCAAAACAGAAATTACCAAATTAACACAAAATGATAAATTCGTTTGTTTTTACAATTTTTAAGACTTTGATTTTTTTTAATTTTGTCTAAAATATTTTTTGAAAATAAATTTCAAATTTTGTATTAAAATTAATAATATTTAGTAATTTTTTTTTTGCTGATTTTAGCAAACCGATTTTAAATTCCACTTTACAAAAAGTTTACTAAAATTTAGTAGCGGCTAACAATTTTTTCTACTAATTTCATTGTACTTCTTGTCAGCAAACATGTGTTGCTAAGATTAGCAAAAAATACCGCTGAGCTCAAATTAGCAAAATTTCCCGTAATAACAGCAAAATTTTCAGCTGCCATTACAGACTATTTTTGGTGAGTGTAGATAAATAACTTTCAGCTGTAGATAAAAGAAAATACACAATAAAACTAGTAAAAAAATTACAGTAAAGAACTCGTAAAGAAACTTGCTAGAATTCGTAATCATTTTGTATTGACGAAAAATTTATGAATTTTCTTATGACAAAATAATGTGTGTAAAGAGTTCAAATATAGAGAATAAATCAGTATCTGTCAAATAGACGTCGATAAGGCAGCGGTCCCATTTTATTTACATTACTGTTAATATTTATTCAATACAAAATAAATCTAGTGTCTTAAGGGTTTAACAGTACTAGAACTGCTATGGTACAGAACTTGTATAAATAACTAGTAATTAAAACTAAATGTTTTTTCAAAGCGAATGTTTGAAACGATACGATAAAGATGAACGTACAGGAAGCAAAGAAAAGGCGATATCGATCCATCGTATCGTTTGGACGATCACAATTTTCAAAATAAAAGTATTGATGCCCAGGGCACAGATTCTATGACTTCCGAAGTTCAATATCTACCATTATTACCTAAGTTTGACGTATTACCTAAGTTTAAAATTTAACTTAGGTAATACGTCAGAAATTTTCAATCTTTTAGTTCAACAATTTAGTAAGTAACATCTTTAAAACGATAAAATTTTAGCTTCGAAAGTGGAGAATAATCGTCACCCGTCCTATAGAATCTGAGCACAGGTCTACAGGTCTTTTTAAAATTCATGTTTTAATTACATATAGTGTTAGAAGTATTTAGTTCTTTTTCTGTTTTTTTTTTAATTTGATTTTTGTAAATAGATAAGATTTGAATGAAGAAAATATGTCTCTGATAAGAAAAAAAAAATGTATCAACTAAATTTGTTGTTACAATCTTTACAATAATGATAAGATATAAAACTATTATTAAGATAATTATAAACTTGACATGTTCCATAATACAACCTTCAACGAATATATGTGTTGGAGAACAATAATTTTATTCTTCACCTTAAACAAATCTTTTTTTTATAATTAATAGCATTTTTAACCTTATATTCATCATATGTTTTTATACCCTTCACCATAGGTGGAAGGGTATATATAAGTTTGTCATTCCGTTTGTAATTTCTACAATATTGATCTTAGACCCTATAAAGTATATATATTCTGGGTCCATATGAAGAGCGAAGTTGATTTAACGATGTCCGTCTGTCCGTCTGTCCGTCTGTCCGTCTGTCCGTCTGTCCGTCTGTGTGTTGAAATGGGTTTTCCGAAGAACCCAGACATGATGAGGACTTGATTCTTTTTTATTTCTGTTACATGTGATCCATTTCTGTTTGCTATTAAAAATCAGACAGATCGGTTAATAAATGGCTGAGATATTAGCAAAAAACCAGGACTACCTCTAATTTTTCTAGTAAAATCCCTTTGTTTAATAAGAGTGTGAAGATAAATACGTAGGTTAAATACGTTTCACAACTATTGTGAATGATATAAATAAAAAATAAATAGTAGTGTCGCCAACTTTTTTTTGCCTAGAAAATGCCAAATTTGACAAGAAAAGCGCTGAAACATATGGAAAAATATAAATTTGAGATTTTACATGACATATTATTTTGGATTAAAATTTTTGGACATTTAAGAAAAAATAAATGGGGATACCGCTTGTTTGTGGAGAGCTATGAGGTAGTAGATTCCAACGATGTATTCATCTCCTTCAGAATACCATGGTGAAGGGTATATAAGATTCGGCATAGCCGAATTTAGCCGCTCTTACTTGTTTAATAGTATTTTCTTTCTTTTCTCTTGTTAATAATTTAATTTTTCTATACATTTTTTGTTTTTAGCCCTACAAATACAAATACTCCCACTTATACACATACTTATTTAAAATTTATTATAATATAAATTTATACATCAATGGTATTTAGCCCTTTTTTATGACTTTTTTTTCTTTTGGTGTGTAGATGATTATCATTCTTATGTTGGAAAAAAATATGTTAATATTTGAATGGAAAATTTAAAATGACACATAAAATTAAAGATATAAAATATTATATCGTCAGCTTATTATTAATTTGATCTATACGACAAATAGTTGTAAAACCATAAAGAATATTTGAATTTTTTTAATTTTTGCATGCAAAACTCAGCTAGGTGTCATATATGATATGAAATATCGAAAACCTTAAATATAATCTATTCCTAACTCAATTTTTACCAAAAATGGTTAATGGGTCAAACTAATAATAAGCTGACTACACACCATAATTTGTATATACTTTACCACACCTACACGCCACAGAGCGTTAAATAATATTTTTTTTATTATAACAAATATGTTAAATTTATTTAATATAGTTATGGAATTTAAAGTAAAAAAATAAATTCCTTAGGGATCTAAAAAATTAGAAAAATTAAAATGCACCACAAATTGCATAATCCCTGGTAAATTTATGCATACATTTGTATGTGTAAACTTTTTCGTATTTGAATATTGTCAAAAATGAAGTTATTTCCATTTTTTTTTTTGTTGTTGTTTATTTTGAATATAATTTTAATAGAGAACCTGGCGATGCATGGTTTTTTTATTGACGCCTACTCATAGTTCCCAAGTTATCGAGCAGGAAATCATATCATTTTATATGTAACAATATTAATTCAATTATTTTTCTCTACTAAAAATATAAAATGATATGTCTTATATAATTATAAAATTGAATGAATTTTTTAGATTTATTGTTTTATAATTTTTTTTTTATATTTCTACGTGGAAGTATACACTCACCAAAAAAAGTTTGTAATGGCAACTGAAAATTTTGCTGTTATTACGGGAAATTCTGCTAATTTGAGCCCAGCGGTATTTTTTGCTAATCTTAGCAACACATATCTGCTGACGTGTAGTACAATGAAATTAGTAGAAAAATTAGTAGCCGCTACTAAATTTTAGTAGACTTTTTGTAAAGTGGAATTTAAAATCTGTTTGCTAAAATCAGCAAAAAAAAATTACTAAATACTATTAATATTAGTACAAAGTTTTAGATTTATTTTTTTATCGAGCATCAAAAATTTTGATTATATTTTTTAAAAAATGTTTTATACAAAATTAAAAAAAATCAAAGGCTTAAAAATCTTAAAAATTGTTAAAATATAAACGAATTTATCATTTTGTTTTAATTTGGTAATTTCTGTTTTGAAAAATATTTTAGTCAATTTTTTTTTTTTACTTTTAAGGTTAAATTTTATTATTTTTAGGGCTGATTCTAAAAACCCCTTTTTAGTGCTATTTTAAGTGGATTTCCTCTTTTTAGTCATGAGTTGGTATCTTCAGTTCCGATCCCTTTTTTAATCCTATGTAACATTTTAGGGCAATTTAAGTTCCCAGCAAAATAAGAGCTGAGGAAGAAGTAGTTTAACACTACATCTACTGAACACGAAGTTGTGAAAATTTCGGTGAATCATTAATGATTTTACTATTGGCGTGTCATTGGGAGGAGGTAGTTTGGTTCGGTGCTATGAAAAATCGATGATCAGATGGACTTTTTCATTAGTTTACGGAAGTTGTTAAATATAGGGACTACAAAATAATTATAGGGAGTGGCTTTTTTTAAGTTAAAAATGTAATTTTGAACACGCCAAGAATTATTATTCCGACCAGGACAAAGTGAATGTCACTGGCATGCAAAATATGTTTTCAATAAGGCATTTAATGACTTAATGAATAAACCATTTATGGACTAACTAAATAATTGTTTTTTTTTACTAGTAGGGGTTAATATCAACATTTTGGAAGTTGTTTAAAATGACTTCTTACAAATAGAAAAATTTGCACTATTAATTTCTTTGGATGTTCTGAAAAAGAGATTCGTAAAGAATAACATCCATTTTATTTTGCTGGGTTTGTACGTATAAGTTTAAATTATTAGAAATAACATTTTCTTCAATATCGACTTTTTAAAATTAGTATTTTTTTTTGCTAATTTTAGCAAATCGGTTTTCAAAAATTTGTAAAATGATTTCTGAAATTAGCAACAAAAATTTGTAGATATTCTGTAAAAATTCTGTAATTTGTAAAATGTAAATAGCAAAAAGATTTGCTAAATAATATTTTTTTTTATTAAAAATCAGTACAAAAATAGTAAAGTGGGATTGAAAACCGTTTACAAATTTTTCTACTAACTTTTTTTTCTGAGTGTATGTAATCGTATATATACCCGAGTAAAAAGAATTGATATGGCGCAATATGTAATCTTATCCAATTTAATATTCTGTAATATCTGCTGTTATATCTAACTGATTAAAATTGTTCCGAAAAATGGCAGATCAAATAAGATCTAGCAATATATTTGGGGATTCAGAAGGATCTAAATTGATCCGAAAAATGGTAGATCAAATTAGATCCAGCAGGATCCAAATTTATTCAAAAAATGTCAGTCCGAATTGTATCAGATTAAATCCAATAATATAATATATACGGAATCTAGTTTATTAAAAAACGTATAAAATAGTTTTAAGTTAAAAACAAACTAAAATTCTAACAAACACTATCTTTGCCAGAATTTGAACTCGGTCTGTCAGAGTTGTAGTGAGTTAAGAACTCAGCAGTGTGTGGCTGACTTTATTAGACTATATGTTAGCAGCAAAAATGAAGCTGCCAAAGAAGCAATAAAAGCATCTCTACTATGACAAAGGCATCACTTCTTTTCTGATAGTTTGATCGATGAATTTAACATTGGCGTGTCATAGGATGGAAGTATTCAAATGAAGCTGCTAGCATTACTCATACTTTACTCTGAGGAAGCAATAACAATGCAATGATTAGATATTCTGATGCATGAGTGGAAAATGTTTATAAACATTGTAGTATTTAAGCTTTGATGAAAATTTAATTCATAAGAATGCAGAAAAATAAGTTTAAAGAAGCGAAATGTATGCATTGATATACAAATACTCTTTATTAAAACAAATAAATAATTCTGCATTAGTGAAAAAGCATTTTTTTGAAACATTTTTCAAAAATTTTAATGAATTCTTAGACAAATTCTAAAATATTTTTGGATAATTTAAAAACTGGTTGTATAATTTGGAAACATTTTTAGACAATTTTAAAATATTTTTGAACAATTTTAAATAATTTTTGCACAATTTTAAAAGATCTTTGGGGAATTTGAATTCATTTTTACACAATTTTAAAATTATTTTGACAAATTCTGAATTAAAACTGGAAATGGTGTAGTGTATAGTGCATAATGCAAAAATGCACAGATTGCGTCGTCATAAATATTTAAGGCTAAAAAAATGCAAGTGACAGGCCAGTTTCAAGTAAAGGTTAAAAAAATCTGTTTTTCTTGATATTTCAAAACTTTTATAAAAATTGCAAAACTGCATGAGGGTTAGAATTTTTAAACTAAAATATAAAAAATGATTAAATAAAAAAATTAAAAAATTTCATCAGAACTATTTTTTCAATTTGAATAAATGCTTTAGATTTAAAAAAAATATACGATATACTAAAACTTATGCTTTAGAAGTAATGAAGAGTGATATATAGAGATATACATCGGGCTTATATCCAGATCACTGCATTTGAAATATGAGCAAATGAATTCTTTTGGAAGTGCCTTAGAATAACATTAAAAAATCATAAAAGAATGTCAACTGAAGTTTAGGAAACAATGAAAGAAGTTATAGTCACAGAATGACTACCATTTTTTTTGCTGGGTTTCGTATAATTGTGTTTTATATAATTATATCTTCGGGACTTAATGAGACTGAATTGGTTCTATACTTTTCTGATTTTTTATATATGATTTTATATTCATATTGCCTTGTTTGAAAACAATTTCCAAGTCTAACACCTGAGAAATCTCAAAACAATTTATTACCCAGCAAAAATAAATAGAAGGAATAAATTTTTCATTGATACGGTTAGTTCTGATTTTTCTCTTCTAAGGCAGTTCTTTTTCACAATTTCCAAAAATGTAATTTTTTTTAATAAAATTTAACACTTTTCAAATCTATAATGGGTTAGTTATCTTAAAATCAACCAAAGTTGAAAATTAATCATAGATATTTCTCTATAAATTTGACATATGCTTTAAGTTTAAGTGATTTGTTTCAATCTTTATCTTACAATTTACCAGATTTTAAATTCTTTATATCGTAGTTATTTTTGATACAAAAAGTAAAAAATTTATTGAAGTAAAAATTGCATGAATTGCGGATAAGGTAATTTAATAAATAAGGCCCGTTTACTAATGTCCCGTTATAATTTAAGCAACAGTCAAACTCAAACTTTATATGGGAAACAACAACAAATGTGTCAGTTAAATTTCCAGGTAGAAGCTAACTGGAGTTTGTGAAAATGAAGATAAGGCTCGATTATTAATGACCTATTTAAATCTAAATTACAAATTCAAAATTTATTTGGGAACATCAAAAGATCACATTTTTCTTTAAACCATCAGAAGGGCTTTGGACGCAATGAAAAAGGATCATAAAATAAAACTTCCACCCAGGATCACTTGAGTAATGTAAAAATCATTGGTTCCGATCCAAATTTTCACAATACCGAAATCAAAATTACTGCTTATTTTTCTCTTCTTTTGCTACTTTTTTTTTTGCTGGGTTAGGATTTTATCAAGTTATATCAAATTGTATCGAATTATATTTAACTTGATCACATTAAACTAGAGATGGGCGCATGGGCGATTTTTGACTCACGCTCAGGCACGATCACAAACCAAAAATTATAATTGCCCACAATCACGCATAAGTTTTTTTCTTCTCCCGATCTCGCACTATCATGTGAGTAAATTAAATTTTCACTCATGCTCCTGAAATACGAACTGAAAAAATATTTTGAAAAATTAAACATAAAAGAAGTTATTTTATAACTTGATCCGATTGAACAGTGTTACCATACTTCTTAAAACCATACCATACTTGTAAAAAAATCGGAAAAATTAAAAAACGCATAATTACGAAAAGTTACCACAAAAAATTGACTCACGCGGGTTCACACACGAAATTTTTTTTTACCGCTTACGCAGGATCACTTGAGTAATTTAAACTTTGACTCACGCGCGATTTACTTGAATCAGGAAATTTTGTGCCACGTACCCACTTTTCGGAACAAATTATATTAGATGTGATACTCGTATCATGGGATCCCATAAGATCAGATGTATGTAATTTTTCTAATCAAATAAGATATGATATGGAACTGTATTTATGTATATGACAATATATAATTATATCAGAACTTTTTTTTCATCGGGTAGCTCCAAATTAAGTCGTTGTAAATTGTTCATATTATTATAATATTTACTGGCGTGTCACGAGATATAAAATATTACTAAGAATTATAATATGTTGAAAACATTATCGAATTCAATCAATTTTTATTTTGGTCTTTATTGTGATCGATTTCGATCGATTTTTTTTTTTTTATTCATTTCAATATAATACTTCACAATTACGTGTTAATAGTTTTTTAATAATTATTTTAATAGATAAACAAATTAATACATCTTTTGTTTTATTTTATTTTTTGCCTTGCCTTTTTTATACATAACATATGTTTCAATAAGTGTTTTTTTATTACAAAAATTCATTCATGCTTATCGCCGTTTTTCATTTTATTGAGTTTTTCGCTACTACACACAACTGATTGTGCAGTAAAATTGAAAAACTTTTGAGTTAAATTTATTTACTAATATAGTGATTTATATATATGTATGTATGTTACGTATATAGAAATATAATACATCTAAAAGAATGCCACAAAAAATAACACAAAATAGTAAAAATGTCAACGTGATAATTTATCACAAAAACATTTAGTTTGAGTAGAGTACTTTTCAATCAAATCAAATAGATTCAAGTGCAAACTTAATGAAAATTTTAGAGGTGTGTAGTACTAGCATTCACCCAATTTATCAGGGTAAATATTTTATACCCACATGTAGTCTGATTTGCTTTATGAACTTAAATGGATGACCTTTTATTTTAATATTAAATAAAAATAAATTATTCTATAGAATAATACAAAACGCATTGAGGGCTATATTATATCTAAAAAGTGGTTAAACAAATTGTTATCGGTTTTCAACAAGCGAAGACACTCATACGGTCCTGTCTTTACTAGTTTTCGAGAAAATAACAAAAACAGTATATTTATAGATATTCCTTTACTAATATTTTACAAACTATTTTAGTGAGATATTGTGTTAGTTGCAGATATTTGTATTACAAAGTCTTTAGTACTGCATATAGGGTACATACAAATTTGCACAAATTCATACCCGAGTAAAATATTTTCTTATAAAGGGTGGTTAAATTTTAAGGGCCGACGTTAATTTTGAATAAACACAAATTATTTAGGAAATTATTGTCATTTTCTTTTTTTTTATTATGATAATATGGTATGGTTCAATTATGTATGGAACAAAATATCGGCCAAATGGCCGCCGCGACCACGGCGGCACACCTCCATCCATAATTGAGGTTCTATGCCGTTAATGTGCCGAATCATCTCATCTTTAGCTCTTGAAATGTTGCTGGCTTATCGACGTACACCTTTTGTTTTAAATAACCCCAAAGAAAGAAGTCCAACGGTGTCAAATCACATGATCTTGGCGGCCAATTGACATCGCCACCACGTGAGATAATACCGCCATTGAATTTGTCGCGCAAAAGAGCCATTGTTTCGTTAGCTGTGTGGCAAGTGGCACCGTCCTGTTGAAACCACATAGACTCAGAAAAAAAAGTTAGTAGAAAAATTTGTAAACGGTTTTCAATCCCACTTTACTATTTTTGTACTGATTGTTAGTAAAAAATTATTATTTAGCAAATCTTTTTGCTATTACATTTTACAAATTACATAATTTTTCGTTGCTAATTCAGAAATCATTTTACAAATATTTGAACACCGATTTGCTAAAATTAGCAAAACAAAAATACTAGTTTTAAGAAAGTGGATATTGAAGAAAATGTTATTTCTAATAATTTAAACTTATACATACAAACTTAAATTGTCCTAAAATGTTACATAGGATTAAAAAAGGGATCGGAAGTGAAGATACCGACTCATGTCTAAAAAGAGGACATCCACTTAAAATAGCACTAAAAAGGGTTTTTTAGTTCTAAAAATCAGCCCTAAAAACAATTAAATTTAACCTAAAAGTAAAAAAAAATTGACTAAAATATTTTTCAAAACAGAAATTACCAAATTAAAACAAAATGATAAATTCGTTTATGTTTTAACAATTTTTAAGATTTTTAAGCCTTTGATTTTTTTTCATCTTTTAAAAAATATAATCAAAATTTTTGATGCTCGATAAAAAAAATAAATCTAAAACTTTGTACTAATATTAATAGTATTTAGTATTTTTTTTGCTGATTTTAGCAAACAGATTTTAAATTCCACTTTACAAAAAGTTTACTAAAATTTAGTAGCGGCTACTAATTTTTCTACTAATTTCATTGTACTACACGTCAGCAGATATGTGTTGGTAAGATTAGCAACAAATACCGCTGGGCTCAAATTAGCAGAATTTCCCGTAATAACAGCAAAATTTTCAGTTGCCATTACAGACTTTTTTTGGTGAGTGTATCGTCCAGGGTCATATCCTCAATTCCTGGCCGTAATAAGTTCGTTATCATCTCGCAATAGTGAACACCATTCACGGTAAATGCTTGGCCGCCTCATGACACACTATCGCGAACAACAGTAATGTTTTCCGCGGAATGCTGACCAAAAAAATCTCGAAGTGCACGAAATGCATTTTAATTTGAACGCCTATTTTCATAATAAGCCTGAATAACTTTAACGCGTTGCTCGATTGAGTATCGTTCGATGGTTCAAACTGAGTTAGTCTGATATTGATAAAGTCAAATGAAATGCAGAAAAAAACTTCACGTTGACATCGGCCCTTATAATTTAACCACCCTTTATATGCAATTTATCGTTTCATATATCATCGATTTTTTTTCATTTGTGACACATAATAAAATGTTTTATGATTTATAAAAAAAAATATTTAATTTTATAAATAAATATTATCTACACTCAGAAAAAAAGTTAGGTTTTCAATCCCACTTTACTATTTTTGTACAGATTTTTAGTAAAAAAATTATTATTTAGCAAATCTTTTTGCTATTTACATTTTACAAATTACAGAGATTTTACAGAACATTTAAAAAATTTTTGGTGCTAACTTCAGAAATAATTTTGCAAATTTTTGAAAACCGATTTGCTAAAATTAGCAAAAAAAAATACTAATTTTAAAAAAGTGGATATTGGAGGAAATGTTATTTATAATTGAACTTACACTTACAAACTTAAATTGCCTTAAAATGTTAAAATGGGATCGGAAATTAATATACCGACTCATGTCCAAAAATATGACATTCACTTAAAATAGCACTAAAAAGTTTTTTTAGTTCAAAAATTAAAATTTGACCTTAAAAGCAAAAAAAAAAAAAAAAATACTAAAATACTTCTCAAAACAGAAATTACCAAATTAAAACAAAATGATAAATTCGTTTATGTTTTAAAAATTTTTAAGCCCTTGATTTTTTTTTTTAATTTTGTATAAAATATTTAAAAAAAAAAATAAATAAAATAAAAAAAAATTTGATGATCGATAAAAAAAATTTATTTAAGATTATGTACTAATATAAATAATATTTAATAATTTTTTGCTGATTTTAGCAAACAGATTTTTAATTCCACTTTGCAAAAAGTTTACTAAAATTTAGTAGCGGCAGCTAATTTTTTCTGCAAATTTCATTGTACTACACATCAGCAGACTTGTGTTGCTAAGATTAGCAAAAAATACCGCTGGGCTCAAATTAGCAAACTTTTCCGTAACAGCAAAATTTTCAGTTGCCATTACAGACTTTTTTTTGGTGAGTGTACTCATTGTGATATAATTTTATAAAATCATATATTATAATATAAAAATCATTTTCACTAGGGTATTTTTATATATAATTTTAAAACCAGCATACCAAAACCAAAATCCTAAAAATACACAAAATTTTGTATACAAACAATTTTCGCCGCTCATTAAAATACAGGATATCAAATTTCAAACCAATTCCAAAAAAACAAAAAATTGTTTATACAACACGCTTCTTATTTTTAATTATGTATGGCATGTACTAATAAGTGTTAACAGTGCAAACATAAATAAATATTTCATCATATTTAAATATTTGTTCAAACGTTGTTTTTGTTCTTGAATTTTTTCATCAATGAACCTGCTCAATTGACCCTTAATTAATTTCCTTTTTCTTAATTCACTCTCATTACAGTATGAAACTTAGTTCAGTGATCTTGCAAATATTTTTCCTTATTATATTTGGCAAAATGTTGGCGTTTGGATTTGTTGGACCAGAAGAGCGTAAATGTAAATATTTACGCGTGGATAAATTACTAAAGATTCGTTGTTACGATATGAATCTGAAAGAAGTGCCACAGTATCTGAAGTCATCGGTGGAGGTAAGTTTGGTGTAATTTGTTGTGAAATTGAATTTGATATTCAATTAGTTTTGAATGTATCGTAGTCTGCCGCTTAAGTGGCTATTAACTTTGTTGAACTTGATTTGTTGCATGTTGCATACAGATATATGTATACACACTTATGTAATATGAGTAAATGTGTAAATTAAATGGATTTACATATTAATTAAATGAGAATTGTTGGTGACATTTGTGAAGAATTGAATATACATAATTTTACTGGCTGTTGCATTTATTGTGTATATTATTTCGGTCAGGGTTCGGATGCTGCTTAAATTGAAAACGTTTTTGTCTTAATGAATAAATTGTCATTATTGTCAATTTTCATAACATAAATGCTCACTTTATTAATTTAATTTGTAAGTTAAAGTTATAAATATTAACCTATTTTTGACAAAATTAAACCGCTCAAAAATTCTAATGTAAAAGATTGGGATAGTTCAGATGATTAACATTATATATTTTTAACTTGTCAGCTGGAAATCGGGGTCTGTCCCGGTATAGGTGAAAATAGGACCGGTTCCTAAAGTACTTTTCACGTAATAGGTGAAAAGAGGACCTTAAACCTTGGCCGGTTTAAACCTCTCTATCATGTGTTTTATCTCAAAGTACCAGTCTTGTTGTACACTCAGAAAAAAAATTAGTATAAAAATTTATAAACGGTTTTCAATGCCACTTTATTATTTTTGTACTGATTTTTAGTAAAAAAGTTATTATTTAGCGAATCTTTTTGTTGTTGTGATTTTACAAATTACAGAATTTTTACAGAATATTTAAACATTTTTGTTGCTAATTTAAGAAATCATTTTACAAATTAAAATAGCACCAAAAAGTGTTTTGGTTCTAAAAATCAGCACTAAAACAATTAAAAGTTAAAAAAAATTACTAAAATATTTTTGAAAACAAAATGATAAATTAGTTTATGTATTTACAATTTTTAAGTGTTTGATTTTTTAAATTTTGTCTAAAATATTTAAAAAAAATAATGAAATAAAAAAATTTAAATTAAATGTTATTATTATAAGTAATATTAATAACATTTAGTAAATTTTTTTGCTGATTTTAGCAAACAGATTTTAAATTCCACTTTACAAAAAGTTTACTAAAATTTAGTAGCGGCAGCTAATTTTTTCTACAAATTTCATTGTACTACACGTCAGCAGATATGTGTTGCTAAGATTAGCAAAAAATACCGCTGGGCTCAAATTAGCAAAATTTCCCGTAATAACAGCAAAATTTTCAGTTGCCATTACAGACTTTTTTTGGTGAGTGCAAGTGAAATCAATAGGCATTATCTATACAATTTTTAATTTGTTGAGCCGGCTTAAATATATCGTCGCTGCGCCTATCAAATTACCTATGTGTAGTCAATACAAATACTTGGACCTATCGCGGTTGATTTGTGAAGAATTCTTTAAACAAATATTTAAACAAAATTACATATTTTCGATTTATTAAAAAAAAATCAAAGTGTTTGAATAGTTAACAAAACACGCAGATCAATATTCTTGGTTTCCTTAAAAAAAATTTCAGAGATTGATTAATTTTAAATTTGTTAATTTTTTTAAAGGATTTTTAAAAAATATATTTTAAAAAATTACTTGAAAAATAACTTTTAAACGCTAATATTTATTTAGCAACATCATTTAAAATCAAATATATAAGTATATACTCGTATGTACATATATAATATACTAGAAAATTGAATAAATAACTCAGAAATTATGTTGTTTTGTAATTACATCGCGCTTGATTTTAATCTTATTGTATTTTTTTATATTTTACTTAATATTTTTCAATTTATTTTTAACATTTTATTTAATTAAGAAAATATAAAACAAATATGTATTAGAACATTTTTGAAAACCAGTTTTTAAAAAATATGTTCGTCAATATCAACTTTTCCATCTCTGGTATAATTAAATATATTGAGAGCATTATTTATTGTTCTGGGTAATTGTTTCAGTGATTTTTTTATTCTAACGGTATTTTTCTCATTAGTTATTTATTCTTCTTAATTAATGTTTACTTTTCAAAAATTCAGAGATGGATTAAGAAATTTTTAGAAATTAAATATTAGGTTTCTTGGTTTTGTCAAGGATTTTTAGAAATGTTTTAAAAAATGTTAAAAATATTGAGCAACAATAATTGTTTAGAAATCGAATTAAAAAAAATCGGATTTTATATTTCAATATTAATATTGTGTAACAAAGTTTTCACCAAAAAAGTCTGTAATGGCAACTGAAAATTTTGCTGTTATTATGAGAAATTTAGCAAATTTGAGCCCGGCAGAATTTTTAGCAACACAAGTCTGCTGACGTGTAGTACAATAAAATTAGTAAAAAATTAGTAGCCGCTACCAGATTTAATTAGTATAAAAAATTAGTATAACAACGTAGTAAGCTACTAAATTTTAGCAAATTGCTGTAAACTCAATGAATTTTAAAATATAGCAAAATTTTAATTCATATTTTTAGTTAAAATTTTAATTGTTTTAAGGGCTGATTTTTAGAAATAAAAAACTTTTTTTATTTTAAGTGCATATCCTATTTTTGGTCATGAGTCCGACCCCTTTTTTCAAACTATGTAACATTTTAAGTCAATTTATGTTTGTAAGAATGTTTAGTTACTAAAAATTAAATTTCGTTCAATATCCACTTTTTTTAGAATTAGTAAATTTGTAAAATGATTTCTAAAGTTAGCAATTAAAATTTGTAAATATTTTGTAAAAATTATGTAATTTGTAAAATGTTAATATCAAAAAAGTTTAATAAATATTATTTTTTTTACTAAAAATCAGTACAAAAATAGTAAAGTGGGATTGAAAACCGTTTACAAATTTTTCTACAAACTTTTTTTTTCTGAGTTTAGTTCGGTGTCATGTTCTTCTGCGTTAGTAAAGTGACGTTTTCTTTTGGTTCTGTGATATATTATTTTGGTATAGTTCCAGTTTATGTTCTTTTGTGTCATTTCTGTTACATGTTCTTGGAGGTAAGTTGTGTAACATGTTCTTTACCACCGGTCCTATGATATTTCACAGAGGGCAGTTGACCCTCTCCTAGGGCAAGCTTATGTTAAAGCAACCGATCTCTTTCATATAAAAACCAGTCCCGTGGCCGGCCCTTATCACAATGAACCGGTCACGTGACGTGTCCTTTAAGATTTGTGCTTAGTCTAATTGTAGTATAAAAACACACTTATAAATTGAAATCTATTTAATTTTCACGGGAAATTTGAATCGGTTAATTAAGAACGGAAACAAATACAACTATGTTTGGGATATCTTTGGAATTTCTTTGTCCTCTGCATATTGGTATTGCAAGTCAAAATGTAAAGAAATTTCTAAAGTTGGCTTTTTACTACAATGCATTTAACAGGTTTTTTCCCATCTCCTCCTCCTGCTTGTTTAGTTTCTAATAATAAGTTGTATATTTCTTTTTAAATTGGCGAATTAGGCGAAGCCAAATTTGGTAAAGTGAAACTTTTTTAAATGTCAGCATCTTAAATTTATATTTCTTCTCTTTCATTAAATCATTTTAAAATTTCAAAATGAATTTTAATCCCCAGACTGGATCCCTTCATTTTTCTTATTGCCGTGATTTGATATTTCTCTGTAAAATTTTAGGCAAATATTCTAAACAAAAAAAAAAAAAACATTTTGTCACGGCACCTTTTCGAAATCTGCCTCCAAGCAGTAGCATCAATTTAATGCAATGAAACTGAATACTACACTCACACAAAATAACTGAGGTTTATATAAAATTTCAGAAAATTACCAATAACAACAAATGCGTTTTAAAAAAGCATAAATGAAACTCAATTGAACTTAATTATTGAATGAAACACTTAACGGCTGGGCTGGCTACTGGGTACAGAAAAAACATCAACAACTACAGACATTTTTGTAATAAAATTGCAAGAACACTTAAATATTTTATAAAAAAAAAAAAACAATGAACTAAAGTTAATTTTAACAAGAAAAAGTTTACTAAGAAATTTGTATATTTACATTAAAGTTTAGGTAGATTTAGAAAATTAAGTTTGAAAGTTGATACACAGAAAAAACTAAAATCCAGTTTCAATTAAAGTATTTGTAAATACAATTAAAAATTTAATTGAATTTGGACCAGCAAAAGAATTTGTTATATCAATTATTTTTTTTTGCTGAAATTGATTGAAATTTTCAATTATTTTTCTAATTATATCAATTAAATTTTTAATCAAAAATCTTCAACATTTTCAATTAAAGTTTAAATTTTAATCAAATTTTTAATTGAAATTCCAGCATCAAATCAATTAAAATTTTAATTAAACCTTTAATTGAAATTCCAGATTCAAATCAATTAAAATTTAAATAAAATATTCAATATTTTTTTGCCAAATATACATATGTTTGTGTGTAATTTATCAACGCATGAAAATTTCTAAATACTTTGTACCAAATAGTTCCTAGGAGTACCATAGTACTTTTGAGGTTCCAATAGTACCAGAAAAAATACTATGATACCAACTTTATCATAACTGGTGCATGCGTATCCGCAGTGTTGCCAAAAATGTTTGTTCTCATATTCCCATTTTCATAGTTGAAATACCCAAATTGTTAAATAATCAAATGTTCCTTTTTTGTTTGCTAAAAATTAAAAAGAAATATTCTAGAAAAAAGGGTGGCAAATTCAAATTTTAACTTTTTTTTTTTAATTTCGAAATAGACCATTAAAAATATGATTACTTGATTTAATTTTTAAATCTGATTC
The DNA here is from genome assembly GCA_949748255.1 of Eustalomyia histrio. Taxonomy (NCBI): domain Eukaryota; kingdom Metazoa; phylum Arthropoda; class Insecta; order Diptera; family Anthomyiidae; genus Eustalomyia; species Eustalomyia histrio. The sequence continues at coordinate 65,155,304 of OX456527.1, read as the reverse complement.
AATTTTCAACGAATCGATTTGCAAAATTCTCTTAATTATTTTAATATAAAATTCAGAGAATCAATTTGATTTTTGTAAACTTTTTTCATAGAATCAATCAAATTGACGATTTTATTAAACATGGCAAAAATGCACTTTTTCGGGCGTTATTAAAAAAAATATGACCCTCTCTGGAATAAAAAAAAAATTTTTGTTTCTATCTTTCTTTGGGACCGGGGCCTAGGCCCAAAAACTGGTACGCGTATTAACATATAAGTTTGAATACTCAAATGAATGGAAATTTCCTCACGATTCATGGTATGTAGCTTCCTCTAAATTGATTAAAGACCCCTATTGGGGTCCCAAAAAAATTTACTTTATTAAAAAAAATAAAATATATGACACCCTTTTTTTTAACTTCCATTTTTGGGGCCGGGGCTTGTGAGAACTCAAATAAAGGAAATTTCCTCAGGATCTTAAAAAATATTGATTCTAACTTCGGCCCACAGGGCCCCACCTCAAAAAACAGATTTCGCGTAATGTTTTAATATTTTAAAGAAATTAGTCTCTTCTTTAATATTTTTTGTATATGGGGCCCAGGAGGTATTGAATGGATCAAAACGCGCCGCATGCAAAAATTTTTTCGAAAAAATCACGCGATTTTTTCTAAAAAATTTTGAATTTTTTTCGAAATCACCTCAAAGGGGTCTGAATGGATCGAAACGGAGCCACATATCATTGATCATGAAAAAAATGAATTTTTGATCTAAAAGCGCCGCAGGAAAAATTTTTTCAAAAAAATCGCGCGGTTTTATTTTAAATTTTTAATTTTTTAGAGCCACAAACCATACATCATGAAAAAGGGTATTTTCTGATGTAAAAGCGCCGCAGGCAAAAATGTGTAATATATGGAATTGGGGTCTGAAATGGATCTAGAGGCAGCCACATACCATGGATCGTGAAACAAAATGCACATTTGAGATTTTGCGGAAATTTCCTTTTATTTGAGTAACCACACTTATATGTTACTACGCGTTCCAGTTTTTGGATACTAGAGGGCCTCACAGGCCCCGGCCCCAAAAATGAAAGATAAAAAAAAAATTTATTTTTGTATTTCAGAGGGGGTCATATATTTTAATTTTTTTTAAGTAAACTTTTTGGGTCCCCAAGAGTGGGCCTCAAATGGACCAAGAGGGAGCCACATACCATGGATCGTGAAACAAAATTCCTAAGGAAATTTCCTTTCATTTGAGTATTCACACTTATATGTTACTACGCGTTCCAGTTTTTGGATACTAGAGGGCCTCACAGGCCCCGGCCCCAAAAATGAAAGATAAAAAAAAATTTTATTTTTGTATTTCAGAGGGGGTCATATATTTTATTTTTTTTTAAGTAAACTTTTTGGGTCCCCAAGAGGGGGCCTTAAATGGGCCTAGAGGGAGCCACATACCATGGATCGTGAAACAAAATTCCTAAGGAAATTTCCTTTCATTTGAGTATTCACACTTACAAATATGTTACTACGCGTTCCAGTTTTTGGAAGATAGAACAAAATTTTCTTTTTATTCCAGAGGGGTCATATTTTTTTTTTAGCAACGCCCGACAAAGTGCATTTCACCTTAAACATTTTTGTGTTTTTTTTTTGTTTAGGGATTTGAGATGCAATTTTGCAATTTAAATAACTGTAATAAAAGATAAGATATAAATAAATCAAATAAAACTTTTATATGTTGTCCATAGTGCTTATTATAAACTAATTTATTTTTTACACCAAGTTCATTATCAATTAAAAATGTAATAGATATTATTAAACTTTTAGTTGAAAATGAACAATAAATTAAAAAAAAAAAATTTATTTGAATTTATTTTGCCAATAATTTTTTCTGTGTTTACGAATTTATGATAAGTTCCATGAGATTTTATCTAGATTTGTAATAATATATTTTAGATGTCAAAACGCTTAATTATAACTGATCTTAAATTGATTTTCACCCAAATCTATTTACCTGGTTTTTAATCAAATTTAAATTCAATACTAATAATTTAAATATTTATTTAAAAAAATTTCTATAAATACTTTCAGGTTTTGGATTTATCCTTTAATCGCATTAAAAAACTTAAACGCAGCTCATTTCAACCCTATAAAAATATTAAATATTTATTGCTCTATGAAAATATGATACAATCCGTTGAACCGGGTACATTTTCACATCTTACATCACTACAGGTAATTTGCGCAATAATAAAGTTTAGAGTAAAATGCAAATCAATGCATGTTTTTTTTTTATTCTTATTAAAACAATGAAAACTTATATGTTAACAATTCACATTAAAACATGCAATTGTCAAATTAACAAAAAAATATATATAAATTATACATTTGTATTAACAAATTCATATTGGCAATTATAACACTTTTGTTTCATAGATAATAATAACAGTATTACAATATTATTAATATCGTTATGCATAATCATGTTTATAAATTTGTGTTGCAGGAAATCGATCTATCGAATAATGCCCTCATGACAATACCCATGGAATTATTACAGTTGCCATCATTAAGAAATTTATATATAGATAGTAATGAATTGACATTTTTAGAAAGAGATATTGAGGCTTTAGAAACACCCATCAAAGCTCCCCTAGAATATTTAAATGTAGCCGATTGTGGCCTACAAGATTTACCCGATTTGGGTATTTTACCAAGTAAGTTATTTTAATCAGGATTTCATAAATTTATATTAAAAAATTATTATTATTTTCCTTTTCAGAACTCTGGCATATTAATGCCTCTATGAATCCTTTAATGGATCTAAGCATTGATCATTTTGCCAATATGTGCAATTTAAAGAGTATTGATTTAACTCGCACCCAGTTAACACAATGTCAATGCCAACAAGCCAATAATCACTTAAGAGCATTAGCAGTTAAAACTAAATTTGTTCCTGTTTGTGTGGGTAAGTTTTAACTACGTTATAGATACAAAGTTAGTAGATTAACAAGAGCAACTAATTTAGTCTTTGATAAGTTTTAACTACGATATAGTCTTGGCAACAATATTTATTGTTTTTATTTAAAAAGATTAATTATTTATTTTTTATACAAATCGATTATTAATTTTGAAAGAAAAAATTTTAATGAAATATATTGAAAGCAGAAAATTGAAATAAAACGGAAATCAAAATACAGTAGAATCTCACAAGTTAGAACCACTTTGTTCCTCGGGTTGCTCTAATATCTAAAAAGTTCTACTTTCTGGAAATTTTTTTTCACAGAAAATAATGAAACAAAATTAGTTACGCAAGCTTTATTTTAATACAAAACAATTTTTGTTTTTTAACATTTAATTAACCTTTGTATAAATTTTTTTCTCTTTTAACTTTCACCCGAATGAACAACTTTCACTTTGTACAAGCGTATCAAATTTCACATGCACATGACCGAATTGCACACAACACGAATAACTCCGTGATTCCCCGTTTTATTTTTAATTCAATGAGCAAAACCGAAAAGGCAAAAGCTTTGAGTTTAATACACCACAGGTTCTAATTTCAGAGCTCTTAATACATATAATTCGGGGTTTCCCCTATTTAGTTTAAAATCATTAAAAATAATTGCAAAAAACAAAAAAAAACTTCCAGATATAACCACAGGTTCTAATATCACACCGTCCAATACATTAAAATGGCCGGTTCTAATATCTGGGCGGTTCTTATTTGTGAGAGTTCTAATTTGTGAGATTCTACAGTATTTACAAAATATTTTTAATAACAACAAGTTTTATAAAGTGTATAAAAAACATGTAGAGATATATACTACATATAGTAAAAGATATTAGATTAAAAAGAAAAACCATTTACTACTCGTTAATTTTTCTCAATGTATTTTATATGGAAGCTATCTAGTGGGATAACATCTTTAGTAGGCAACACCCCCCGCTTTAGCGACTTTGATTTCTCTTGTTGATTTACTCTCTTTGATGTAGACAAATAGAGTATACACTCAGAAAAAAAATGATACTAGAAAAATTTGTAAACAGTTTTAATCCCACTATTTTTGTACTGATTTGTAGTAAAAAAAATTATTATTTAGTAAATTTTCTTGCTATTTACATTTTACAAATAACATAATTTTTACTGAATATTTACAAATTTTTGTTGCTAATTTCAGAAATCATTTTACAAATTTTTGAAAACCGATTTGCTAATATTAGCAAACAAATTTACTAATTTTAAAAAGTTGGATATTGAATGAAATTTTATTACTAACAATTAAAACTTATACTTAAATAAATAAATAAATAAATAAACAAATAAATAAATTAATAAATAAATAAATAAATAAATAAATAAATAAATAAATAAATAAATAAATAAATAAATTAATAAATAAATAAATAAATAAATAAATAAATAAATAAATAAATAAATAAATAAATAAAAAAATACTTTAATTGCCTTAAGATTTCACTTAGGTTGAAAAAGGGGATCAAAAGTGAAGATACTTTTCACAACCGATTCATGTGCAGGGGTTTTTTGTTTTTTTTTTTAATTTTAAACAAATTAAAAAAAAAATACAAAAAAATACAAAAATTTCAAATATATTTATGGCAAATATTTTTTTACATTTAAAAGAAAAAATCAAAGAATTTCCAAGACTTGGCAGCATTTTTAGAAATTTTAATTTTTAAGCAGCTATATCTATAACCAGTAGCCAATCTGTATCTACTAAAATTTATACGAATTATTTACATAAAATTCGATAAAGAAAAACAAACCTATAGTTTACACTAAAAAAAATTAGATTGTAAAAAATTATTAAAATGTTCTGTATATCAAAAATAAAATTTTTCAGAAACTGTGTTTTCAGCCAACGTTTTAGTTATATGAATGTTCAGTAAAACTAATTTCAGCAGTAAACTAATTTTGAAAAAGTTTTTTAATAAGTTATTTTGCTGCCAAAATTTTGCTTATCAACACTTTTATAGTGAGAACAAAAATTAGATATAGAAGGATGTGGGTGTCGTAGCTTATCCAAATGTAGTACAAAGAAAGTAAAGAATACAACTCTTTCAAGACATATAATAAATACAACTCTGAAAGAATTTTATATCTATAAACAAAGAGACGCCTAAAATGTGTGTACCTAGAAAATGTATACAGAAATATAGAAAAATGAGATTTAACTCTGATTTGTTTAGGTGGTTGTCTATGAGTAAAATAATAGACAAAATAAAATATTTAAATTTAATAAAGATATACATATACGTATGAAATATGTAGGGGAAAATGGTGTAGCATGAAACGAGTGTAACTTAAAACTTTATATTTTTTACATATTTCCAGCATATATTTTTTTCCTACTAATTATTGTGTTGCTTTCTTTGGAAAGGGGATGGAGGAAAGATGGTAAAGGTGGCAACATTTTAAATGCTGGAGATGATAAATCTTACAATAGTTGTTGCCACCATCTGATGAAGAGTTGGCTGAATTTTTGAATAAAGTTTCTTTTGAAATTAATAAAAAATATTTGGAAAATTTTAATTTTTTTTATACCAACCTTGAAATGATTTTAATAATAAAGTTCTAACTACGTTTTCACATCATAAAACAATATTTTATTATTTTTTTGCTAATCTTAGCAACACATGTCTGCTGACGTATAGTACAATGAAATTAGTAGAAAAATTAGTAGCCGGTACTAAATTTTAGTAAAGTTTTTGCAAAGTGGGATTTAAAATCGGTTTGCTGAAATCAGTTTACTAAATATTATTAGTATTAGTACAATGAAATAAGTATAAAAAATTAGTTAGCGCCACTAAATTTTAGTAAAATGCTGTAAACTGCAATATAAAATCGATCTGCTAAAATTAGCAATAAATTGCACTAAATATTAGTGAAATTGAAATAACAGGAAAGTTAATAACTGCTACTAAAAATTGGTAGAATTTTGTACAAAGTTTATTAAAACAAATTATCCCGAATAAATAAAAATTTTTGATAAATATTAGTGAACTAAACTTAATGGATTGCAAAATATAATTCAAAATTTTAATTTATAAAAAAAATTAATAAAATGCACAAATTAACTGAATTATTTTTAGATACACTTGTTACACTTTAAAGCTGATAATTTCTCTTGAAATAGCCTTACGTATTCCCAGATACAAATTTATATTTTTTTCATCGAGCAACATTTTTTTATTTTATTTATTATTTTTTATTCGAAAAATATTTTAGACAAAACTAAAAAAAAGTCAAAGGCTTAAAAAATAGTAAAAACATTAAAGAATTGGTCATTTTGTTTTAATTTGTTAATTTTTGTTTTGAAAAATATTTTTAGTAAATTTTTTTATGGCTGATTTTTAGAACTAAGAAAACTTTTTAGTGCTATTTTAAGGCAATTTAAGTTTGTAAGTATAAGTTTATATAATTTATATAATTTATATATTTTCATATAATTTTTTAATATAATTTCATTCAATATCCACTTTTTTAAAATTAGTAAATTTCTTTGCTAATTTTAGCAAATCGGTTTTCAAAAATTTTTAAAATAATTTCTAAAATTAGCAACAAGAATTGGTAAATATTCTGTAAAAATTCTGTAATTTGTAAAATGTAAATAGCTAGAAAATTTACTAAATAATTTATTTTTTTACTAAAAATCAGTACAAAAATATTAAAGTGGGATTGAAAGCCGTTTACAAATTTTTCAACTAACTATTTTTTTGAGTACATGTTGCTTTAAAATAAATATGGAAACTATTCAAAAAATAAAAAAACTTGTTTACACCCGAATTTCCCTCCGCCCTTTTTATGCCATCAATATGAAATTTGGCCGAAAAGAAATAATACAACTCCGTTAATTTACGGAATTCTTACTAAAAAGAGTTCAACTATTATCCTTAAATTCCACTTTTCTATATTTCGATTTTTTTATTTACACATTTTACAGAAGTGTTGTCAAAAATGCTCAATTTATTATAAATTTTTTTTTAATATTTGCAGAAATTTTGGAAACTTCAATCTGTCCATTGCCATATAATTTTACTATAGATTCAGAAGTTTTTCACACGTGTAAAACTTCAGTTACAATAGCAGAGGCTCGCAGTATGTGGTTATTTGCAGCAGGCTGTACGGGAGGAGTATTAGCTGTACTATTGGGTAAGTTGCACCAAAAACTATTACTTTGGATATATTAATGTAAAATAGGTTGCTTCAAATTTAGACAACGTGCGATTTCTTGGGCTCCACAAGACACATATGATGAGTGAATATTTTCTAAGCATACACAAAAAACCAAAAGTATATGTCTTAAAAATTAGTAAATCTACTAATTTTTTAACACAACATTTTTATTAATTTTAACAATTTTGAATTTAAAGCAAAATATTTCTGTAAAATTATTGAATTTTTACTTTGAGTGGAATTTGCTTTATAGGTTTGTTGTTGTCCAATCACGAATTCTGTTGAATTTGTTTAAAATCGGTCCATATTCAGAGCAACTTCCCTTAATGAGATTTAGACACACAAAACCGCATATATTTCCTTATTTAAAGAAAATAGGACTATATTTGGGCCTAGTCCACATATAAACCAGAGCTTCGAATATTGAGTTCTATTTTAAATGAATTCCCTAAAAATCGAATACGATTTACTTTGTAATCGAATATATTTTGATACCAACTATAACCTATGGATGTGAGATTTTTGCAAGTTGTGATGGCACTAGCAAATCAAAATTGAACGTTACGTATAACAACATTGCAAGATACGTTTATGGCCTCAAAAATCATATTACTAATGGAGATTACCTCAATATAACTCCATACTCTAAGAGAATATTTGGTGTGCTGTTCGAAGACCTCCTGAAAATAAAAACCCTAATATTTCTTCATAAAATTATAATAACCCGCGAGCCGTGTCATCTTTTTAATCGTTTGAGTTTTAGTCAACTAAGACGAAATAGAAATTTGGTTCAAATTAGACATCGAACGTTGATATCTGAATGGCAATTTTTTTTAGCTGCAATACGTCTTTGGAATAATATTCCTCCAACAATTAAAGAAAGCAGAAACGCGTTTAAATTTAAAAGAAAATTGTTTGAATATTTTTCATGATACCATATCTGAATATAAAATTTATTACTTCATTAAAAACTGTATAAAAAAAAATAGGTTTTATATATTGTTTTTAAAAGAAATTTCTCTTTTTTTTGTAATTTTATTTTTATATATTTTTTTTCGTATGTAATAGTTATTTTATTTTACTTTTGTTAATTGATATTATAACACCATAAGATTTCTACTTTTTAAAACAAATGTTTTGTTGTAGAAGTTACAAAATTAAATAAATAAATAAAATAAATAAATAAATAAAAATAAATAAATAAAATAAAATAAATATTTCCTCTTAAACAATCGCGAGAATTAATTCGATTGAATTCCTATCAATTTATTTCATTCAATTTTACCACTCATTAAATTTAATTCTTCGGAATTCAATGATTTCTTATTCATTCGATTTGAAATTTGGGAATTCAATCAAACATTCTTTTAACTGATTTTTACTCAATCGATCTATAAATTTGGGAATGACATTCGATTTTCTCTTGTTAATTTATTACAGTAAATTTAACGCTTTCTTGCAAATAAAGAAATTATTGAATTAAGTTTAAAATCATTAATTTGTAAAAATAAGTCGCAAAAATTGAAAATAAATGTAAAAATAAAAAATATATAAAAAATTTAATATCGCCAAATAAAGCCCTCTCTCTCTCTCTGCAATCAATATTCCCAAGTGACTCAAATAATTTTTCTTTATAAATTCAATTCGATAAATTTTGTCATTTAATTTTGGTGAAATATTCTTCAAATACTAACGATTTGTTTAGTTTTGACGTTTTTGGGAATTTATTCAAATTGAGAGTTTATTCTTTGAATTTTGTTTTTCTAAGTGTAGCAATTCTTCAATTTGGTTTTATTTTGTAAGTGATTTTTTTTCAATTTGTCGCGTTTACAATTTTTAGCTTTTTCTCCAATTTTGGCATTTTCTTTTTTAATTTTGGCGATTTTTAAATTTGAGCGATTTTTTCCCATTTTAGTAATTTTATTATTTTAGGAATTCTTTAATTTTGACATTTTTTTCCAATGTTGGCGATTGTTATTATTTTTTTTTTTTTTGGGGGGGATTTTTTAATTTTGACGATTTTTTCCATTGTCTGCAATTTTTCCAATTTTAGCGATTTCTTCTATATTTTAATTTTGATTTTCTTGCGTTTGTAAAAAAATATTTTAAACTTTCTTTAATTAAATCTAATATTATAGTTATGTATTTATTTTCTAAAGTTTACAATCGAATGAAAAAATTTCGATTGAGATATTCCCAAATTACTTACTCAAATGCAGCAAAATCGAATGAGCAAATCGATTGAGTAAAAATCTATTAAATTTCCAATGATTCAAACTCCAGTGAATAACAAATCGATTGAGACCAACTTAGAATTGATTTCCATTCTAAAATTATAGTTTGAGAACTCAATCATTCCATCGTCAATAAGAATTGAAAATTCTTTAGAAACTGTAATATAAACCTTTCCAGTAATTGCTTAAAGTAACTTTTTTTTGTCAATTTCGTTCAGATTTTTTTTAATATTTTCCAGCCTGTTCATAAAAAAATTATCAGGATTCTTCTGCTTTATTGAATTTTATTGAATATTCCAGTAAAATGAATATTTGAATTAAACATAACAGTGCAAATATTCTTTTATTCAAGCCTTGAATTGCAGCGTCAATTCAAGTTCAATCACCATCCTAAAAAAACCTTGTATTCTCAAGCCCCGTCTTCCAATTTAAATAATTGTCATTCAGCTAATTTAAAACACAATTTTTTTTTAACATTTTGTATCTTTGTGTATCCTTGTGGAATCCAAGAAATTAAAAGTTGTCAAAATTTAAAAACCTTACGACTAATACATTGTATAATTATATCAACAATTTCATTACAGTGGTTTGGTATTGCATCTATCGCAGACGTAAAAGACGTAACAAAAAATTAAGAGCAGCTGCCTTACATCGTAAAAGTTTAGTTATATCGCCAAAGAATGCCATAAATAAAAAAGAAAAAGAATTACATTGTAATCACAACGATGAATTATTATGCTGTGATACCGCCTAACAACAATCACAAAGAAGGTCTTTAAAATGTAAATTTTATGTAGTCTTTAAGGATCCTTTGCAAAAGTGCCTCAAATATTTTTAGGCATCCGTTATTTTGGAGATGCCAGTAACGACTTTATATTTAAAGAAAAAAAAAACAAATAACATTTTAATTTATTTTTTTTATTTATATAATAATTAGTATTATTAATTAAAGTTAATTTTTAGTTAAATGTTTTTGTTTTAGTTTTATTAATAGCTAACATATTGTAAAATATTTTAAAACAAAAGCCAATCACAAAGGTGCCTTATTAATGTAATATATATGTTTTTTTTAATATTTATGTATAGTACGAGTAATATAATGATAATAATAATGTGTATATTTTTAGTTTCAAAACCCCACCCACCCATTATAAGCCCACCCCATCATATTTACATTATACAAAAAAAAATGACTTAATAAAAATTCATATATATTTTTTAAAAGAAATTAAATTTTTCTATGCATAAACGTATGTTTTACATTGATTTTAATGTAGGTGCCAGCCATTCAACTGCATAAATTGAGGTGTATCATGTTATAAAAAGGAAATGGTTCCATAAAAAGTTCAATGTCCTTTTTATTTAGCTAACAAAAAACACAGACCCATTCAGTGGTTCTGGAAAATTCTGCACTAAAATCAGGGACAGGTGAAAATAGAAGGATGCAAATCTGATAGATATGATTTTTAGAGTTTATTTTAAAAAAAGTTACTTTGAGAAAACAAACAATGCACGCATAACTTAGGCACTGTGCGAGGTGGCGAAATAAATTCTAAACTAAATACAAATTGACAAAAGTATTTAAAATTGTTTTGATAAATATTTTAAAATATCTATAAAATTTGGAATTCTGAATTAAGTTAAGACTTTATTTAGCCAGTTCGAACTTAAAATACTTAAATTTCGAATAAAGAATAGTTCGTATATTCGTATATTTTATACGACTAATCGATTAATCAAAATTGTTATTTTTTTTTTTAATTTTGTGTAATTTCAATTTTAACGTTTAAAATATTGTACCTAATTGTAACTTATTTCCAAATATATTTCATCAATTGTCATTTTTATTGTTTTGCAGGATATAACATTAATAAATAAATAAATAAATAAATAAATAAATAAATAAATAAATAAATAAATAAATAAGTAAATAAATAAATAAATAAATAAAATAAAAATAATGTTAAAAAATATACAAAAATAAGTTTTTTAAAATACCACAAAAGCATTTATAATATCCTCTAGAAAAAGCCTTAACATTCGAAGTTTTTTTCTTAAATGCAGTTTAAAAAATAAAACAAAACAATTTACAAATAATTTTTTTTTAACAAGATTGGACTTAGTCACACTTAATATTTAATGGGAATTAAATAACTTTTCAAACAGATGAGCATTTCAGATGCCAATTCAACCAACTCTCTTACACTCAGAAAAAAAGTTAGTAGACAAATTTGTAAACGGCTTTCAATCCCACTTTACTATTTTTGTACTGATTTTTAGTAAAAAAAATATTATTTAGCATATCTTTTTGCCATTTACATTTCACGAATTACAGACTTTTTACAGAATATTTACAAATTTTTGTTGCTAATTTCAGAAATTATTTTACAAATTTTTGAAAACCGTTTTGCTAAAATTATCAAAAAAAATTTATTAATTTTAGAGAAGTGGTTATTGAAGAAAATGTTATTTCTAATTAAAACTTACACCTACAAACTTAACCCTTTAACCACTAAGACCGTCTACAGAAGGTCATCACTAAAGTCCAATTATATCCAAAGCAATATTTTTGGTGCACTAATCGCCAACGACTTTTTTGTCGGTTTGAATTTACCTATCGAACAGTGCCTGCTTAAACGTGCTCAGTTGAATAGAGTGATAGAAGGATAAAAAAGACTGAAAATTATTAATAGTACTAAGACCCAACTACATTTAGCTTAAGTGACTTAAGCTTTGTTTTTGGTATCAAACAAAATTTTTGAAATACAAATTTTTAATTTAAAAAATTTTGTTTATAACGGAAATACAATAGCTAGTATGAGTCATTTAATCTAATTACGTTTTTGCCTTTATGTTCACTTAAGAATTCAAACTGCATCTTAATTCGGTAGAACCAAGATTTAAATTTCCCTCATATATGGCAATATCTGATAAAAATTAAAATATATTACCCCATATATGGAATAATATATGTACTCATACATGAACATACATGACGTATATGAACCAATATATGGACCAACATATGCAATATATTACCATATATTGCCATATATGGATTCATATATTACCATATATGAACTTCATCTTTAAATGTATTGGCCCATATATGCTTCCATACATGACATATATGTTCATATATGCTCATATATGAAAACATATACGATCATATATGAAGCCAGATATGATGATATATGAACATTTTCACCTGGGTAGAACCAAAATTTCATAACAAAATACCTCGTATTTCGACTTCAGTGGTTAAAGGGATAATTGCCTAAAAATGTTACACAGATTAAAAAAGGGATCGGAAGTGAATATACCGACTCATGTCTAAAAATTAAAATAGCACTAAATTTTTTTTTGGTTCTACACTCAGCAAAAATAAGTCTGTAATGGCAACTGAAAATTTTGCTGTTATTTCGGGATATTTTGCCCAATTTGAGACCAGCGGTATTTTTTGCTAATCTTAGCAAATCAGGACTGCTGTCGTGTAGTACAGTGAAATTAGTAGAAAAAGTTAGTAGCCGCTACTAAATTTAAGTAAGCTTTTTGTAAAGTGGAATTTAAAATTGGTTTTCTAAAATCAGCAAATAAATTTACTACATATTATTATTAGAGCAATGAAATTAGTTTAAAAAATTAGTAAGCACTACTAAATTTTAGTAAATTTTAAGTTTCAACAAAATTATTAAAATGTTACACTTCAAACACTTTAAAACTGCTAATTTCTTCAAGGTATTGAGCTTGAATACTTGTTACCTGAGGGTCAATTCTCGTTCTGTGATAATGTGAAGTGAAAAAAAACTTTTCATTTTCGTTTTCATAAGCACTTTTCACTCGAACTTTTAACAAATACATAAATTGCGATTCTCGTATGTATTGTGAAAAAAATGTTTCATTCGCACTGTACCCATGAAAATTGTGTAACTGTGTTATCCAAAATTTAAAGCAAATGTCAAAACAGAGAAAAACGTAAACAAAAGTGAATTAAGTTCGTAAAATTTATTTTAAATAATTATATAAAAATATCTGGATTAATTGTATTATTGGATATTACTCAAAGAATCCCGGATGAACAAAGGTGAGACAATGATGTTACAAGCATTTCATTGCAGTAAATAATTTAATAATTTATAGGAATTTTTTGAGAGTGCTGAGACGCATACTTCGTGCTGACCACAATCCATTCGAGATGACAACCGACAAGCACTTCATGGATTTATATCGACTTACTTTAAGTGAACTATATTTGGTGCGCGTATGAAGTCTAATATAACTTAAAGAAAAAAAATTTCAGAAAGAATATAAATAAACTATAAATAAATATGCCATACTTTTGCCATTTTTCACTGTCCTTTTGGGTCCCACTAAAACTGTTAAGGCTCGCCGCTAATTCGTTACACTTTTCGTCTCTAAATTTGGCACCATATGCAGTTACAAATCTGTAAATATGGGATTAATAAAAGTGCAATGTCCACATGCTTTTCCTTATAATTAATTAAATACTCCTTTTGGCTTTCGCTGGCACGCTTTCCTCTTACAATCTTCTCCATGTTTATTTCACTTATAAATAGTCTGTGTAAACAATTTTTTCATATGAAAATATTTTGACAGTTGTTTGCACTGTTACACAAAACAAGAATCGCCAGTGCTGTGCAATCGTGAAAAAATCTTGTTTCGTTCCACTTTTTTTTTCATATGAAAACGTTTTGATATTTCTTTACATTTTTTCACAGAACGCGAATCAAAAGTACTATGAAAACGTGAAAAAACTTTTCATTTCACCGTTTCAGAGAACGAGAATTGACCCTCTGGAATTTGTATTAAAAAGGTCGAAGAAATTGAACTGAATAATTTATATTCTTTTTAAGGGCTGATTTATAGAACTAACAAATTTTTACACTCACCAAAAAATGTCTGTAATGGCAACTGAAATTTTGTTAATTTGAGCCCAGCGGTATTTTTTGCTAATCTTAGCAACACATGACAGCTCACGTGTAGTTCAATGAAATTAGTAAAAAAAAATAGAAGGCGCTACTAAATTTTAGTAAACTTTTTGTAAACTCAATGAATTGTAAAAATTTTAATTTATAAAAAAAAATTATTACACTTGTTACACTTAAAAGCTGTTAATTTATTTTGAAATTGCCTTACGAATTCGAATATACAAATTTTTATTTTTTTTATCGAGTAACATTTATTATTTTTTTTCAAAATATATTTTAGACAAAATTAAAAACAAAATTCAAAGGCTTAAAAAAAGAAAAAAAAATATAAACGAATTTAATATCTAATTTATTAAGCTAAAGTTTTTTTTTTGCTTTTTTTAACAAATCGAATATAAAATAGGAATTTAAAAAAAAATCTTTAGCTAAATAAGTTAGATATTAATATTAAAATAAGATCGAATAAAGTTACATAATTATAAACGAATTTATCATTTTGTTTTAATTTACTAATTTTTGTTTTCAAAAATAATTTTTAGCAAATTTTTTGGATTTTAGGGTAAAATTTTTATTATTTTAAGGGCTGATTTTTAGAATTGAAATATTTTTTAGGGCCATTTTAAGTGGATGTCCTATTTTTGGACATGGGTCGGTTGTGAAAAATATCTTCACTTCCGATCTCTTTTTTCAACCTAAACATTTAAAAACTTTTTAAAGGAATTTAAATTTATATATATATATACATTAGATTAGATTAGGTTGAAAAACGGTATAGAAATAACATTTTCTTCAATACTAAAACTTTTAAAATAAGTATTTTTTTTTTTACTAATTTTAGCAAATCGGTTTTCATAAATTTGTAAAATGATTTCTGAAATTAGCAACAAAACTTTGTAAATATTCTGTAAAAACTCTGTAGTTTTTAAAATGTAAATAGCAAAAAGATTTGCTAAATAATATTTTGTTTTCTACTAACTTTTTTTTCTGAGTGTATACAAGTGATTCACATTTTCTATTACATACTTTACTACATATCAGTAATGGAAAAGTTGATACAATTGCACTTTTTTTGATACTATTTGATTTAAGAAAATACTGTGATACTCCCGAGACACATTTGATACTTTCACACACTTTTCCCCAAAAAAAACTTTGATATTCACTTATTTTAAAGAATCGAACTTTATACACTGATATAGAAATACTCTTTATTAAAACAAATACATAATTCTGCATTAATGAAAAAGCTTTTTTGGGCAACTTTAAAATATGTTTAAAAATTTTAATGAATTTTTGAACAAATTTATATTATATTATGGATATTTAAAAACTGGTTATACAATTTTGAAGCTTTTTTCGACAGTTTTAAAATATTTTTAATTAATTTAAATTAATTTTTGAACAATTTTAAAACATTTTTGAACAATTTGAAATAATTTTTACACAATTTTAAAATTATTTTCGACAATTTTTAAACATTTTTACACAATTTTAAAATTATTTTCGGTAATTTTTAATCATTTTTACACATTTTTAAAATTATTTTGGAAAATTCTGAATTAAAGCTGGAAATGGTGTAGTGTTAAATAAAATACAAAGTGCAAAAATGCACAGATTGTGTCGCCAATAATAAAAGCTGAAAAATGCATTAAACAAAAATATAAAAATTATTTAATAAACAAATTATAAAAGGTCTTCAGAACTATTTTCACATTGAAATTTTTGACTTGAATAATCAGGAAACAATATTTTCAATAAATGCTTTAGATTCAGAAAATATACGACATACTACAGCTTTAGAAGCTTTAGAAGTAATGAAGAGTGATTTTTAAGGATATGCATCGGCTTTATGTCCAAATCACTACATTTGAAATATAAAAATATGAATTCCTTTTTGAGTTCCTTAGAATAACACCAAACAAATCATAAACGAATGATAACTGAACTTTAGGAAACAATAAAAGAAGTTATAGCCACAGAATGACTACCATTTTGCTGGGTATATACAATTAGATTCAACAAAATGTTATGAGATTAAATTTTTTTTTCTTGCTTGTGTAACTAAAGTTTATATTAACTTGTTCTCTAATTTAATGTGTTTTACTCTTTTTTGTTTAATATATAAAAGAAATGTTTTTAACGTATGTTAATTTTATGTAAAAACGAATTTATATTTTAAGCTATTTTTAGTTAAAATAAAAAAAAAATTTAGTACTCTGAGGGTCAAAAAAGTACTATTGAATTTTTTTTTGATACCGAAAAAAAAATTCCATTTTCCATCCCTGCTACGTATTTGTAAATTTACTAAGGCGTATGAGTGTTATTATTTCAAAATATTAGATAAATATCACTCATACGCCAGCGGCAACGAATTATGAATATTTTTAATTAATATCAATTTTAAAAATGCATTACACAGCCTTTAAAACAAAAATCTGAAGTCAGTTTTGGCCTTTAATTATTTAAACTCTGACCCTGAACAAAATTAACATGGTGGGCAAACACTTTAAAATACCGGTGAGGGTTACAGTTAAAACCCAAATGAAAACTCTAAAATCTTTTTTTATTTTAATGGGCCAGTGAAATTAAATATTTTTACTGCTCATATTCAAAACTATTTTAACTAACAGAAAAATGTCAAATTTAATGCAAGTTCCTCACCACAACTACGCTTTATTCTGAAACTTTTATTTACACTATGTTTTCAAATAACCCAACAAAAATATCATGTTTAAAAACTAAGCCATTTGAAATAATAAGGACTTTTTGTCATGCAACAATTATGCAAACAAACATACATACTTACATATCATAAATGAATCAATATAAACGAATATTGCTCCCTCAGGATATTTATGCAGTCTAAAAATTATTTTAAAATATGCATTTAGTTCATAAATAGTCCTTAACCCGTTTACATCATATTCTGTACGCGAAAAGTAAGCAACAAAATAAAAACAGAAGGCAAGAAAACAAAACATTATGGATTTAAAATCAAAACTTTTGTGGCTTATAACACCAATTTATATGTTGGCCGTGCTAGATGAACTTTTCTATACGGAAGCATTTATGAAAAATGTGCGCATCGATGAAATACCATTTGCTCTAACATCGAAATTACAAAATAAATCACGTGAAAGTTCTCTAAGACATCCCCCAGAAGAATCACGTGGTATTTACGGCTTAAAACGTTTGGATCAACATAAAAGTTTTTTGAAAATTTTCAATATACCCTGTAAGTAATGAGTTTAACTGCTTGCTTTTTTTGTGCATCTTCTCATCATCTTTTATCATTTTTTCTTCCATTTGTTATATTTTTTTTATTTTATTGGTTTTTTTCTTTGTTTCTTTTTTTTTTTTTGTGTCTTCAATTCATTCGTTTTCGCCCAGATATTATTTGCTTTTATGCTGCTAAAGGCAAATGGCCATTCATACCACCTTTTATGCAAAATCGTGTAGATGCTGCTGCAAGAACGTTATTCAGTCAAAATGATAGTTTTATTAAACAATTTTGTCAAAAATGGATACAAATTAAGGAATGTTTTCGACCACTTTTTTGTAAGTACAATAAAAAAATACAATACAATGTATTACACCCAGAAAAAGAAGTTAGTAAAAAATTTGTAAACGGTTTTTAATTTCACTTTACTATTTTTGTACTGATTTTCAGTAAAAAAATATTATTATATATTGAATTTTTTGCTATTTTTAAAGAATATTTACAAATTTTTGTTGCTTATTTCAAAAATCATTTTAAAAATTTTTGAAAACCGATTTGCTAAAATTAAAAAAATGACTAATTTTAAAAAAGTGGATATTCAAAGAAATGTTATTTCTATTAATTAAAACTTATACCTACAAACTGAAATGGACTTAAATTTGTTACATAGGTTGAAAATATGTAGACATCGGAAGTGAAGATAATTTTCACAACTGTCTCATGTCCAAAAATAGGACATCCACTTGAAATGGCACTGAAAACTTTTTTAGTTCTAAAACTTAGCCTTTAAAACAATTAAAATTTGACCTTAAGATCCAAAATTTTACTAAGAATATTATTCAAAACAAAAATTAGCATATTAAAACAAAATGATAAATTCGTTTATGTTGTGAAAAGTAGGTTCACTTTCGATCCCTTTTTTCTAACTATACCCAAAAAACAGTATCAGTTGTGAACACCGAATTTGTTGCCAATCGTTCCAAAAAATTTTATTTTAAGAAAAATTTTATTTTAAGATTTTTCCGGTATCGAAGCTACAACCAGAGAAAAGATTGGTTGCACTTCGATCAAAACCATTAACATTTATTTGTAAGGATCAAATTCAGTTCGTTTAGAATTGTAGAACATATATAGCAAAGAAAATTAAAATTTTGGTGCATTAAGCAAGAGTGTGAACAATGAATCTGAATGCCCAGGTTCGATACCGGAAAAATCTAAAATAAAATTTTGTGGAACGTAATATTATTTATGTGGAATATAAATATTAAATAAGATAACTGAATATTGGCTTTCACAACTAAAACTATAATTTATATGAAGTTAGTTGTCGTAAACACCGGAAACAAATTCGGCGGCCACAATTAAATTCTGGCGGTTACTATCTTCATATTAAATTATATTTTTAGTTGTCAAAGCCAATATTCAGTTGTCTAACGTTCCACAAAATTTTATTTAAAAAAAAATATCTTTACATTTTTTCGGTATCGAACCTGGGCATTCAGATTCATAATTCACACCCTTGCTTACTGCACCACAATTTAATTTAATTTTCATTGATATATTTGTTACTTAAACATTTTAATATTTTGTTCTAATTAAAACAAATATTTTTTTTAATGTTTGCCTTTACCTGATTTTAAATCGGTAATTGGGAGTACTAGGCTAGCTCTCTACTCAATAGCCCACAAAGAATTATAAATTTTAATGACTAATTTTGAATTTGAATAATTATTTAGGATAATAAACACAGCAGAAAATTCGTTTACAAATACCAATTTTAGTGGCTTCTATAAGCAATAAAATCCACAGTTCGGTTAGTTCAACTGAAATCCTAATTTAATTATATATCAGATCAGGATAAGCGTACTTGTAGTTATCACTTTCGATTATCGACAATTTTTTCATAAATTTCAAAGATTGTACTAATTTTCCAGTAGATTTACTAACAAAATGGTTGCTTCTACTTAGAGTATTAAAAAAACCGGCCTTTTGAAAAAACCGGTTTCGGTTTTCTTCGAAAAATCGAATTTTAAAAAAACCGGTTTCGGTTTCGGTTTTTGCAGAAAAAACCGGTCGACCGGTTTTTTCGGTTTTTTTTTTAATTTGAATAAAAAGCTTATATAATTTGTTTTTTTTAATTACAAATAAAAAAAGAAATTTAATATATAAATACATTCTTTGAAAAAAAAATATATTTTATAATATAATTTAATTATATTTCATTTTAACATTTTATTTATTGGTTTTAATGTTTTTTAATATATCTTTAAAATTAATATTATAAAACTAATATATCAAATGAATACAGATCATTAAGTTTGTAAATTGGGTAAAATTAGGTACGTTAGTAATTTGAACGTTTGGCATTAAATAAGTTTTTTTAAGTGTAAATTTTGTATATTATTTGATCTATCTGTTTTATTTATATATTTCTAATTTTATCAGGCTCAAGATCATAATTTTTTAATGTTACTAACGAACCGAACTCGGGTCGAAAGTGTGCACTCCCTCTAGCGCTGATCCTTACAATTTTTTTAATTTAATTAAATAAATTAGTGTTTACAATTCGTTAGTAACATTAAAAAATTATGATCTTGAGCCTGATAAAATAAGTTTTTTTAATATTACATTTTAAATATGTAAAAGGAAAATCTATTTTTCAGTTATAAAATAATATTTCAGAAATAATATGCAATTTAAATGTTTCGTTTTAAGACGATTTTTTGTTTGCTTTTGATAAAGCTAGAAGTGGAAAATACTCTTTCACTAATAGTAGATGTTGGACAAATAGTCTAAAGACAATTATATAAATTTTTCAACTTTTCAGTTCTTTTGTCGGATTTATCAAGATATATGAAATCGTCATATAATGATGAATGATTTTGTACAGTCTCTTTTATAGGATTTTGAATACTGTTTATTGTGTTATTTAGATCAGAAATTAAACTATTTGAATTTGGAATATCCAAAGTTAAGTCTTCATCGGAATCTATCAGACTTACATCTAAATCTTCATAACCAAACAAACGATTATAAGTGTTCGGAAAAAATAAAAGAGACCAAGTAACCCAGTTGGTGATGTAATTAAAAAACCGGTTAACCGAACAAAAAAGACCGGTTTTTGGTTTTCTTCGAATTTACAAAATATTCGAAACCGATCGGTTTTTAAAAATAAAGAAACCGGTTGACCGGTTTTCGGTTTCGGTTTTTGAATACTCTAATTCTACTGTACACAATTTATTAACGAATTTTATTCGTAAAGTTGATTGGAAATACTAATACTGGATAATAGTTTTCTTTGTCCTTTTTTTAATTCCCAATGCCATATTTTTGCTATAATAAAGGATTATAGGTTATTTCAAATAAAATAAAATTCTTACAAATAAATGTTAATGGTTTTGATCGAATTTCAACCAATCTTCCGTATAATAAATACACAATTCGGTTGGCTCAACTGAAGCCCTAATTCAATGGTATATTTTATCAGGAAACCGTATTTGTGTCGGTACTGTATGCAATTTCTAAACAAATTTTATTCATTAAGTTGTTTGGAAATACCAATAATTGGATAATTGTATTATTTTTTGGTTCCTTTTCCCTCTTTTTAATTTCCAACGCTATATGTTTGCTATAATAATGAATTATAGGTTATTCCAAATAAAATCCTAACAAATAAATATTAATGGTTTTGATCGAATTGCAACCAATCTTTTCTCTGGGTGTATTTAACATTTTAAGGCAATTTAAGTTTGTATGTATGTATAAGTTTTAATTATTAGAAGTAACATTTCCTTCAATATCCACTTAATTAAAATTAGTTAATTGTTTTTTTTTCTTTTTTGTAAATAATTTGTTAAATGATTTCTAAAGTTGGAAACAAAAATTTGCAAATATTCTGTAAAATTTCTGTAATTTGTAAAATGTAAATAGCAAAAAAAAAACATAATAAAAATTTTTTAACTAAAAATCAGTACAAAAAAAGTAAATTTTTTACCAACTTTTTTTCTGAGTGTACACAGAGAAAACAGATTCATCGTTCAAGTTGCTGCAACCATATTTTAGTTGGCAATAAATTCGATTGTCACATTGAATCTGTTTTCTTTGGGTAACTGTTAAATCGATACTACTCAATACTTTTTACAGCCATACAAAAAACAGGGTTGTACTTGGAGACCAAAAACTAAAGTATTTAGTAGGTACTTTAAGTATTGAGTTATCGAAAAAACGATCGGTACTGAGTACTCAATACTTGTACAACTCTACATTATTCCCACATTTAAATTAAATAATTTAAAAAAAGTATGGGACTAATTTAAGGGTTTCCCATATTTTTTAAAAAAATAAAATTAGGCGCTTTAAAAACCTATAAATTAGACCGTAATACCTTACCGGAAAAAAAGTGAGCCGTACACCTTCGAATAAAGAGTATTTTTCCAAGGCAGTTTTGATAAAAAAAAAATTTTTTTGCCGAACGTAGGGGTCGCCTCTTTAAATTTTTCATTTTATCTTCGGCATTTACAGTCGAGTCTTAAAGTGTGATATATTATTGTCTTTATCTCGAGCAGATCAATACTAAAAATTGAACAATCCATCATTAATTAGAAAAATACCGTTCGAATAGAAAAATAACGAAACAATTACTTTATTAGAACAACAAATTTTGCTCTCCTTATTGTTAATAATACCAGAGATGGAAAAGTTTATACGAATGCACTTGATTTTTAAGTTGAATAATTCCAATAATCCACAAACAGAAAACAATTGGTTTTCAAAAATTTTCTATACATATTTGTTTTATATTTTCTTAAATAACTCAAATATTAAAAAGGAATAAAAAAATATTTAATACAAAAGATTAAAATCCAACGCGAAGAAATTACAAAACTTCATAATTCCCGAGTTATTTATTCAATATTTTAGTATATTATAAATACTTCATTTGATTGCAAATAATGTAGTTTATGTTCTTAAAAGTTTTTTTTTTATTTTTTAAATAATTTTTAAGAATCCTTAAAAAAATCAACAATTTGCATGATAAATTTGAAAAATTGAAAAATTTTTAAAGGCAACCAAAGAAATTAACCTACAAGTACTTTAACTATTTAAAGTGCTTTTAAGGTTGAGTGGGAACTAACTAAATAAAATTTAATCTAAATTCCGGTTTACAAAATTCTTTGAAATTAAAAAATTAAATATTTTTTAAAAAAAAAATTTTAAACCCTTTTGTCAATTTGTATTTAGTTTCGAATTTATTTATTTTATTTATTCGCACGGGGCCTAAGATCCGATTTTTTTTAAGTAAAACTAAAATTTTTAAACTTATATAGGAATTTTTTCAAAATAAAATGAAAAATTGTAATATTATTTAAGGTTTGTAAAAATAATATCTCACAAATCAACCGCGTTATCATGAATAATTTCACCATTCGCCTGTTCCGAAGCGGTTCTGTTTTCACTTACCACAGGGCTCATACTCTCAGACCCACCACGTGATATACTCACCAAAACAAAGGCTGTAATGGCAACTGATGTCTGCTGACGTGTAGTACAAAGAAATTTGTAGAGAAATTAGCTGCCGCTACTAAATTTTAGTCAACTTTTTGTTTACTAAAATCAGCAAAAAATTTTTTAAGTACAGTCAGAATATTATGTATTTAACTGTTTGTAGTTTAATAAAAAAGTTTTCCGTTCCATTTAAAAATAAAGGAACATACATTTTTTTTAAAGAAATATCTATATTAACTTTTTTATACATATATTCGAAATAATTTACTATCATTTACCATTTTTTTCAGTTTTATTTATTTTTTTTTCATTTGTTTGAAATTTAATAAAAATTTATCCGAAAAACGGAAACTTGTGGTTTATTTGTGTCCGTAACAGTTATTATAAATTTAAATTTTGTTTGCTGTCTGTTTCAAAAAAAAAATATTCAAAAAATTTCAATTTGCTTTTTTATTTAAATTGGTTGTATATATACAAAATTTTTCAATACAAATTACAAGAACTTCATAAGCACACATACATACACAAACACATTCACACAAAAAGCGTCTATAGCTATGCATACACATATTTTGTATTGTACGAGTATATTAAAAAAAACAAACAAAAATACAAACAGGGAAACAATTTCAAATAAATGAAAAAACCATTTAAGGATTGGTAGGTAAAATGTTGACATTGGTTTCTTACGGATGGATCAGTTGATCAACCAATATTTAAAAATAAATAACAAATGGCATTTAATTTAAATGAAAACTAAGTAGACCGGTTTTTAAATGAAATATCATTTCTTTTAAATTATATTTTCAGTTATTTCAACTTTCAAAATATTTTAAGTGTATGATTTATATTAGTACTAGAATTTCAAATTAATTTTTTTATCAAGCATCAAAATTTTTTTAATTAATTTATTTTTTAAAAAAATTCTTTAGACAAAATTAAAAAAATAAAATCAAAGGCTTAAACATTGTAAAACAAACGAATTTATCATTTTGTTTTAATTTGGTAATTTCTGTTTTCAAAAATATATTAGTAAATTTTTTTTTTACTTTTTTGTTCAAATTTAAATTGTTTTAAGCGCTGTTTTTAGAACTAAATAAATTCTTTAGTGCTACTTGAAGTGTTATATTCACTTCCGATCCCTTTTTTTTGTAATCCATGTAACATTTTAAGGCAATTCAAATTTGTAGTTGTAAGCTTTACTTAGAAATAACATTTCTTTCAAAATTAGTACAATTTTTTTTGCAAATTTTAGCAAATCGGTTTTCAAAAATTTGTAAAATGATTTCTGAAATTAGCAACAAAAATTTTTCATTTCATTTTCATTTTTCACCTATCACGTGATAGGTGTTTAAGAAACAGGTACTATTTTGACCCAGGTTCAAGTTCCAATTCCCAACTGACCCCCTTTTTCCCCGCAGAGTAATAACAATTTTTAAATAAAATATTTTGTTAACTTTGTGCAGAAATACTTTTTCACAATTTCCAAAATTATTTTATATTTCACTCACATCAAATATTTACAGTGATCAAATTTAA
Source organism: Eustalomyia histrio (assembly GCA_949748255.1). NCBI lineage: Eukaryota > Metazoa > Arthropoda > Insecta > Diptera > Anthomyiidae > Eustalomyia > Eustalomyia histrio. Next base: position 65,130,688 of record OX456527.1, on the reverse strand, counting down.
AGTGTAAACTTTAGAGATCCTTTTCACTATTTTCTTTACAGCTCCTGCCACAACACCGGCTAATTTGGATGTGCTAACAGTAGGTGACCAACGATGTAAATGCTCAAATCTTGTTGCAACTGAACCCCCAGTTCCGGTAGTCTATTTCGATCGTGATCACATAGGAAATATTAGTGTGGAAACTATAAGCAATACTATAGAATTTTTACAAAATTTTCTGCCACCAAAACAAAAGAAAAATAAAAGAAAAAATCGTGTACGTTCCCGGGTCGATGATATGGATATTGACTAAAAGTCAAAATATAAAAAATGAAAATATTTTATTATTGTACGAATCTTAAAAGTAGAAATATAAATAAAGATATAAATGTTTGTATGTAATAAAAATAATATTTTATAAATAAAACAATAATTTATTGTTTTTATACTTGTTGGATTTTACAATTATTTAAGTTTACAACATTTTAGGCATTAGACATTACTTAAAAATAAAATCAAAAAATCATTATTCATCTAATATAGTATTCCAAAAATGCATACGTTTTACATTAAATTTATTTTCAGTCTTTATTAAAAATGTTCCATTATAATTATTTTTATTATTTGGTCCATTTTGAAATTGCTGATAATCACAGATTGTGTCAGAAGCTCTTTGAAATGTATGTTTATTACAAGCCTTATTATGATTGATCAAAGGTTGTCTGGAATGAAAAATATCTGAATAATATTATATTCAATTTTATTAAGAACATATGTATATTAAACAACTAACTTGTATTTAGCAAAATGTACAAAATTTTCCACCAATGCTTTTATAACTTGAGCATGGGTTGAATTCTTTTCAAAATCAGGAAATATTAAAGGAGATCTAAATAAATAAATCAGTTCGTCACAGTGCACAACACCATAATTTTGTCCAGTAAGACCACCAGTGTAGAGGGTTGAATATGTATAGGGTCCTGAATAGTTGAAATTATACAAATAAATAGGAAATTTATTTGTATCGATAGTATTTACGTACGATTTAATGGCATTGAAGTAAGGCTGATGAAAACCACGATCTGTTACGAGCTAAAGAGAAATCAGAAAATATATTTTTATTTATCAGTGGGGTGTTTTGCAAAATGAATTTGCAACGAAAATTTTATGAGGATTCCCTACCATATATCGGCAATTTTCATACTTACATCCAAAAATCCTCTTCTTGTATTATTATTTAGCTCATGTTCTCCTTGAAAATATTCCTGTATTATCTTATCGATTTTAGCCTTCAATTGTAGGCGTGTAAAATGTGTTGGAAATTCCAAAAAAGTTTCTAGTAAATCATGAAAATTTTCATTAAATGAATTTCTTAATTTGTCCGATTCCATAATGGCTGCAACACGAACAGCACCTTCATTAGGCACCCCACCCATCATTATAGGCAGCGGCTTATATTTGCCCTCCAGCAAAAGTTTTCTAGGATGTTGTGTTAAAAATGCATCATTTTTATCAGCAAACTCTACAACAGGTCGATAATTGGTCATGTGATCAACATGCCAATATTTTAAACCATCTCCGGCATTAACTAATGTTTCAGCACTAACCGTTCGCAATGCTTTAACCAATTTCAATGTACTTAATTGCTTGGCATTTGTAATATTACACAATTCAGCTGTAAGTCTAGCTTGTTCCAAGGGGTTTTCAGTTAGGGCAAATGGTACATTTGCCGTTCCACTTAGAGCTATAACAGCATGAAATAATCCCTCAGATTGTTTACTTAGCATGTGCATGTGAGCCGATACAGCTCCAGCACTTTGTCCAAAGAGTGTAACCATTTTTGGGTTTCCATCAAATTCTGCTATATTCTTTTGTACCCATTTGAGAGCCAACACTTGATCTTTCAAACCAAAATTACCGGGTATATTTAAATCGCTTGTAGAGAGAAATCCCAAAGCTCCTAATCTGTAGGAAAATGTTACTAGTATAACTTGTTGTGTATCCATAAAATATTCTGGTCCCGTTATAGCGGGATTTGCAGTTCCACTAAACCACCCACCACCGTGTATGTAAACCATAACTGGTAATTTTGCCAAAGAACGTTTCTGTACCTAAAAAAAATCATTAATAAAATTTAAAGTTTAATTAAATAAGAAGAAATTGTACAAAAATACTATTTGCATGCAATGAACTTAAAATTCAAAGACAAAATATCAAAAAATTCTCTAAAGTTTAGTAAACCCAAAACTATTGGTCCCTGAATGCATACGCCATTGTATAATGTACCCTGAAGGAAATGTTAATAGTGAAACTGATTCGGTATTGACTTTGTCACCAGTACTACTGACTAATTATGCTCCAGACAACGCTCTCTGCTATACACATTTAACATGTGCTTGGCATTGCAAATCTACACAACTATTGTACATTTTAGTAATTCTAGTCTAAACTTTTGGAACTTTTTACTAGATTTCCACACTAGGAAGGAATATAAGCTTAAACAGTTTTATTTATTATATGTTTTATTAATAAAACTTTTTATAAATTTCATTCTTCAAAAGACTGTACAAAATCTTCCAAAGCTCCGTAAAATTTTCATCAGGCTCCACAAAATGTTTAAAGTTACAACTTTCACTAAAAATTGTTATTATCATCATTTTTATACAAAATTTATTATTTTTTCATGCTTTTGCTCATTATATATTTTGTTCAAACTAAAGGGTGGTTAAATTTTAAGGGCCGATGTTAAATCTTAACCACACCTAAACGTCAAGTTTTTCTGCATTTCATTTGACATTTCTCAATTTCAGACTAACTCAATTTGAACCAAGGAAAGATACACAATCGAGCAACGCGTTAAAGTTATTCAGGATTATTATGAAGTGGTTTTTTTTGGTCAGCATAATCGACACATTTGGTACAGAATTGGGAGAATTGTGGGCAAATTTCAGCAAACCGGATCTGTAAAAACACCTCTGCATGCTTGCCCAGTTCGTTCTGCGGAAAACATTGCTGTTGTTCGCGATAGTGTGTCATGAGGTCAGCAAAGCATTTACCGTGAATGGTGTTCGCTATCGCGAGATGATAACGAACTTATTGTGGCCAGGAATTGAGGATATGACCCTGGACGATATGTGGTTTCAACAGGACGGTGCCACTTGCCACACAGCTAACGAAACAATGGCTCTTTTGCGCGACAAATTCAATGGCCGTATTATCTCACGTGGTGGTGATGTCAATTGGCCGCCAAGATCATGTGATTTGACACCGTTGGACTTTTTTCTACCGGGTTATTTGAAAGAAAAGGTGTATTTCGATAAGCCAGCAGCAATTCAAGAGCTAAAGGATGAGATAATTCGGCACATTCGGCGTCATCGAAAATTTGGACCATCGGATGGAGGTGTGCCGCCGAGGTCGCGGAGGCCATTTGGCCGATAGTTTGTTCCATACATAATTGACAATAATTTCCTAAATTATTTGTGTTTTATTCAAAATCAAAACCGGCCCTTAAAATTTAACCACCCTTTATATGCATATTTTTTTTGAAATTCACTTTTCTTTATATTTTTAATAAAAATATTAATTTCGCAAGCAGCTATGGACATATATTTTCAACAAATTGAAACAAAAAAATCAAGAAGAAGCACAGCTTTGTAGCTTCAAAGAAAGGAACGTTAAAAGTGCAGTAGACGCTTTGTTGACAATGTTACCAAAAAATCGAATGTAAAAGGTGTAGAAACTTTGTTGAGTATGTCACCAAAAAGTCACCCAAAATAGTCGACAAAAGTGGTGACTTGGGACACTTGATCCCTCATCATCATTTAAAAATTGAGAGAGTTTTCCTATCTCATGTAGATGTAGTAGTGGTATAAAGCGCCATACAAGCACGTAAAAATTCACAAACTGCTTAATTTTTTAAAAGGCAAAGAAGAGTTAAGCTGTCATACTAATACTATGACATTCGTCAATGAATTACTGAAAGAATTTACATTTCACTTAAGAACGTAACTTTTTACTCAAAATTCTTTTAATTTCTTTGGGGACTTAATTCCCTTAAAATCCTGAGGCGCCCTTCCGTTTTTTGCAGAGCGTGTGTGGTTGTTATTTTTTGTGGAATTTGCAAACTCCAACATGTTTTAAATCCTTAAATGAGTTACTTTCTTTTACACTGTTCTCACTATATTTTCCTACTCTTCCCTATTGAGTTTTTGACTTACACTCACCAAAAAAAGTCTGTGATGGCAACTGAAATTTTTGCTGTTATTACGGGAAATTTCGCTAATATGAGCTTAGTGGTATTTTTTGCAAATCTTAGCAAAACATATCTGCTGACGTTTAGTACAATGAAATTGATAAAAAAAATTACTGAATTTTAGTAAACCTCTTGTAAAGTGGAATTTAAAATCAGTTTGCTAAAATCAGCAAAAAAAATTACTAAATATTCTTAATATAAATACAATCAAATTAGTATAAAAAATTAGAAAGCGCTACTAAGATTTACTAAATTGCTGTAAACTCAATGAATTGTAAAATATAGGAAAATCTTTATTAAAAAAAAAAAATAAAATTGACTCAATTATATTTAGATACACTTGCTACACTTTAAAGCTGCTAATTTCTGTTGAATTATCGAACATTTTTTTATTTTTTTTTTTTTAAATATCTTACAATAATATAAAAAAAAATCAAAATTTATTTTGTTTTAATTTGCTAATTTTTGTTTTGAAAAATATTTTTAGTAAATTTTTGGATTTTAATTAAAGTAAAATTTTAATTAGTTTAAGCTCTTAAAATCAGTACAAAAATAGTAAAGTGGAATTGAAAAAATATTGTACTAACTTTTTTTCTGTGTGTAGCTTTATTTTATTTAGGATGTGATGTCAACTACCCAATGACGATTTGTAACGTCAAAAAAAGTACAGTTTCGCCTATTTTAAATAGTTTTGCACACGTTGGTCATGTCTTTTCCCATATCGTTATATTTATAAATTTTCTTTTGAAAATTACATTTTATTTATTTTGCAAAAATAAAATATCCTTCAACCGAAAATCTTTTACCACCGAGTCATTCTTTCAAGTTTGAAAATATAAAATAATCCAAAGCTAAATCTGGTGAATAGGATGTATGATGAAGCAATTCGAACTTTAACCAATTTATCCATGTTTACAAATTCACTGAGATCGTTTATTTTTGAGGGCTCCAAAGCAAATACTAACACATATGTTTTATAAGGTTCCAACTTTTCATAAAAGTTACTATTTTTTATAGGTATTTAATTTTTTTTAATATATTATTATTTAATTTTTTTTAAAGTCAGTTGAAACCTTTTTTAAAATATTTATTTAAAAATCAACAATAGTCTGGTAATACTGAAATTTTCTTTTAAAATTTTCACACAAAAGTCTTAAAAAGTTGCTTGCTTTTTCGCTTAGTTTTAAAAATTTGGCTGCTATGGATCAGTATATGTGATCTTCTGCGAAAAAAGGGACCTAGTGTGTCAAAAAACGGGCTTGGACTTAAGAGTGGATTCTGGTGCCTAAAAGGTTGTAGAATAAGATGAAATGAGTAAGATTTCTGATACAAATTTATTTACCCCATAAAAACGTACAAAACGAACTTGGGAAAATCAATAGATGAGAACGAACAGAGCAGCAACAATAGCAAAGATATTGTCACACTAAAAGCGAAAAAAATACGTCACAACATAGGAATGACGTCACCAAAGCCTATCATAACTAACCATACCACAGTGATAATGCGTTATGAAACTTTAAATGCATTTTTCTCAAAACTTTATTTTCACACACTAGAAGAATCACATATTTTTGTTGTAATGCCATCATTCCTCTATACTTTTAAATATTAGTTTTGCAAAAATACCTAGTTTTTCCAATTATTCGACACTGCCGGTTAATCGGTTAAGGCATTCATCGAAAGATTAATCGGTTAATCGGTTTTTCGGAAAAATTGGCGATTAATCGATTAATCGTTTAATGCAAAATAAATGTATTCCTTTCATAAATTAAAAATGAAATAACGAGTTAAGTCTATTGCGTGTTTATCTAGGGCAATTCAAAGCATTCTTAGATTTTTTAAAGAATCGCCTTAATCTTGGGTTTTTTTAGAGCAATCAGATGACTAAAAAGAAAATGTTAGACGTGTTCAGTGGAAGTAAGCCCTTAAAATCGCAGCGTAGATCGTGTTTTACCGAAGTGGGACATTTTTTCGATAAGTTTGGGTTTTATTTCCTTTATATGACACTGCCCAGATTTAACGCCTAAATTAACAAGAGCTGCCTTCAAAAAAAATTCAACAACAAATTCTTTAAAATATAACAACAAATTCTTTAAAATATAATTTTTGAAAATTCACAAACAAAGTTTGATAGAACTTCCACTGTTCTAAGCTTTAGAGTTAAAGATGTTATCTATTAGAAAATATATAAAAATCATGCATATTTCTGACAAGTCCTCACCGATAAGAATAAGCGAATTTTTAAATATTTTTGACTAAACAACATAATTCTATTGAAGTTCTTAATTCATTAAAATTTGTTGCTAAATTAAATTAGAAACATAATTCCATGTTAATTTTTAATGTTTTTATAAATTTTTTCATAGAACTTTAAATGAAATTGTTTTTTTAGAAAATACAGTTTTCGAATTTAAAGCAGTTTTATATTATTATTTTATAACAAATAGAAATATACCCAGTCACGTGTTTCATTGCCAAAAAGAAAAATATATATTTCAATAGGTTTTTTGTTAAAGCTCTGCTTAGGGGTTCTGGATTTTCTAAAACTTCGTGTTCTGATGAGATCTTTTGTCAGCTCGAAATACATGTACAGGGAGGTTGAAATCTCTATTTCAATTTTTTAGACATGAAAATATAATTTTATATTATTTTAAAATTATTTTATAAACGAATTGAAACAAAAATAAATATTTTCTATCATATTTCTTAAAGCCTAAACAACTTTTGCTTTGATTCAGTCGATTTGATTTTATTTTAGTTGAAGTTTTTTTTACGATTTTCTTGCCAAACTTAAGAAAATTAGGAAGTTTTAAGAAAAATAACAGAAAAATTCATATTAAAAATTTAACCGGTTAATCGACCTGTTTTTATCGTTTTTTCGGGTCGAATAAATACACTGTAAAACAATTTCGAACATTTTGCAAAATTACGGGGTTCCGACGATTGATTTTTGTTAAGGAGACCAACAAAAATATACGTGTGTCGGCGTTTTGATAGTTTACATCGGAATTTCATTTTAGAGGCGGTCAAAGTTTTCCAGCTCTGGCCTGTTCTTGCAACATATCGATATATAAAACTATGTTTTCTTTACATCTGAGGTGTAGCGTATGTTTAGCAACTTTGTATGGCAAATATTTTTGTAGAACATATTAACCCTCTTACTCCCCCTAATAAAGGCATTTTTTGGCTTTATTCTAACAAATTGTAAAAAACACCCCGAAAAAGGGGAAGGGCGGGGATGAAATGTTCTACAAAAATGTTGGCCACAAAATTATACTATATATTTCAGAGCACACTAAAGCCAAAAACTTAACACGAATACCAAAACCCAGACAAATTCAAGATTGCCCATCAAATTTCTAGTCACATTTTGGGATGACCTAAATATTATGTAGGTGATCCCAAAATCTGACTTTAAATTTGTTGGTCATCCCAAAATTTGACTAGAAATCTGATGAGCAATCTTGAATTTGATTAGTTTTTGGTGTTTGTGTTAAGTTTTGGCTTTTGTTGTGTTCTGACATATATAGTAGAATTTTATGGCCAACATTTTTGTACAACATTTCATCCCCGCCCTTCCCCTTTTTCAGGGTGTTTTTTAAAATTCGTTAGAATAAAGCCAAAAAATGCCGTTATGAGGGTTAATATGTTCTACAAAAATATTTGTCATACAATTATCTACAAAGTTGCTGAACACACTACACCTCAGATGTAAAGAAAACATAGTTTTATATATCGATATGCTGCAAGAACAGGCCAGAGCTGGGAAACTTTGACCGCCTCTAAAATGAAATTCCGATGTAAACTATCAAAACGCCGACACACGTATATTTTTGTTGGTCTCTTCAACAAGAATCAATCATCGGAACCCCGTAATTTTTTTTGTGTTGAACTGTGTTATTTGTGTTTTAAATTATTTGTTTTCACATTGACCGAAATAGAGACGATTAAATTTAAAACACTAAAAAACCAGAAAAAAATTACACAACATTTTTAAAATTTTATTTTAATTTATGTATTGAACGGTTGCCAACCCTGCTTGTTACCATCAAATTATACATTTTACTTACCACTGGCCTATACACATTTAAATACAAACAATCTTCACTTCCTGTCACTTGAGGATCTGGTATTAAATAATTCTTCTGTATACAATCCACTTTAGGTTCAGTGGCATTTAAAATTCCCAACCATCTTGGAAACGATTTAGGATTCTAAAAGGATCAAGTATAAAATAATATTAACAACATTTTTATGTTTATCAATAAACTTACACTAAATCTTAATTCACCAACAGGTGGCAACGCATATGGTATACCCAGAAATGCTTCAAATGCCTCAATTTGATAACCTGGCATTAGTTTGCCCAACATACAACCACCTTGATGTGTACACACTTTGGGAGTAGTCATATGTTTTACTGGTTTAATGGTCTGGCTAAAAACTGTATAAGCCAAAGCCATACTAAGCATTAACAATGTTTTAAACATAATATTAGTCATTTTTCGGTAATAATAATGAAAATCTGCAAAAAGAAAAGAAACTAATAAAAAGATATTAAATAAAACAAAGTTATTAACTTATTTTTGTTAGTTTTCTTCGATCTTTTTGTTTTATATATTAACTTAAAATGAGTTAAGGATCTTTTTTATAAAAAAATTTATTATAATTATTCATTAATCCCATTATTTCGTCGCCAAAATATTTCTTTAGGGGAAATTTGAAATTTTTCATTTATTAAAATTTTTCCTGAAGGAGTCTCCCAATGTGGTGACGAAATATTGGGATAAATAAATAAAAATAATTATTTTTTTTATAAAAAAATCTGAAGCTTATTTTAAACGAACATACAAAGTAATTTTACGTATTTTATTAAGCTTCTTCCTTCTCCTGTCAAGTAACAAAAAATCGAGTTAGGGCCTTTTTATATTAAGCCATCGATATATTCTTCCTTCTTTTAGTTATTGCAAAATTCGCTAAGAATTACTAAAACACACTTTAGCTTTAAAAGTCACTTCCAGTTTTTGTGATCAATTATTTCGCAAACAAATACCTGTTTAAAAATTGTGTCTAATGCCATTCGAAAATACACACACAGAGAAGAGATTCGTTGTGATAATCGAATTTGTTGTCAATTTATAGTTACATGTTCTATCACCATTTTCAGATGCAAATACTTTATAAGAATAATACTGAATTGATTTGTTTAACCTGATCGAATTAAATATTCAGTAAATCGAATGTTTTAAAAATTCCTTTTTACTGAAATATATCATTGTTTCAATTTTTTTGTTATTTATAAATAAGTTTAAATAAAATTGAACAGATAAAATAAATAAGAAACTTAAAAATAAACAGAATTAAAAACTTTATTTGGAAAAATGCATCAAATTTTATTATTTCTTTTATAGAAACAATTGTTACAGAAGAAAAATCTTTAAATGTTGAAACTTCATCTACGTAAATCCAATATCATATAATCGCTTCTTATTCTGTGAATTAAACTAAAGTCTTTAAAATTAAATATTTTTCCTTAACCCTTTAACCACTGGAGTCGAAATACGAGGTATTTTGCTATGAAATTTTGGTTCTAGTATCATTTTTGACTAAAAAGCACGAATGTGAAGTCCATTTGTCAAAAAAATGTAAACTGAAAGCGCCAGGTGGAAAAAATGAAAGACAACCTGAAGACAAAAAGCTCGACTCAAACAAAAATATTTGTTTCACAAATCAAACACGCAACAAATTATCAAAATACAGCTTGAAGCTACTTTCCAAATGTATGTTTTTTTTTAGTTTTAATTTTGCACCAAAATCATAAATAATTTTCGTGTCTGTTTTGACAAAAATCTTGACAGAAATTGGTGTATCTATCAAACTATTCAACTGAGCGTGTTCAAACCGGCACTGTTCGAATGGTAAATTCAAACAGATAAAAATGTCGTTGGCGATTATTGCACCAAAAATATTGCTTTGGATATAATTGGACTTTAGTGATGACCTTCTGCAGACGGTCTTAGTGGTTAAAGGGTTAAGATTAACGATTTTTAAAACTTTTTGCAAAACAAAAATATCCATACACTCATCAAAAAAAATCTGTGATGGCAACTAACTGTTATTACGGGAAATTTTGCTAATTTGAGCCCAGCGGAATTTTTGCTAATCTTAGCAACACATGTCTGCTTACGTGTAGTACAATGAAATTTGTAGAGAAATACTAAATTTTAGTAAACTTTTTGTAAAGTGGAATTTCAAATCTGTTTGCTAAAATCAGCAAACAAAAAATTACTAAATTTCACTAACATTAGTAGAAAATTTAAAATTTATCTTTTTTTTATCGAGTATTAAAATTTATTTTATTTTATTAATTTTTTTCAAAAAATATTTTAGACAAAATTAAAAAAAAATCAAAGGCTTAATAATTGTATTAACATAAAATAATTTATCATTTTGTTTTAATTTCTTTTTTGAAAAATATTTTGGTAAATTTTTTTACTTTTAAGGTCAGATTTTAATTGTTTCTAGGGCTGATTTTTAGAACTAAAAAAACTTTTTAGTGCTATTTTAAGTGGATGTTCTATTGTTAGACATGAGTCGGTGTATTCAATTCCGATTTCTTCTTTTAATCTATGTAACATTTCAAGGCAATTTAAGTTTGTAGGTGTAAGTTTTAATTAAAAAAAACATTTTCTTAAATATCCACTTTTTTAAAATTAGTAAATTTTTTTTTCTTGTTAATTTTAGCAAATCGGTTTTTAAAAATTTGTAAAATGATTTCTAAAATTAGTAACAAAAACTTGTAAATATTCTGTAAAAATTATGTAATTTGTAAAATATTTGCTAAATAATAATTTTTTTACTAAAAATCCGTACAAAAATAGCAAAGTGGAATTGAAAACCGCTTACAAATTTTTCTACTAACTTTTTTTCCTGAGTGTAGATTTTGAGCACTGCGAGTTTTTCTATAGAAAATGGTCATTAGAAACTATCTGTTTCTACACAAAAAGTTCACAAAGTCTTAGGGTCTTACATAAGAAAAAGTCTTTAGAGCCAAAGGGTCATTCCATGTCAAACCGCACAGAAAACTGTCATTTTCGGATTTGTCATCTCCGATTTTAATGAAATTTGCCACAAATATTGTAAATGGGTAGTGTTTATTAAATCATTAACTTTTCGGTCCCAAACCCTTACGGTTTTCGAAATACGATGAAAAGGTTAAAGGTAATTTTTATAAATTTAATCTTCAAGGACCCATATCTCAAAATCCAAATTTTTTTAAAATTATTAAAAAAATTTATGTTAAGAATTAAGGCCTCTCTACATTTGTGGCAAAATTTTATGGTGGAGACTCATTTGGTTCCTGAGTTATGAAAGAAAACGTGGTCGTAAGCAAATTTTCATCGAGGAGTTTATATGCAAAAGCTTACAGACAACAACAATATGTATGTATACTAAACATTGTACACACATACAAACTCATAGCATGTAAAAGATTTTTCGTCTGAAACCGTCAAAATAAATTTGCTTACGACCACGTTTTCCTTCATAACTCAGGAACCAAATGAGAATTTAGAATTTTAAAGATTAAACTTAAAAAATACCTTTAACCTTTTACTAGAAAAAAAACTTTTGGGATGCCATTTTGAAGGTAAAAATGGTACCAATAAAATGGTACCTTTAAAATGGTACCAATAGAAAAATTTTAGGTTATATAGTTTAGAAGTTATGGGCGAATTTCATTAAAATCGGAGATGACAAATCCGAATGCTGTGCGGTTTGACATGGAATGACCCCAAATGCGCTTTTTTTATAATTACTTTGTTTTCTATATAATTTACTCAGAACCTTTTATTTATTTTATTTATTAATCATATAATTACAAATTATATGTTAATACCCTAACCGAGCACTAGCAGCAAAGGCCTTCGGCTCGTTGTAGCGAAAACAGACCAGAGCCTCTGGTGGGAATTGAACCCACGACCCCCGCACTGATAAGCTAGCACGCTACCAACTGACCTACCGGGGCGCGCAGTAAACCAAATTAGTCCACATAATTTCTATAGAAAAATATTCGAATTATGATAATTGTTTTCTATAGGAAAACTCTCAGATTCTGAGGACTTTTTTCAATAGAAAATTTTTCAGATTTTAAGAAAATCATATTTTTCACAACAATTTTCCAACTGATATTTTGCCTGAGGGCACTTTAATATCACTAAACCCTATGTATGAGTCCAAGGTATCTCTTTTAAAAGACCAAGAAATTTCTATATTTTAATGCAAAAATGCGTTTGAATGTTCGTTCGTCTCGCAGCATTTGCTCATATTTAGATCAAATCATTTTGTATTTTAGTTTAATAACAAGAAAAGTATTTTTAAATTATTTTTTTATTTTTTTTTTTATAGAAGTTAAAAAAATTAAACCACAGTAATTTTTGTAGCTGGCTATTCTCACTTTAAGGCACTAAAAGGGGAGTTAATGCCAATCCCCATTGCTTGTCGATGAGAGATGCTACGTAGGATTGACAGCTATCGATTCTCATATGTCTTTTTGGCGAATGAGCTTTGATATCTTAATATTTTTTGTTGTTGTTTATTAATTTTTTACCCCCATATGCATAGACATTTAGTTGATTCTTATAACAGTCTTATGTTTTTCATGTTAATTTGATTTATAAATGTGTTATAAAAATCAACAGAATATCTATGCATATGACAGTTAAACTTTAGTAAAATCACCTTTTATAACTGTAGATATAACAGTCTTTATATATAAATAAATATGTTTTTTTTTTAATTTATTAATATAACTTTTATCTTTGGCAAACAATAACCGTCTGGCAAATATTAACACACAACGTTGCTATTTTATTCTAAAATATAATTAAACTTAAACATGTTATTCAGCATGTTATTTAAATTGATTTGAACATACTAAACGGTTACCATTGATTAATTACAAAGGTCCACAGTTTAGTATACCACCATTTTTAACCGGATGAAGTGGCATTTAATATAAAAACCGTCAATGATGACTTTGGTCTACATATTATGGAAATTTGTCTACATATTAGGGATCTTAAAATAATGTATACATTTTTTCACGTCAAATATTTTATACACTAACGAAAGCGTCGAAGGACAGAAATTCATTTAGGTGTAAAGCAATTTAAAATTATATGTCTCGATAGCTTAGTGGGTAGGTTCGATTCCCATTATAAATACATTATATTTAATAACGTTTATAATAATTTTTTTTTATATAAAAATTACTTTGAAAATCTTTTTTAGACACATTACTTTTTCCATTCTCATAATCACATTTGTTACCCCTTACTTTATCTCCTTAAATGTAATGGGTACGTACATTACCTTTTGGCTCATAGCCTGTAAAATTCATCAGTAAAGTAAGATGTAAAGTATTCATGAGCCCCTATGGTTACACATTGCTGAGTCCGTAAACAGTTATTCAATTTAAAGTCCCTAAATATAAACCTCTCTTTCATTTGAACCGTTTACGATGAACTTTTATGTTAAGCAAATTTTACATTTAATATTTTAATATTTTCATTAGAGCACAGCTTCCCTTATTTATTAAACTAATGGCAACAGACACAAACAAAAATATCGATGGTTGTAACCGAACGAAAAAAATTCTGTTGTCGCAATGAATCTGTTTTCTTTTAATTTGAATCGCTATTTTAGTGGTTACTACATCCATGCAGGGATAGCAACAGAATGGAATATTGGATGGCAAATTAAGAAATCAAAAATGGATTTTTTAATGACATAAAATTAATTTAAAGGTAAATCCGATGATTTAAAAACAGGTCTTATGTGACTGAAGTTTTTGAGTTCAATGGGCCATAATTTTGGAACTACTTGGAATTTTGTTCTGAAAGTATGATATTTTTGAGGAGATGTGGTTACAATGGACTAATGAAAAAAGCAAAATATTAAAGGTGGCACCCTTAAGTAATTATCAATTATATTTTAGACTTGACATCATTTTTTTTTTAACTTCAATTGTACTTCCGAATTACACTAGAAAAATATGTAATATTGTCATTTGGTTTTACCAAATGGATACTTAAAGTTTGTTTTTTCTAATTTTATATAAATATTCCATACAAATTTAAGTCGATATAGACTTGCTAAGTAACTGCTTTAAAATTAAGAATTTATAAAAATACTGCCAAGTTTTAGAAATTCTAGACTTTTCTCTTTTAAATGTTTACAATAAAAAATATAATATATATGCAAAATATAAATAAATATATATTAAAATATTTGAAATTCTTGTACATATTTGTAATTTGATAAAATATTAAAAACAACAAAAGCTAACAAATTAATTATGTGTTTGTTAGTAAATGTAGGGCATACAAGGCCATACACGAAAACAGCTTTAATACAAAGGCGGCCCCAAATGTTCAAATTGTATTTTCGTAGCGATTCAAAGCGATTTTCGCTTTTTGGAAACTGTGAAGCTGACACTTAACATTGGGAGAGATTTCTTTGTATGTCAATTCAAAGCTAATGCCGTTATTTTCAGACAAAAACTTTGCCTTTTTTCTGACTTCTTTTACAAAATCTCTTTTTCAAATTAAAGGTATTTAAGACACCTTTTTAAATGTGTTTAAAACATGTCCAAGTATGCACAACTTTTTTAATAAAACATCAAAATATAAAAGATGTGAAATTTTTTTAAATTTCACGAAATTTAAGGCATGATTCAACATTTTTTATATAAATTTAAATATTTATTTATTTTATTTATTAATCATATAATTACAAATTATATGTTAATACCCTAACCGAGCACTAGCAACAAAGGCCTTCGGCTCGTTGTAGCGAAAACAATTCCCACCAGAAAGCCTCTGGTGGGAATTGAACCCACGACCCCCGCACTGATAAGCTAGCACGCTACCAACTAGCCTACCGGGGCGCTCACAAATTTAAATAGGTCTCTTTAATACCTTTAATTTTATACCTAATTTGTCCGCTTTCACTTTTTTTTAATATTTTTACAAAAATACATTTTTTAAAAAAGGGGCAGACAAAAGGCAACATTTTTTGTTAGAAAAGAAAACGTCATAATATTTATAAAATTATTTATTTGGTGCGGCGCCAGGCTTTCAAATTCATTAACTTGGATAAAACCGACACTTTTCGTCGAGTAACTCAAAACCTATATATCCTATACAACACAAATATTCCTCGAGCACCCATTATTTTAATAAAATTCTTTAATTTCCTTATAGTGAATTCAATAAAGAAACTTTTGGCACCCTTCTGGTCACAATTTATGCACTGGTTTAGTTTTAATTACCACTGGAAATTTTGTAAATTTTTCGAAAACAAAAATTTTCACGGTGCGCTATATAAAACATAATGTAAAGGGTGACTTTTTTGCTATATGGTTTTTCAGTGTAAAAAAAAAAGATTCGTGACATGTGGCAATGCCAAAAATGCTCAGTAAGCTTTGCCATTGCACCATGAATAGACTAACAAAGGAACAACGCTTGTAAATTATTGAATTTTTTTATCGAAATTCGTGCTATGTGAGAAATGTGTTTCTATCGATAAATTGTCTTCAGCGACGAAGCTCTTTTTTGTCTCAATTGGCCAGCCACAATTCCAGCCCTGAAAGACAACATTACAGCTGCCATTAGTGAGATACCGGCCGAAGTGCTGGAAAGAGTATGCCAAAATTGGATCTCACGGGTCGATCACCTACAACGTAGCTGCGGGCAACATTTACATGAAATAATTTTTTAAAAGTAAATGGACGGCATTCATTTATCGCCCCGATTGGTTAAAAAAATCACTCTTTATAAGAATAAATGTTGATTTACACACAAAAAATTGTGTTTTTTAATTTTTCAAAAACCTTTTAACCGACAAATTTGGCTTCAGTTACTTGTAAATAAAAAATTTTATCAAAAAATATTTTTACACCCTTCAAAAAAAAATTGTTTTAAAATCCCTATTTTAAAAGTTATTAAGTTTTTTTTTCGTTTTCTGTAAAATGAGTTGTTGGCACTTTCGTGGTCTGAGATGACACGCGACGATATAATAAACCTTGCTATAAAGTTCGTACATTTATTATGCATATATAAAGCTAATTTTAAGATATTTTATTTATCCAATATGCAACTCTGAATGTGCCAATTTTTTTTTTTTGCATCGAGTTACACACAAAAGGCAAAAATACATTTTTTTTAAGTGTCAACACTCATTATAACCACCACTTTTGTTGTAAAAAAATCAAATTTCAAAAAGTCCGTTACTTTGTAAATTGTGTAATAATAGTTTTTTTAAGATCAAAAGTTTAAAATCAACTGAAAATTTATTTACATTAACTCTTACTTTTATACAATCTTTGTTGTTTGCCTTTTTTTTAAATTTTCTTCCATAATATTTATTGTTGTTGTTGTTGCTTCAACCAAAACCGATAACCACATCGGCATTTAAAAACAAAAAGAATATAATTTAAATAATTTGTATTCTTCTTACTTTAATATCGATGAATTCAGGTCCGTATAAGGAATCGATTCCTTAGGTCGTAACAATTGTTTCTTACATTTGTAGAGTTATGTCGGTAACAATCATTTGAAATTTCATTTAAAAAATATTTAAAATTAACTGATATTTCACTTATTTTTAGCTGTTGAACTAACACAAAAAGTAAAAAATAAATTCGGGTATTATTCGTTTAATAGATTTTAGAAAATTAATTTAATTTTAATTCTTAATTAATTTTATTTTAATATTTCTTAACCTTTATTAACTCATTTTAAAAGTCTCTTTCTGTGTACTAAATTACGCCAAAATCTGACTTTCCAAAAAATTATTCAATAAAGTGTTTAGTCTTTTAATTTTCTGCTTATTGTTGCTACATTGTAATGTTATTTCCTTACTGAACTAATCATATCAGTTTACTATAGTTTATTTTCTGAATCTAGATTTCGTATGTAAAAGAACATCTAATCAAGCAATACATTCAAATCGTTAGCTAAAATATAAACGGCGCTAAAATTTCAAAAACGTTATTTTAATTTATTGCCTTAAATAGTCAAAATATAAACGAATTTGTGCTGTTTTCATTTCAGCTAACGATATGTATAAAACCTATATTCATTTTGAATACTAATTCTACAAATACTGCTGGTTTATGACTTGTATACCATGTTCCATGACGGAACCACATTTCCCTTCAAAATTTTGTCAAATATCGTCAAAAAGTAATTCAAAGTCGTAAGTCTTTGAACCTTTGTTTTTTCACGATTTATAGGGTATCGTCGAATTGTTATTCCCAGATTTGTGAGGCCTGCTTTTGAAAGATTGTATTTAATTCGTATTGCTCATAGTTGGCATGAATTGCCTTATGATTAACGAATTTTCTCACAATATAATAATGTCTTTTGTTTAAAGCTAATGGACTATTATTTTAAATTTGCATTATATTTATGGCTGTGGGTATTGTATTTTTTGTGTTACTATTTATATAGGGTCCATATTATTACTTTTTTTCTGACTTTTTCTTCTTGGTGTTTAAATGTTTTATGGCTGGGGAACAAATGAGATTTGTATAGTAACCCAGCAAAAACAGACCTTACCAAATAATGAGTCTAGTAATCTAAACTCCAAGGTTTTCACGTATTACCCTTTATATTATAATTCTAATTTTTTTTATATGGGAAAAGGTAAGGTGTTATACTTACGTGCAAGCTTACGAAAAAAATAAATAATAACAGGTTACAAGTATGCATATTAATAATTGGTTACTAATAACCAATTATTATTTAATTTTGCGTAAGAAACTGAGTAAAAAATTATTTTTTAACTCCTGGTAACCAATTATAATTTAACTTTGAGTAAGCGACAAGGTAATGCGTTGAAGTGTTGTGAATATCAAATTCTAATTCGCTTTTCTTTTCTTGGAATTATATAAATTAACCCTTTGACGGCTAATGGTTGATAAATGTGCAATTTTTAGTTTTTTTTAACCGATTTTCTTAAATGTGGCTTATGTCGACAGAAGATACTAACTATTTGGATCAATATGGTCTCAGAGCCAATAGGATTACCACAAACTCACAAAAAAAATATATTTTTTGCATAAATTTTGTCCAAAGGGGATCAAAATTGTGGTAGGACATAGTTCATTCCTTTAATATTTAGAAACTTCGAGATATTTGGAATTGGTTCACTTTATTTTTTAAGGATACTGATTCAATTTGGGAGATATGTATCCCATGGGTCGTCAAAGGTCAAAAAGAGAAAGTTTTTGATCAATTTGAAATATTTTTATTCGCATTGAAATTCAAGTTATTTTTATTTTATTTTTATCGATTTTTTCTCTTGATTTCAAATTTGTCTCTAAAATTTTCTATCTCTTTACAATTTTGAAAAATTGCATATAAAGGATAATTCGTTGCTACGGTTAAAACTCTATTTTTGCCCAAGTTATTTTAAAATTTTTGTCATATTCTTGACCTGAATACCAAAATTAATTATATAAGATGTGTCTAACACAAACAAGTTAAAATAAATTAATTCCACACTACTATAAACTAATTTGTAGGCTTTTTCCTGTTCATTTACATGCTAATTTATTTTATTAAACTCTTTTAATTCATAAATTAATAAAAAACACATTAATAAATAATGTTATTTAAACTATTAACAATGACTCATTATTATTTATATTAAAATAATAGAAAAGGTAAGTCATTACAGGTAACTTATTACTATTTAAATCAAAATTGTAAAATAAGTTAGATATTATAGGTAACACATTATTTTTGTTTTGAAAATGATGCTTTATGTAAGGATTACTCATTACAAAGCAATGTATAAAGTAATGATATGCCATTACCATGTTATTGCTGTGTAAATTAACTTTATTACTAAATATTTCTACAATTTAAGTAACATAACATAGGTGTTAGTACAACTTTGTAATATGTTTTTGGCCTTTTAGGCTTTTACGGAACTGGATAAAAAATAATAAATAGTAAATCTGTGTATGCAAATTTTATATATAAGTAAACAATCATTAATGCAAACCCAAATGGAGCATGCATATTGAGGATGATTTTGTAGTGAAAACCGAAAATACTTGTATTCTAATCGGCTTACTCTTATCGAATTTTTTCAATTTTATTCTCAATAATTAAGTAATAAAAATTATCATGTTCCTTTACACTTAAAATAGTTTGTAAGTTAACAGAAAATGCCATTTACAAGAAATGATATTTCATTTAAAAACCAATCTACTTAATTTTCATTTAAATTAAATGCCTTTTGTTAAATGTTGATTAAACTACTAACACATCCATAAGAAACAAATGATATAATCAGTTGAAGTAAATGTCAAAATTTTACCTACCAATTCCTTAAAAATAAATAATTTTATTTGAAATTTTTTCTGTTTTTGTGTTTTTTTTTAAGCTACAAAATGTATGTATGCATGCCCTGTAGGAAGCCTGGGGTCAAGTGTCTACAAGTCACAACTTTTGTCGACTATTTTGGGTGACTTGAAAGCGTTTATACTTTTTACATTCCTTTTTTTGCAGCTGCAAAGCTGTGCTTGTTCTTGATTTTTTTTATTGTTTTATTTTGTTGAAAATAGAAAAGTTTTTAATAAAAATATAAAGAAACATGAATTTAAAAGGTAAATATGCATATTTGAACAAAATATATAATGAGCAAAAGAAATTGCAAAAGAAGATGTGAAAAAAGTGAAAAAACAATCAATTTTGTATAAAAATAACGAGAAAGAGGCAACTCTAGAGATTTTGTGGAGCCTGATGAAGATTTTACGGAGCCTGTGAATGATTCTGCGCAGTCTTTGAAGATTTGTCTACTCCAAAATTAAATTTGCACGAAATTTTTGTTTTTAATTTAATGAAATTTATAAAAAAAAATGTATTAATAAAATATCTAATTTAACAAAATAAATGCACCTGTTTTAACTTATTTCCTTCCTAGTGTGGAAATCTGGTAAAAAGTTCAAAAAGTTTAGACAAGAATTACTAAATTGGCTTAGTGAATCTCTAGTTCCAATGTCTACACCTAGTCAATAATTGTCTAGATTCGCAATGACACGCACATGTTAAATGTCTACAGCAGAAAGCGTTAGCTGGGGCATAATTAGTCAGTAGTACTAGTGACAAAGTCAATAGTCAATCAGTACAGTTTCACTATCGACATTTTCAACAGGGTGGCTATAGACACTTTTTGTGTGAATGTGTGTTTATTTGAAAATAAACCACAAATTTCCGTTTTGTGAATAAACTTTAATTAAATTTCAAAGAAATTAAAAAAAATTCATACAACTGAAAAATATCGGTAAATGATATTAAAGTATTTCGAACAAATGTATTAAAATAGTTAAAATAGATATTTCTTTCAAAAATAAATGTATGTTCCTTTATTTTTTAATGGATCTGAAAACTTTTTTATTAAACTACAAACAGTAAACTACGTAATATTCTGAATTGTACATTTGCACAATTTAAAAAAAATATGATTATATGATCCAAAATCGAACTAAAATCATTCACATTTTATAATTTTAACAGAAACGAGATCATAATTAAATGTTACTAAGGAATAGTTAACATTGAGGATCACCACTATAAATAAAACATTGAGATCGAATAATATATACAGAAATTATGTAATTTATATAATGACTTTATTTTATATAATTTATAATAATTGGATTTATTTTAAAATTGTACTGGATTAAACGAGCAAGTTAAAAATAACAAAATTTAGTTATTCATTCACTCAAACAAAAATTAAACCGATTAATTTTGATGCCACTCTATTTAGTCTGTAGCGATAACCTCCTGTATATGTAAGATATCGATATATTTAATTCTATTAAATTAATAGAATTTCGATATCTGCACTCAAAAAAAAAAGACATAAGCTAAAAATTAATTCGAAATTTCCTTAAAAATAGTTTAAAAATTTTCAACAATTTAAGTCAAATTTTATTAAAAGGAATAAAAATTCCTAAGTTTGAGTAAAAACAAAATAGTTTATATACTCAGAAATAGTTCATAACTTTACTAAGTAATATTTTTTGAATTTAGAAAAAAAAAACAAGTATATTAAATAAAAATTTATAAATTTATAAATACAAAAATATAATATAACTAAGCTTATGTTAGTTAAAAAAAAAACAAGAACATAATTTACTCCCATTTAGTTCAAAAAATGTGTATAACTTATGTGAAGAAGTATAACTTATGTGAAGAAGTATGTGTGTTAATTTTTTTTCCGCGAGTAGTAAAATTAACAGAATTTTAGAAAACTATTTCTAAATTCAGTTTTTAAAAATTGTTTTCTAAAAATAAGTTCAGGCAATTAAACACAAAAAGTAATACATTTTATCCTATACAATTAAAAAATTTTGTTGGTTTTTAAAACAAATGAACTATTTCTTGGGAAAATTTTCATGCAACTTAGACCAAATAAATTTTAAAATATTTAATAAAATATTATTTTTTTTTTCAAATAAAAGTTTTCTAATTTTTGGAAATAATAAACTTAGTTTTTTTCGTAAAGGTTTCTTCAGAAAACTTAAAAAAAAAACTTGAGTAAATTTTTTTTAAAAGCGAGGAAAAATGTAGTTTTTGTGGGAAAACGTAACTTATTTTCAATATTTTTTTGCAAAAAAAAAACATAATAAATTGTAAACAAACTAATTAATTTTCCTAATTTTAAAGAAAAAAATATTATTTCAGGTAACAAATTAAAGTATTCATTACAAAAAATTATCGTGTATGATTGTTATTTTTTGGTTCGTGATCGATCATAAGTCAAAACTCGCTCACATACCTATCTCTAATCTTAACAGTCTTAAATATTTTAACTTAAAGTAGCTTAAAATATATTTTAAAATTATTTTAATAAAAGGTAAAAAATTTTGAATTTGCGCTTTTATGTAATAATTTTTTTGTTTGCTGATTACAATACACCAGCACATTTTATACATTACTATTGAATGTGTAAACTTTATATTTATCGAAGGCACTAAAACTATTTTTCTCTATTGTTTTTTATTTTAAGTTAGACACATTTTTTGAACTAAATGGGAAAATATACTTGTTTTTTCCTAAAATCAGAAAGCTATGAACTATTTCAGAGTACATAAACTATTTAATTTTTACTCAAATATGGGAATTTGAATTGTTTTTATGAAAATTTTTTTTAAGTTTAAATAAAATCTGACTTAAATTGAGCAAAACTTTTAAACTATTTTAAAGGAAATTTTGGATTAATTTTAAGTTCATGTCTATTTTTAGTGTAAAAATGTATAGCAAAACTCTTGTTAAAAGCAGTGGCCTCACAAAGCGCAAGTTCTCCGAAAGTGGGAAAATGCTTACACAATGAAAGTAAAGTACTTTAAAATATATGATAAAATATATTACCTTTACCATAGAAACAGTTTTAATTTTCTTAGAAAATTTGATCAAATTTAATTTAAGGATAATTTTCACTTAAAAGAAGTGCTATTTAACTTAATGTTAGAAAATATTTTCTTATTTTTAGGGAGTTAACAAAACAAATTATCATATAAACTTAAATAAAATTAAATCTTTTTTTAAACCAAGGAAAAATTTACTAACTAAAAGTGAAATTTAAGATGATCTATGAACTAATTAAGAGGAAATTTTTCTATATTTTCTAATAAAATATAGTTCTTTATAGTAAAATTTTCTATAATTTATAAATTTTGACCAAACTTAAAGTAAAATTTGTTTTTTAATTCAAGGAAAATTTTATCAAATATTTGGAAAGAAGTGTATTTGGCGCCGTTTTGATTTCATTTTTTTTCCAAGAATTCTAGTAAATTTTGTTGGGTGTATTGACTCATTGGAGCATTGTCGGAATGTTAATTCTGTATTACTGCTTTATCGATTTTACCAACAATTTCTATTTTACAAACTATTTTGTAAGTGCCAAGGTAAAGAAAAAGTTCCACTCTATAATTTTGAAAATACCTTAAGGGTCAAAACTTCTGGGAAATAATGAGAAAGTGAACTCTCAGTGTTTATCTATTTGATTCATATCTAAATCTGGATTAAAAAAAAACATTTTACCAAAATGTTTCACGAAATTTCGTTTTGTAACTGTTTATCTAAATTAAATATTCCCAAGGCCGTATGTTGAATATTTTTATCATTACATGAAACGTGTTATAAAGATTTTATTTTCAATGTCATTTTCTTTTGTTTCCTATCAAGAAAAAAATTAAAGTGGGTCACATAAGCATCTTCGAACCCACTGAACGATGTTATCAGCGTAAAAAATCATATTAATTGACTTTGAACTCAAAAACTGTAGTAAAAAAAGGAAAGTACAAATACTTTGTGTGGAAGTTAAAATTTGCAATTAAAAAAGAGGTGACCTAAAAATATACAACAGAAAGAAAAATTTAAATTTTATTATAAGAAAAAAAAACACAAAGATCATACATAAAGTAAATAACAGGATATATAAAGAAGAACAATATTGAATCATAGTTGTTAGCACTAATATTATATAACATAAATTCAGTGTTTTATAAGTTCATCCCATAATTGCATACGTTTAATATTAAATGCATTATTAACGATACGTTTATAGCCATGATCTGTATTAATAAATTCCAAATAATTGCACATGCCCCATTGTCCCGAGGTTAAAAATTGTTCTTTGGTACATGAGCCAATATTATCATAATATAAAGGTTTTCTGAAAATAGTTGAAAACAACATTGTTTTATTAGGAAATAAAATAACCACAAGTTTCTTATAATCATTTTGTGTAAATTAATACTACCGTAATTAAATGTCATGTATGTAAAACTTGTTACTTTGTAATTAACTTAATTAATTATGTGGTAATTAAAATGTCAATTGAAAATGTGTCACATTACTTTGTATTAATTTGTATGCAATATTTAATCTGCATCTAAATTTCAATTTCTTTTTATTATCAAACATACCCCGTTTTAACAAATTCCAATATAATATTAACAAAATCCTTTACCAGATCAGCATCTTTAGAATCCTTTTCAAAATCTGGAAATAAGGCCGATTGGCGAAATTGATATAGAAGATCATCCAAATGAACAACATCATATTTATTTGTAGAACCACCAGTATAAACAGGGACATAGGTATATGAACCATGATAAGAAAATTTATAAATATAAGCCGGGTTCTCTTTTACATCAGCATAATCAAAATAATGTTTCAAGGTGTTATAAACAGGATAATAAAAATAATAATCACTAAATAATTCCATAAAACCATCGCCGGTTTGTGCATTCAACTCATGCATACCGTGCATATATTCATCTATTAATTTCTCCAGATCTCCAGGACTGTTCAAATCTAATAGTTTTAATATCATTTTATCAAAATTTTGATTTAGTTCAGCTCTTAAAGTTTGATTATTGTAAATATTTAAGGATAATGGAGCACTTTCTCCTGTATAGGAAAGCAGTCCGGTAAACCAAGGTCGCATTTTAAAGTTTCCTCTACGTATCGTTTCGTAAGGATATTCACTGAGATAAGCATTCTCTATGGAAGAATCTTCTAAAACTGGTTTATAATTAAATAAAGCATGATTAAACCAAAATTTTAATGAATCGCCAGCATTTAGAATGACTTTAGCATCTACTTGACGTAAATTATCAGCTAAATCTTTTGTACTTAAAGAATGCGCTGATTCGATACCAACTTCATGAGCAATAGTGTGCAATTGTTCCAAGGGCTTGTCTAATATACTCACATAAGGGCCCAAGGCATTACCACTACTTAAAATGGCTCGTTTAAAAAGATCTAGAAAATAAAGATAAAACAAAAGGACATGGTTTATAATAAGTACTATTTTATTAAAGGTACTTTTATATGCAAGGTACTTTTTATAATGGGTACTATTTTGAAAAAAGTTCTATTATATAAAAAGTACTATTTTATAAAAGGTAACATTTTATATAAGGTATCATTTTATAAAAGAAAATATTTTATAAAAGGTACTATTTTATAAAAGGTACTATTTTATAACAGGTATAAAAGGTACTTTTTATAAAAGGCAACATTTTATAAAAGGTAATATTTTATAAAAGATAATATTTTATAAAAAGTACTATTTCATAAAAAGTACTATTTTATAAAGGGTACAAAAGTCTACCTTTTATAATAGGCATTTTTTAAAAGGTACTTTTTATGACAGGACTTTTTTAAAAAGGGTACTTTTATGAAAGGTACTTTTCAAAAAAGTTACTTTTTATAAAAGGAACTTTTTCTAAAAGGTACTTTTTATAAAAGTTACTTTTTATAAAAGGTGCTTTTTATAAAAGGTACTTTTTATAAATGGTACTTTTTACAAATGGTACTTTTTATAAAAGGTACTTTTTATAAAAGTTACTTTTTAGAAAAGGTACTTATTATAAAAGGTACTTATTATAAAAGGTACTTATTAGAAAATGTACTTTTTAGAAAAGGTACTTTTTAGAAAAGGTACTTTTTAGAAAAGGTACTTATTAGAAAAGGTACTTTTTATAAAAGGTACTTTTTATAAAAGGTACTTCTTATAAAAGGTACTTCTTATAAAAGGTACTTTTTATAAAAGGTACTTCTTATAAAAGGTACTTTTTATAAAAGATACGTTTTATAAAAGGTACTTTTTATAAAACGTACTTTTTATAAAAGGTACTTTTTATGAAAGGTACTTTTTATAAAAGGTACTTTTTATAAAACGTACTTTTTATAAATGGTACTTTTTATAAATGGTACTGTTTATAAAAGGTACTTTTTAGAAAAGGTACTTTTAAGAAAAGGTACTTATTATAAAAGGTACTTATTAGAAAATTTACTTTAGGTACTTTTTATAAAAGGTACTTTTTATAAAAGGTACTTTTTATAAAAGGTACTTTTTATAAAAGGTACTTTTTATAAAAGGTACTTTTTATAAAAGGTGCTTTTTATAAAGGGTATTTTTTATAAAAGGTACTTTTTATAAAACGTACTTTTCATAAATGGTGCTTTTAAAAAATTTACTTTTTATAAAAGGTACTTTCTTTAAAATGTACTTTTTATAAAAGGTACTTTTTATAATTTTTATAATAAGTAACTTTTATTAAAAAGTACCTTTCATAAAAAAGTACCTTTTAAAAAGGGGCTATTATAAAAAGTATCTACGTTTTACAAAAAGTACACACGTTTTATAAAAGTATCTACGTTTTATAAAAAGTACCTACCTTTTAAAAAAATTACTTTTTGTAAAAAGTACTTTTTATAAAAGGTACCCTTTATAAAAGGTACCCTTTATAAAATGTACTTTCTATGAAAGGTACTTTTTATAAAAGGTACCTTTTATAAAAGGCTCTTTTTGTAAAATGTACTTTTAATAAAAGGTACTTTTTATAAAAAGTACTGTTTAATGAACCTTATGTAAAAAGTACTTTTTAATGTACCTTTTGTAAAAAGTACCTTTTATAAAATTATCTTTTATAAAACTAACTTTTATAAAAAGTACTTTTAAATAAAGGTACTTTTTTTTATAAAATATACGTTTTTAAAAAGGTACTTTTTATAAAAGGTAATTTTATAATTTTTACAAAAGCTACTTTATTTAAAACGTAAAGTATGTTCTTTATAAAAAGAACATACGTTTTATACTTTTTTATAAAAAATACTTTTTAATAAAAAGTACTTTTTTATAAAACGTTCATTTTCTTAACATATAACATACAATATAAGTTAGTATGCTTGTTGGCAACGATAACTACCCTCTGTTCTTGGATTAAGCATATGAAAATGTACTGAACTTGCACCAGCACTGTGGCCAAATAATGTTATTTCATTAGGATTACCACCAAATGATTTAATATTTTTATGCACCCATTTCAAAGCCAATAGCTGATCTTTTAAACCAAAATTTCCCGGCATTTCAGCACAACCAGAACTTAAAAAACCTTTAATAATAATTAACAATAAATTAATACATTTCGCAAAAGAAATTTAACCATAAGCCACCGAATGGTCCCAAGCGATAGGTCACCACAGCCAATATAACTTCTTTAGTATCCATAAAATATTCCGGACCCATAACAGCAGGATTTGCAGAGCCGCTAAATAAACCACCGCCATAGATGTAAAAAATTACTGGTAAATGTTTATCAGCACTTCCTTTAGGACGATACAGATTTAAATATAAACAATCTTCATCACCACTTATGGGCCAATTATGTATTAGATAATTTTTTTGTATACAATCTGCTTTAGCTTCAGTAGCCCATAATACACCTTCCCATGCACCGTAGGGTACAGGATTGTGAAATCTTAATTCTCTAATCGGTGGTTTAGCATATGGAACTCCCAGAAAGGCTTCAAATTTATCGCTACGATAACCTGGCATTTCAATACCCTGTATACAGCCCAGTTGATCTAAACAAACTTTAACTACATCTTCACTTTTAGCCCGTATTATAATTAATAGAAGTATTAGAACTTTAAAACTTTTATGGAACATTTTTCTTTCAAGCCCGTTTTTATTCAAATGACAGCTGACTAAACATTTAGTACACTGTTTTTATAAGTTTATTTGTTGTGAAATTTTCAATGTTGCGTGTTTTTATTCAGATTATGGATATGTGAAAAACTTATTGAAACTATTTAACTTAATATGTATGTAAATAGTATATAATTAAAGTCAAGCTAAACTTAAAGTTGGATGTATAACTTTATTTGCTTAGTATGTTCACATTGGAACTTTAATTCCGTTCAAAATTTAATAAGCTTTATTTTTACTGAATGAGTGTTATAATATACCATACTCTTTCGCAGATGCAGAGTAGAATCGGAATTCACAGCACACAAATTAACTCGTTATTCCAATTGTCAAAACATTCTGTCAAACTGTCCAAAAGTTCATTATTCAAATGGTGCAGAATTTGCTTAAGTTTGCTGCTGATGTGCATGCACTATAACATGTTCCTACTGGCATAAGTAAACAATGCCAATAAATATAATGTAATACTCGTAGTAAGTTTATTACGGGAATTTAAAATTTATTCATAACAAATTGTATTAAATGAATAAAATTATTAATTCTATAAATACCCTAAACAATTCTTAAAATGTGTTATTAAATCACTTATAATTGATATGTGTAACTTTGTATAATAACTGTCCATGTAAAATAAATACATGATAAGTTTTGTCATGTAATTTAAAAAAAAAAACAGCCGAAATGCAAAAGAGCGTAACTAACAAAATTTTCAAAACCGGTTTTATTGATGATTACGAGGGCGGGCCAAAAACTTCTCCAATTTGACTACTGTCAAAATTTGAATTTGAAATTGGATTTTGAGGATTGAGGAGAAAATGTAAAATGAAAGTTTACATAAGAAAAATCTATGAATTGCTTCCTCATATGCCTTAATTTCCGGATTTAGCCCCGAGTGACTATTTATAATATATATACTCAGCAAAAAAAAGTTAGTGGAAAAATTTGTAAACGGTTCTCAATCCCACTTATTTTTTTTGTACTGATTTTTAGTAAAAAAAACTATTATTTAGTAAACTTTTTTGCTACTTGCATATTACAGAATTTTTATAGAATATTTACAGATTTTTGTTGCTTACTTACAAAGGAAACTTTATTTCTTATACCCAGGTGAAAATGTTCATATGTCATCATATATGGCTTCATATATGATCGAACATGTTTTCATATATGAGCATATATGAACATATATGTCATGTATAGAAGCATATATGGGCCAATACATTGTAAGATGAAGTTCATATATGGTAATATGTATATGAATCCATATATGGCAATATATGGTAATATATTGCATATGTTGGTCCATATATTGGTTCATATATGCCATATATGTTCATATATGAGTACATATATTGTTCCATATATGGGGTAATATATTTAAATTTTTTCAGATATTGCCATATATGAGGGAAATTTAAACCTTTGTTCTAACGAATTAAGATACAGTTTGAATTCTTTAGTGAACATGTCAGAAGTAATTAGATTAAATGACTTACATATGCTAGGTATTGTATTTCCGTTATAAAAAAAATTTTAAAATTAAAAATTTGTATTTCCAAAATTTTGTTTGATACCAAAACAAAGCTTAAATCACTTAAGCCAAATGTAGTTGGGTCTTAAGACTATTAATAATATTCATTCTTTTTTATCCTTCGCCTCTGGCGGAGTAATACGTAACCGTAATACGGTATTATTATTAATATTATGATTAATATTATTTTTAGATTATAGTACAACAACTCTTCATTTAATGTAACAATTCATACTTTGTTTTTTATTTTATTATTATTTATTTATTCTATTTGAAATAACAAGAACGTTTGAATTGTTATATAAAATGAAGATACTATAATCTAAAGGTAATATTGGTACTCTTTTCCCAAAATTTATGTGTGTTTTTTTACTTTTAATTTATTGAATGTAAATATCCCTTTTCCCTTGAATTTAATGTTGATTTATTGTTACTTCATTTAATTTTAATAAAAAAAAGCAACATTTTTTCTTAAAAATAAAAAAAGCATTTTTAATATACCGGCATATAGAAAAAGTACTTATATATGACCGTATATGAACACTCATAAATGTCCATATATGACCATATACGGCCATATACCCTCAAATTTCGGATCCGAGCATATATTGAATAATATATGAACCCATATATGTAGCCATATATGACCATATATGAACATTTTCACCTGGGTAATTAAAACTTATACTTACAAACTTAAATTGCCTTAAAATACTAAATAGGTTGAAAAAGGGGTCGAAAGTGAAAATACTTTTCACAACCGACTCATGTCCAAAAATATGACATCCTCTTAAAATAGCACTAAAAACTTTTTTAGTTTTAAAAATCAGCCCTTAAAACAATTAAAATTTTAACTAAAAATTCAAAAAAATTATTAAAAATATTTTTCAACACTAAAATTAGCAAATTGAAACAAAATGATAAATTCTTTAATGTTTTAACTATTTTTTAAGCCTTTGATTTTTTTATTTTAATTTTGTCTAAAATATTTTTTGAAAAAAATAAAAAAAAATGTTGCTCGATAAAAATAAATATAAAATATAAAGTAATAAAAAATAAATATAAATAATTAAGATAATTTGTTCATTTATTTCTTTTATTTATTAATCATATAATTACAAATTATATGTTAATACCCGTTCGTTGTAGCGAAAACAGACCAGAGCCTCTGGTGGGAATTGAACCCACGACCCCCGCACTGATAAGCTAGCACGCTACCAACTAGCCTACCGGGGCGCTCAAATAATTAAGTTAATTTGTGCATTTTAATAATATATTTTTATAGATTAAAATTTTGCTATATTTTACAATTCATTGAGTTTACAGCAATTTACTAAAATTTAGTAGTGCTTACTAATTTTTTATACTAATTTGATTGTAATAATATGAATAATATTTAGTACATTTTTTTGCTGATTTTAGCAAACCGATTTTAAATTTCTCTTTACTTTAAAGTTTACTAAAACTTAGTTGCGACTACTAACTTTTCCACTAATTTCATTGTACTACACGTCAGCAGACACGTGTTGCAAAAAATACCGCTGGGCTCAAATTAACAACATTTCTCGTAATAACAGCAACATTTTCAGTTGCCATTACACCCTTTTTTGGATGAGAGTAGTAGTTTTATGAAGAAAATTCAAATCTGAGATGTTTTTAATTTTCCCAATATCTTGGTTGCCCAAGATATTCAAATGGGATTTGAGTGATTATGAAATACTGCATTGAACGACATTTCTTCACAAAATTTTATCGTTCCATAATCAAAACCGTCAGATTTATTTACTAATTTCTTAAATTGTCTATTGAAGTTTTTTTGATTCTTTTGTAAAATAAATAAAAATGTTAGTTACGCCCTTTTGCATTTTAGGTGACAATATGTAAGAAATAGAAACCTCTTAAACGTTTTTTTGTTTTAAAGAAATATATTCAAATTAGTAACCAAATAAATAATGTTTAAAATAGTTCATTTTCAAACGAAAAAGTTCCGAACACTTTTGAATATCCAAATTTCATCGAAATCTGGAGAAACCCACAAATAAACTCTACTGTAAGGCAAATTTGTATACAAAAAACTGCGTGAAAATTCGCGACGTTTTCCTAAGAAAAATGCACCATCGTAATCAGCATGTCGTGTCTGGTCGAATACTCTGCGTTCTTGAATTTTTGGAAGCACTACCTAGTTTTATTATTAACGCTTTAATGCACTTTCTTCTGATATCGATAAAATTTATACTATACTAGCGGACAAAGCCCGCTACGTTGTTAACTTAGAAAAAGATTGCCCGGGCTTACGCCCGGAAGTAAAAAAAAAATATTTACCCTAAGCACCAAATTTCAACTTACACATTTGCATATTTGCACATTTCCATTAAAGTATCAATCTATCAAACCATCGATCCATCAATCTATCAAACCATCAGTCCATCAAACAATCAAATCATCGAACAATCAAATTTTCACTTTTGCACATTTGCACTTTTGCAAATTTTTACATTTGCACTTTAGCAAGTTGCAGTTCTAGGGGAAACCTTTCCCCTTTTTCGCCCTCCTCGTAGGAATTTACAAAAATGTCTCTTGGGTAGATGTCTACGCCAGAGGGGGAACCTTTATACAAAATTTCAACTTTCTAGCTTCAGTGGTCTTGGAAAGTAGGCAAGGGAGAGAATTTTCCCCTTTGTTGCCCTCCCCGTTGGATTTTCCGAAAAATCCCGTCTTAGCTGTTGGCTACACTGAAGAAGGAAGCACATACCAGCGGTTTCGGCAGGCCGTTAAAGGGGAGACATTTCACCCTTTAAACCGCTTTATTACCACGTCCCTGGCTAAAAATGTAGCTTATCAGTGAGTTAGTCCATACTCCAGGTAATACATATTTCAAATTTGAAGTTTCTAGCTATTTCGGTGTGGGCAGGCCGTTAAGGGGGAGATGTTCCCCCTATTGCACATCCCCGTAGGAGTTTACAAAAATCCCAATATACCAAATTTCAGCTGCCCAGCTCTAACGGTTTTGGCAAGCCGTCAAGGCTCTATACCAAAATTCAACTTCCTAGGTCCAACGGGGAGACTTTTCGCACCTCCATTTTTTCAACGTCACTGGCCAAAATTCTTAAATGTACTTTACTTTATCAAAGAGTTAGAACATACTCCCAGGAAGCTTTCAGGTGTCCAGCTTAAGGGCTTTGGGCAGGCCGTGTAAAAATACTAAATGCTAAGTATTCTATTTTGGTGGCCTGATGGAATTTTTTTAAATGTTTATTCCTTATAATTTAATAATAAAAAATTTCAAGTTTTTTGCAATAAAAAAACAATTTATAAAAAAAAATTATATGATTATATGATGTAAAATCCCATTAATACTGTTCACTTACCAAAATAACAATATTTTTTGTATTTTAAAAATTTAATTTTTTTACAAAGACCAAAAATAACCGTTATAATTTAAAAAAAAATCTCACAAATTAAATTTTATTAAATCTAATCTTTAATTAATGGTTAGACAGAACAATTATTTAAAATAACATCACTGCAAGTAACTTGAATCAGTTTATGTCAAAATAAAGTTGGAAATTTTTGGATTGAATGTGACATTTCCCTTTTTTTAATTGATAAATAAATTTAAAAAATTTGAAGTTTCCAATTTTTTACAAATATGTTTGTGCTCTTTACACTCATTCAAATTTCTCATTAGCATATACTTACACTTTTCTCCAAAAAAGAAAAAGCTCTAAAAAATGTAATGTCGCACGGGCATAAGCTCTGTTATTTTTATACCCTCCACCATATATGGTAGGGTATATATCAGTTTGTCATTCCGTTTGTAACATGTCGAAATGTAGGTTTAAGACCCCATAAGCTATATATATTCGTGATCCTTATGCAATTCTAAGTCGATTTAGCGATGTCCGTCTGTCTGTCTCTTGAAATGGCGATCACGACGCTAAGACGTAAGCGGGGATGCCTATTTTACCCAGATTATTTAACATCCTCCCGAGCAGTTTGGTATTGAAAATGAGCAAAATCGGACCAGCGGTTCAAAAGTTATGCGTGAAAATGTGAAGGTACCTCTAAACTTTCCATACAAATTGATGTATTTTAGAACAATTGCATAGTAGCGACTGGTATATAATATATTTTCTCATATTTTTTCACCAATCGCTTAGAAATTAATAATTTTAATAATATGAGGTGTATATTTTTGACCTCAAAAAATTTTTTTCACCCCCAAAAATTTTTTTCACCTCCATAATCAAAAGTTTTTTACATTGTTTGTATCAAAAACAATAGAGAACTTTGTTGAAGGGTAATCAAAGATTCGGCACAGCCGAATTTAAGCCTTTTTTATTTGTTTTTTTTTTTTTTTTTGATTTTTATTTAAGAACAATTTATAAAAGTTGCCTCATGATTTATTTGAAACTATCAAGAACCAACTTTTATATTTTGTTTTTAGATAAAAATCAAGAAATATGCCTGAATTATTTGCAAGACGATGGCTAATATGCACATTAGTTTGTGGTGATTTATTGTCCATCCCCAGCTTAACACCAGTTCATACTTACAGGATACATAAACCACAAAATTTGACTGCAAAACATGACTTTCATTTAGATCGGTTTTTTTAGAATAAAGAAAAAAAATCTTCTAATAATTGTTATTTTTGTTTATAAAATTAAAGTCATGTTTTTATTTTAAGTTGTAATGAAAATTAAACAGGATTATAAAATAAAAATTTAACAATGTTTAAACAAAAAATAAATTAAAAAAATAAATGCTTTAAATAAAATTTATATCTGTTACGTCTCTGTATTTTATATAAGAAGTGGGACTTTATATTTTTCTCGCTTGAAAATCACTCGTTGTATAAAAAAGTTTGAAGTGACGGCTCAGATTGGGAACGCAATATACAACGATTGTTGCTGTGAGAGAAAACGCGCCCAAAATAAAGACGTAGGACAACGACTACAAAAACTGTGATATATATTTTAAAATGCGGGAACTGTGTTAAGAGAATTAGAAACAAAAAAGAAGAGAATAAGAAAAAAACGCTTTGAAAAAATAGATTCTTTTTCACAGCTGCAACACCCGACGCATTTAAATTGTTAATTTGTATGGAAAAAATACGGTACGTTGTTTTTCTGGGCCGTAGCACAAGCTTTTCTGTACTAAGGAAATTAAATTATGCTTTAATAAAATCATTGTTATTTAGCAAAAAAACCTATTTAAGATTTAAAGACCGCTTTTTGGCGACCTTGTGCATCTATTCGGCCGAAACTACATGATCATCAACGGGCATTTATTTTTGCCAAGCGAAATTAGGGGGTAAATAGGGAACCCAGGTAGAACATTTTTGAAGACCAAAACAAACACCAAATTGCTGCGACAGAAAAAGTATGGTCATTAAAGATATTTGGGTTTAAAAAAAAATAAAATCCCACAACTTGAAATTGAGATTTGTTAGAACCTTTTTGACTCTAGATTTGTGTTTAGAAGACCAAAACACTTTAAAAAGTTTTAATAGAAGACTGGGGAAACTCCTTGCAGACTTGAGATATTTTTTCCCATATTGTTAAATTTATTCGTATTTAAAAAAATAATAAATTTTTTTTAATGAAATGTCTTTCTTTGATTTATTTGAAAATGAAACTAGACTTATTTTCAGTACGCACTTAAAAAATAATATGTTAACAATTATTTGTGTCAAAACAACTTCAGAACAAACATTTGAGATACAATTTTGTTACTTTTTAAAATGTTCAGAAATGAAAAAAAAAATCAAATTAAAATAAAATAAGTTAAAAACTAAACTAAATAAACTGCTGTCAATTTAGGCTAAATGGGAGATAATAAACGGCGTTGATGCTCCGATAAATCGGGATGCCAAATATCAACAATAAGTACTAAACGTAAACCTTCACCCTCATGCCAAACTTCATGTTCAAAACTGTCATCGAATATAAGAAATTCACCTTCTTGCCAGGATCTAGAAATTAAAAGTGAGTTTAATTAATATTCAAAATGAAAAATTTCAAGTTTTTTTACCTTTCTTCCTCAGCTACTCTAATGCGTGTTCCCTGGGGTACAACCAAACCCAAATGTGCTCTTAGCCTACAATTAGTGGGACCACAATGAGGCCACACATGTGTATTTTCCTGCATAACACTAAATTTAACTTGACCTCTAAGACAATCACGTGCCGCTGGAAATTGTGCTATTAAACTACAAGTTATGGGCGCTTTCATACAATTTTGCCGTCTCTGTTGCCCGCGAGCATATAATTCAAATTGTTTCCAATCACCTTTATTTTTAAGATTCTCTGATTCATTTTGAAAATAATTCATTTTACTTAGAACATGTAAGCCTTCGGCTTTTATAGCCAACCAATTATCTTGCAATTTCTTTAAATATATTTCATAAGTGGTTTCTGCCATAGACCAAAATGGTTGTGCCTTTAGACCTGGTTCATTATACAAAGATCTTTGATATATACTGGGAAATAAATGTAAAGCAGCTCCTTTTTGATAAATTTTTGCAGCTTCATTTTGTTTTCCTAACCTTTGTAGTGATTCTCCTAATTGAACATAAAAACGTCCATCTTGGGTACCATCTTCATTGCTTTCGATACCTTTTTGAAGATATTTAGAGGCATTTAAATAATCATTATCCAATTGTTTCAGCACAAAACCATAATGTGCCATTGCAAATCCATTTTCTGGCCAGATTTTAAGGACATCTTTTAGAATCAGTTTAGCATCTAGAAGACTAAACTATAGAGTTTTTGTAAAAGGAAGATTATGAGAAGCATGTGATGCTGCAAATCTTAAACGGAAACGATCGAAATTTTTTTTTGCTCAAAATTGCCTAAATTAAAGTTTCTAAGTAATACAGATCAATCAAATTTTATTTTCACAAAACTATTAAAAATATTCTAAATTGAAAAGCTGTTCGTATACGTGTACGATTTTCATCACATACCCCTATAGGTGGGGCAAGTTTTTATTAACAAATATATTTACCGATTTTGCATTAAGTATGTGACAGCTAATTCATTACGTATGGATGGTTCCTGAGGAAATAATTCTATCAGTAGTTGATGTATGGGTAAAGCTTGATGGAACTGACCTTAAAAGATTAGAAAGCAAAATTAAATTTAATCAAAAAAAAAAGTTATTATTGTTACTAAAATAAAATTAAAATTAGATTTTATATTGGACTACATACATAGCTTCCAGAACCGATACTTCATTACCGATAGTTTTAAAATAATAATAAATATAAATATTCAGAAAAAAAATTTAATTTTTTCAACTAAAGATTTTCTTCTTTTGTTAAATTTGTTTTACTTTTTTTTAATATTATAAAGGGTTTGCACATGTCATTTTTCCCTTTTAAACCCTTTTATGCCACGCATAAATGACTTGGATCCTACCTCACACAAGAAAAATATCCGGATGGGCAACCTGCGATCTTAATGAAATCGGTACATGTGATCAAAAGTAACCAATTTTCCTTTTTTTACTATAATTGTTATAATTTAAAAGTTGAAAGGTTTTTTATTATTATAAAAAAAATTTTAATAGTACATTTATATAGAAAAATGTTGTTAGATAGGTTCGCACCAGGTTATTTACTTTAAGGTGCCGGAATCGATGATTTTATGTAAGTTACAAAAATTATACATTTTTATATACATTTTTTTTTTTTTTAATTTTTTTAAAACTTCAGTCACGTTTTTCTTCAAACTCTATTTTTGTAAAAAGTAATCAAAAATATTTGTTATCTAAATGTAAATAATTTTTTAGAAACATCTAATTAGAATGTATATTAGTTGGCGCCATTCTATATTGCCACATTTTATGTCAGTTTTCATGTTTTAAACAAAAGAGGTATTTTCTTGCAAAGACCAAAAATAACTGTTATAATTTATAATTCAATACTATTTCATCCAAAAACCACACAATTTTGCAAATATTTTTATTTTTCCATTTTTTATTTTATAAAAGTTGCCTTTTGATTTTGTGAAACAATCAAGAACTAACTTTTATATTTGGTTTTTTAAATAAAAATCAAGGCGTTATGCACATTTGTTGTCCAACCCGAGCTTAGTACCAGTTCATACATACAGCAGGATACATAAACCGCAAAATTCTATTGCTTTTGAAGTGTTTTTTTTTTGAGTTTTAATAAAAATCACTCTGGGTCATTAAGCAAAAATTTAACAAAAACAAATAAATTGGAAAAATTAATTTTAATTCTGGATAAAAAATACTCAAGCCAGAATTAATATTATAAAAGAATTAATATTATAATAGAAAATATTTATTTTTAATCCAATATTTCGGTATCCCAATGGATAGCTTCTTCAGGGATTTTTTCTTATAAGAAAAAAATATAAATATTTCTTTTATAAAATTGACCTTAGGCTTAAGTATTTATTATCCAGAATTAATATTAAAAAGGTCGAAGAAATTGAACTGAATAAAAATTAATTTTATGAAATAAGAGTTATAAATGTAACGTTCTTATTTTTTTTTTTTTTTTTTTTGTAATAAAAACTCGTTTAAATATTGTCATTCTTAAAGATAAAACTTCTAGAACCGGAAAGGAAAAGATTTTTAAAATCTGATTTTTATAACGAATCTCTTACTTTCTAAGGTATTGTAGGGACGAGCGAGTACGGTCTTCAATCTCTTTTATTTATATTTATATTTAAAAATATTCTAGATTTGACCATACCTGAACGTGATAAGCCGTGGTTTTGATTTAAAGTATTAACTACCCTGTGGGATAGGTTAAATCTGGATAGGTTAAATCTGGACAGTGATAGGTTAAATCTGGACAGTTTCCAAAAATACATATCACGAGATAGGCGAAAAGAGGATCGGTTCCTAAAGTATCTACCACGTGACTAGTTTTAAAGTTATGACATGATCTTTTGCGTTGGTTCTGTGATATTTTGTTTGGGTTTAGTTGTGCGAAATGTTCTTTAAGACCG
The DNA here is from genome assembly GCA_949748255.1 of Eustalomyia histrio. Lineage (NCBI taxonomy): Eukaryota > Metazoa > Arthropoda > Insecta > Diptera > Anthomyiidae > Eustalomyia > Eustalomyia histrio. The sequence goes on along the minus strand of OX456527.1, from coordinate 65,092,345 downwards.
GTCCTCTGACATGTCACAGATGACAATTGACTCCCTCCTACGACAAGCTCATGTTAAAATAAAGAAAAGTGCGGCCGAGGGTCGTCCAATCTTAGTGGAAGTTAACATGCTCTATCTGAACAATCATGTTGGAGATGGTTTGGTCGCTGTAAAAGTAGTGATTTTGAGCTGGAAGATGGGCTTGAAGATGAAAAATTTAAATGATTGCTCTATGTCGACGAATGCCAAACACTTCAGGAGTTGTCAGAACCATTGGGAGTGGGTGACTCGACAGTCAGTAAACGCCTAAAACCCATGGGATTGATTCACAAGAAAGGAAACTGGGTACCATAAGCGGCGATTTTTCGTTTGTGAACAACTCCTCGAACGCCACAAGAGGGAGGGATTTTTGAAGTGAATCCATTTAGACAACCCCAAGCGCAAAAAGTTATTGGTTATTACTGGACAGCCATTAACATCCTTCGCAAAGCCGAATATTCATGGTGTGAAGATTATGCTCTGTATTTGGTGGGACCAGCTATCGGACTCAACTCATGCGTTTGAGCCGCCTACTGAAGCAAACACTGCCGGAATACGAGAAAAGGCACGGCAAATCGATTTTGCAGCATGACAATGCTCGGCCTCATGTTACAAGAACGGTCAAGTCCTACTTGGAAACGCTGAAATGGGACGTTTTACCGCACCTGGTGTATTCTCCAGACATTGCTTCTTCCAACTACTACTTGATTCGGTCGATGACACATGGCCACTCTCAGCAGAAGTTCACGTAATTAGAACACTGCAAAAAATGGTTCTATGATTGGATTTCCACAAAAGACGAGTCTTTCTTCCGAGCTGGTATCCGAAAATTGCCAGAAAGATGGGAAAAAAAATGTGACCAGCGATATGCAATACTTTGAATTTGTAACCATTTTTGCACAATAAATCCGTTAATTTCGAAAAAAAACCCTCATTATTAATTCAAGGTACCAATACTATTTAAATGCTGTTCAGACTTAACTATAGCATATTTCTAACATATATATTTTTTTTTAACTTTCTTGCTTGCCATATAATTATTCTTTGGTGCTAAGTTCTGTTTACTCTTTTGAATACCTTGTGTTTCTTTAGTTTTATGTCGATCAATTCCCACTATAGTACGCTACTAACATTTGCTTTTGTTCTTGATTGGCCCAGCAACATTTTTTAGAACCGGTTACCTAGAAAAATATTCTAGAACAAGTTCATTTACCATCGATTCCATGGAACAGTTAGGGACCAACATACGGAAATATTATAGAACCCTGGATAAAATTACACAAATTTAAAATTAACAAAACTATAAAAAATTTCGGAATGTTCAGAGAACAACTTCGCACAATAGTTGGATATCGTAGACATGTGTTTTGTCACGTAATACTTTTTATATACATAACATATTTCGCAATATTTTAATTTTTCTATTTTAAATTTCACTTACCCAAAAATATCATCCTCTCTATACAACGTTCGGCAGCCGATCGATATTCATGTAGATTATTATCATTTACTTTGTAACCCAAATACGTTTTATAATATTCAATGGCTTCTCTTAAAAGACGATTACTTTTTTCTTGTTCAGCATAATGGTCCAATGTTTGAGCTTTACCCAAATACGTTTGTGGTTCGGTGGGATATTTTTGTATTAGTTGATCAAAGGATTTCAATGCTTCGGCATAATGCTTTAGAGTGAGGGAAATTATAGGGATAGGAAATAAAAGGAACGAGGTATTTTAGGACACAAAGCACAAAAAAAACAACAGTTTAAAACGAAATAAAAGCAGCATTATATTAGGGCAAAATTTAAAAAAATTATTTGTGAATTTTATAAAATCAAATATAAATATAAAAAAGAAAATGCATTCAGGTTAGTAAAAAATAAAATTAAGTCGATACTTATATTAGCAGTTTAATGTTGATCCCAATAATTTATAAACAAATTAAAGTGGGTGTTTTGTTATAAATTCTGAGATTAGATCAATAAATATCAAGTTAATTTTGCAAGCTTGAAAACAAAATGCAACACTTATTTTAAAATCATCAAGTTAAATCATCACATATTTGTGCTTATAAAAGGATTTGGTTTTAAATTATAAAAATATGAGTTTGTTTTTTTTTTATTAATTTGTAAACAAATTTCTTAAATCTACCAAAAAAATAAACTTTTTGTATTTTGACAAGAATAAATAGAACGCATTAAAAAATTTAAAGTTATGCATTAGGTTTAATTTTGAAAAGAGGAGGGGATATAAATTCTAATGAAAGTTAAACTAATATAGGAGAAAATAAAATATTAAAATTATCTTTTCAGTATGCATTTGAATTTAAAATTTATATTACAGTTACAATTACCTCTCGCATCATTTCATCATTGGCTTTTCGCAATTCTTGCTCAAATAAATCATCATCATCTTCATATGATTGTGGACCACCACCACCGGTTTTTGGTTTTATTTCTGGGAGAAAACAATGATAAAATAAATTTTTAATAATTTAACGACGTAAAACAAAATCAATACGATAATATGGCAACCCTAGGTTACATGGAGAGTTGTAAAAAAAAACCTAAATTCGGCTGTTCCAAATTTTTGAAGACCCTCCACCCATGTCCTAAGAAAATAATGATTTAACAAATTACAGAATGCATTACACATGTCAACAAAATATTTTAAAATTTAGTCCATATTTTCGGTAAATGTAATATGATAAGATTAGGTTAAGTCAAAAAGTGGAAGGGCTATTCGCCCTTCATGATCACCCATAAATGGGTGTCATACACCTATGTCAGAGAATCGGCATGTTGTGCGCTCTCCAAACCGCATGAAAAAACCTTCCAGTCTACCGAATGAACTTAGTATCCCTTCAGTTTTCCCAGTTTTGCCAGTGCCTTTACCCTACTCCTCGCGAAAGCCGGGCAAAAACAAAGGAAGTGCTACAGGGTCTCATCATCCTCCCCACAGGCCCTACACACCACAGAGTCACTCCATCCCATTTTCGAAAAGTGTGATCGTAGTGAAGAGTGGCCTATGAGAATTCCCATCATGTTGCCCAGTTGTCGTTGCCCCGGCCTTAATATAAACCTTGTCCTGTTCACGTTTGGGTCACCCCACAGGACTTTCGTAATCGCACCATTATCTCCATTCCAGATCTCCATATGCATGTTGATGGCCCATTGCCAAGCTCCGTTTTCGTCATCCGAAAAGGACTCGGATTTTGAAGGTTATACATCCCGCTTATGCCCAAACAGCATAGCGGCTGAACCCTCTGAAGTTTTCCGATATTACATCTCGGATCGAAGCGGCATACATATGTCAACATCGGCCAACGACACTCGTGTAAAGCTCCATCCTCATTTAGAACCCACTGTAATTATACACATAGCCCACACACGGTAAGCTTTAGTAATCCTATACATTTGATATTGTAACATATTTATTTTGTGTTCTTTCCTATCTTGGGAGCAGTTTCAAACACAATATTTTAAAACGAAAGCTAACTACACACATATGTTATTTACCTTACATACTTTAAGAGCAAGTCTATAAAAAAATTATAAATTTATCCAAAACAATAAATTACAAAGCTTTCTAAAAAGCAATCGTAAATTAGTAGACCCAAAAAATTCAATTACCCGTAAACACGAGTACCAAAAATAAAAATAAATACTTTTTAGCGGCAAAAGTTGTCAATAATGGTGTATATTAGTAAACAAAATTAAAAAAGTTAAATATTTGCAAAAAAAAAATCTTTTGCTATTATGTACTTTAACCAATTCCCAAAGAAACAAATTATCGGGGAACCGTTATACACATACTAAGACCTAAAGACCAACTGCTCTGCCTCGACAAAATTCATGTACAATCAATGGCAAAATACGAATAAAGCCCAGTATATAATTCATCAGAAACTGTAAGTTTATGTCAAATATTTCAATGAAAACTCAATTTGTCTAAATAATGACTAACTTTTATTTGCAAAAAAGTTCTAGAACTGATTACTCTACCCAACCAAAAAATAAATGCAAGTGATTCTTAAGGAACTAATTTTTCATTAATTATAAAGTATAGTTTAGTTCTGATTTTCCTATTCTAAGGCAGATTTTTTTACAACTTCTTAAAATTTGATTTTTGATGAAATTTAACACTTTTCAATTCTATGACGAGTAACTTATTTTAAGAGCAACCAAAGTTAAACATTAGTCAGAGATATTAAGTGATTTGTTGTAATCTTTAACTTACAATTGACCAGATTTCATATTCTTAAAATCGTAGTTTTTATTACTACATAAAGTAAAAAAAATATTAGTAAAAACTGCAGGAATTTCGAATAGAGTAATTTAATAAATAGGGCCCGATTACTGAATGTCCCGTTATAATTTAACCAACAGTAAAACTTAAACTTTTTATGGAAAACAACAAGAAATGTGTTAGTTAAATTCCCAGGTAGAAGCTAACGGGAGATTGTGAAAATGAGACTAAAGCTCGATTACTGATGTCCTGTTAAATTTAAATTCAAAATTTATTTGGGAACATCAAAAGATTCCCTTTCTCCTAAACCTTAAGAAGGGCTTTAGATGCAATGAAAAAGGATCATAAAATAAAACTTACACCCTATGACACCCCGATGTAAAATTCATTGGTTCCGATCCAAATCACTGCTAGCTTTTTCTCTTCTTTTGCTACTTTTTTTGCTGGGCTCTGTGAGATTTCGGCATTGTTTAACATATTTGATTTTTAAATAAAAAATTATAAGCAATTATTTGCTCAAGATTTACGAAAATATCTGTTAAAAGCGAAATTACACGAAAACCACAAAAAAATGTCATAATTCACAAATTACTCACAAAATGTTCCCTTTTTGAATAATTATCCAAAAAGTGGCAACTCTACAATGATAAAAATAATGCAAAAAAAAATTAGAAATAAAATAAAGCAAGTGAAAACAATTTTTTGGGGTAAAACAATTTTTGTGGCGGAAAAAATGTTTGTGGTGAATATAAAATATTACTTAATTCTAAACGACTGAGGAATAAATGTGAGAAAACATTTTATTTGCCAGTCTCTAATATAAAATTGTACCAAAATATAGCAATTTTTAAGGAAAGTTTAGATGTACCTTCACATATTCAATCACATCTTTTTAATTGTTGGACCAATTTTCCTCATTTTCAATACCAGATTGTTATAACAACCAAATTTTTTACCAATGCAATAGCTTGGTTAGAGCCACCAAAATTTGGTTAGTACAACAGAATTTCCGTGGAAAATATATATTTCAATGGGATCAGGAATAAAATTGGTGCTGCAACTAAGCTCAACTTGTTACAATAAAACTGTTTTCTCTCTGTAGATGTCCATCAATATAGATAAAATAATGGATATAGATAAAATTGCGTTTTCGAGCCGTGATCTTCATTTCAACAGACAGACGGTCATCGTTATATGGGGTCTTTGGCCTATATTTCGCCACGTCTCACACGTAATGACAAACTGATATACATACATCTCAAGAAACATTTTTACGGACTCTCTGACACGTTCGGATTTATGAATCCGTCTTCTACTGTACGTTTATGGTCCGAAAATACGTATCCGTCAATGCTTGTACCTAAACCGAACATATCCGGACTGTATAATTTAATTTTCGAAAATAATACGTTTTGACTCCGTTTTGGTGTATCCGTTTCTGTACCGTCAAATACGGACCACAATTTTTCATCAGTTTTTCTTCCTTTGCTTTTGGATTTGTTTAGTTATCAAAAACGAATACTTAAATATCCATGAGGTAAATATCTATGAAATCTAAAACAAATTTTACGATTATGTGTACAGATTTATGCAGTTATGCAAATAAAAATATTGCCTGACAGTTTATAATAGATTTTGTGAAAAAATTTGCAAATTTGCATTATGTGCTACATCATATCGTAAAAACCACTATTTAAACCTTAATTAAGTTTTTTTTTATTTTTCGATAATTTTTAATGGGCCACAAACGCAGTCATTGATGGTTACTATTTGTGCTGGATATAAATATTGTTGTATTTCGTCCGTAAAAGTTTTATTTTAAATATCTGTTAAGAAAAATAAAATAAAATTTGCTATTTAAAATTAAAAAAAAACATTTTTTTGAAAAAACGGTACGAACACGGATCCGTAAACAGTCCGTCATTGACGGACTTTTAACGGACAAGTCCGTTTTTCATCCGATATATCGGTCCATAAACGGTCCGTTGTTGACGGTATTCGAATCAGTTTCAATGTTCCTTAAAATCCGTTCTCTGGTCCGTATACGGATCCAGAAAACGGCACGTATACGGTACGTAAACGGAACGTATTGTTTGTTGATAGGAAAGAATTTAATTTTTTAAATTCTTACCATAGATGTTAAGGATAGAATCTCCAGAAAGTGTTCAATAATTTAAGGGAAAATACTCTATTGCTAGGGTTGCCATTGCAAAATATGTACTTAAAAATCTCCAACTTATTTTCTTAAAAAAAAAGCCTTTTAAAAATACCTAATTTAAAAACTACAACTTACTATATTTAAAATGAAAACTATGCTAGAGTATAACAAATGTTTGATGATAAGTAGATTGATTGATTCTTAATTTATTTTCAAAAAAGTTTTGTTTTTTATGTAGGTATTTGCCAATTAAGATAAAAATGAATTGAATTTTTGTTTTTATATTACATCACTGAAATTTTGTGTACTTAAGTAATTTAATAGAAAATTAGGGCATTTTTTAGTAATTACGTGTCCAAGTGGGATCATCGGGATCTTCATCACTTTCATATTCTTTAGCCGGCAATTTGCCATATTTCGCTTCTAATCTATTCATTAATTCCGTATCATCAATATCTGATACTTCATCGCCTTCTTCGGCATCTTCATCGTCATCATTATTATCATCATCTAATAAATCTTCATCGTCCAAATCTTCAGAATCATTATCATGCCCATCTTCATCATCATCATCATCATCATAGATATCATCTTCATCATAATCAATTTCCTCATCTTCTGGTTGATAATCCATATCATATGATACCTCTTTTTTGGTATCTTTCTTAGACAAATCTTCTTTTTCATAATCCATATCATAGGTTACTTCTTTGTTCTTAACAGTTTTACCAGTCTCCGATTTTGTAATATCATCATTGGGTGCTGGATACTTAGAAAGGACATCAATTTTAGCTTCCACTAATGGTGGCGGTGGTGGTGCCTCAAATTTTGCTGGTGGTTTAGTGGATGTTTGTGTATTATATAGAGTTTTTGGTTTAGTTGATGACTCGTCTGTGGCAGTTTTATTTAAGATATTGGAATTGTTAGTATTGTTCATAGGTGATAAATAGGATGATTGATACGAATATGTTTTTAATTGTTCAGGTTGTGGTTTTTCTTGTTTTGCCTCTTCTAGTTGGCTTTTGGAACTGTTGTACATGGCATTAAGTTTTTCAAAATTTTCTGGAACATAATCATTGTCACCTGCATCCACTTGATTTTCTTCTGCTATTGGCTCTACATCTTCTTCGATATATTCGATTTCTTCTTCGATTTCAATTTCTTCCTCGGAATAATCTTAAGAAAATGTTGTTTTAGAAAAATATTTGTTAATTTGTAGAGTTTTTTATCCGCGTATAAGGAAAATACTCGAACCCGATGTGTAAAGACTTGTAATAGTAAAATTTATAATATGCATCAAAAAAAAAGGTTTCCGAAAAACACATTTTAAAATTTCTATAGAAATATATTGGCGCAATTAGCAACCGATTACTTGCACATTATTTATAACTACAAAGAAATAAGGTATTATTTAAGCTAACATTTTTTTTAGAACATTTCATCCCCGTCCTTCTGCTTTTTCGGAGTTTTTTTTTACAATTTGTTAGAATAAAGCCAAAATAAATGGCTTTATAAGGGGGAGTTAAAGGGTTAATATGTTCTACAAAAATATTTGCCATACCATTATCTACAAAGTTGCTGAACATACCCTACACCTCAGATGTAAAGAAAACATAGTTTTATATACCGATATGCTGCAAGAACAGGCCAAAACTGGGAAATTTTGACCGCCTCTAAAATGAAATTCCGATGTAAACTACCAAAACGCCGACACGCGTATATTTTTGTTGGTCTCCTTAACAAGAATCAATCGTCGGAATCCCGTATTTTTTTTTTGTGTTGAACTGTGTAATTATATCTTATACCCTATCAAAAAATATTTCTTATAATGGACCCTATATTAAATAATGTACAATTATACCTCACACCATATTGAATAATATTTTAGATAATGGACCATATATTATTATATATCAAATATTAGATAGCATATATAATTATATATAGTGTGATGTTATATATAATTTTATATGTTAGAATATATAATATCATATCTTATCATACAAATCATATCTAATTTTATAAAGATCAATATTTAACTAGATCTGGTTATATATGGCACAATACATATATTGCAATTTAAAAAATTAATGTAATATATAATCATATATGGTAATACATACTGATATATTTAAATATTTATGATAATATATTATTACATAAGGCCACATATCATTATATTTAAACTTTTTTACTCGGGTATATGACTATGTACATATGTATATGTGAATTTTAAATATTTACATGTAATATATAATTATATATGGTTATGCATAGCGACATATGATTATACATGAACTTTTAGATATTGATATTGTAACTTTTAAACCCGATTGGCTTAACAAATACTTTAAAAAGAAAATCCTTAAATAAGATTTTGAATTCAAGCGGAATTCTAAGGCTTCCTCTTCGCGTGAACATTTTCTTAGTTAACAATTTCGGGTTCGAGTACATTCCTTATAAACATATTCCACAAAAACTTTCAGAAATGTGGTCATGGAATTGTTATTGCAGTTTTATTTATAAGCAAATATTTAACCATCTTCCGGCAAAGGTTCTTCGATCTCCTCAACTTCCTCTGGAATGGCTTCTTCTTCGCTGGCTATTGTCAGGCGACGTTTCATTAAAACTTCTGCAGCTGGTTCTTCATCTTTAGTTATTCAAAATTCAATAAAAATCAATTTTTTTTTTAATATTAAATGATCAGAATGTAAAATTTAATGAAATTAATATTTTACAAATATTACAATGGCAGCATACATACAATGGCATTTAGCGGTGTACGAGCATAAAATTATAAATAATTCAATAACTAAAAAAAATGACATTAAAAATAAAAAAACAAGAATACTTATCATTACCAAATACAACTATGTTAAAATAAGATTAAAAGAAAGTGCAAAAATTTTAAAGAGAAATTAGAAAAAAAAATATTTAGTTAAAAAAATAAAAGTTAATTTTATAATCCACAACATTTACATGCGGACAAAAAGTTAAGAATATGAAAAATATGAAAATAAATATTTAAATGTATAAAATTCTCTTTTGCAAAATACGACGACTATAAAATATTTAGGTATGTATATTTTCTGATGATCATTTACGAGAAATACAGATTCATTCAGAGAGTACAATAATGACTTAATTTATTAATTTATCAAAGGCTTAAATTTTGTTGTCACAACATTTGTTACCAAGCTATAAAAATTAGGTTGTAATAACTGATATTCTATTTAATCAATGCAAAATTAAGTTTGCACGTATTTTGTTTTTTACAACGAACCCGTTTTCTGTTACAACGATTTTATACATTTAAATAAGTACCTAGTATTGTTTGTTTGTTTGTTTTTTTTCGCTCTAGGTACACGTTTATAGGTTAAATGGCGCTTTTTATTAAGTTAAATAGCTTTAAGCTTTATAGACACATTGACATATTGAGCTATAGTGGTTAAAATAAAAGTTGTGGTTAAAACTCACTTGAAATTGGATCTTTCCTAATTAACACTAGACGTGCTACTAATGCTAGAGCCAAACCAACGCCAACTTTAACCGCCACTGTAAATAGTTTGGAATAGATGAGTTTTCTTTTTTTTTTCTTTTCAAAAAATATTTGCACTTTCTTGTTAAAGACTACAACTAAATATGTGGTGGAGGAGATTTTTAAATAAGTTACCTTTTCATAGGAATGTCTTACACAATTAAATGGGTCTGTTTACTCGCTTAGTGGGATGCAGTAAGGTAAGGCAGAATATTCTATGTTCACAATCCAATATTCCATACCCGTAAACGGTGTAGATTAAACAAGCGCAGACTTTTTTATTGACATACTACACTCATGGAAAAATCCTCATCACATTGATGAAACAATTACTTTGGACAAAAATCTATGAAGAATAGTCATATTTATGACATTTTTATAAATTTATGTTTCATAAATTCTTAAACATTTCATAGAAAAATCTCAATAATACCTCTTTTTAAATGGCCAAATTTTAAAAAATGAGAGAAATAGAGCAAAAGCGGCAGATTCGAATTTAATGAAATTGTGCAGAACTGTTTTTTTATCGCTCTCCCTGCGCATTTTCCAAAAGATTGATAATAAAAAAATTAGATCTGCTAGAAATATTTGGCCTGTTATCTCACGAAAGACTACACAGACAGGTTACCAATGACATATTTGAAACAAGAATTCTCGAACCGTATGGTTATTTTGACATTGCAGTGATTTGCAAAATGAGATAGAAAACATAAACTCCATGTAAACTGTGTGGCGCATATATTTTATTGTAACAGTTCAATTGAAAAGTCCCCGGCCTACCATACTAAAACACATTTTTTTGGCAAAATTCGTTTTTTTATTCAACATAGTTCCCTTCAAGGGTGATACACTGATTATAGCGGCCCGCCAACTTTTCGATACCATTTTTGTAGTACGATTTGTCCTTTGCTTCAAGATCGGCCTCAGTTTCGGCGATCACCTCTTCATTCGACGAAAATTTCTTCCCAGCGAGCATTCTTTTAAGATCTAAGAACAGGAAATAGTCGCTGGGGGCCAGATATGGAGAATGCGGTGGATGCGGAAGCAATTCGAAGCACAATTCATGGATTTTCGCCTTCGTTTTCACTGACTTGTTTTTGGTCAAAAGTGAGCTCGGGCGGCACCCACTTTGCACAAAGCTTTCTCATACCAAAATATTCGTGAATGATATAATGTACACGTTCAGTACCTGCTATTTCATTCAATTTCAATTTACGGTCATTCGAAATCATTTTGTGGATTTTTTTGATGTTTTCGTCCGTAACAACCTCTTTTGGGTGTCCCCTGCCTTCACCGTCTTCGGTGCTCATTTCACCACGTCTAAACTTAGCATACCAATCCTTGATGGTTGATTTTCCTGGGGTAGTGTCCGGAAACTCGTCATCAAGCAAAGTTTTTGCTTCAACTGTATTTTTTCCCTTCAAAAAGCAATATTTTATCAACACGCGAAATTGCTTTTTATCCATTTTTTTCACAATAACAAAAGTAGGTTCACTCAAAATACTATAATTTACAAATGATCCGACAGCTGTCAAATTTATACACGTGTCTTTTCAAGGTTAGGGCTAATTAAAAATCATATCGATTTAAGTCTGGTTGCGCCATCTATGTTTCAGGCCTGTTATATCTATCCCTTTCTGTGTATTACTGCAATTTTGACATTTCCTTTTAATAAGCTGTTTCCTGTCTGGGTAGTCTGTGCATAAAGTGTTTAATTGTAAAAATTTAAATAAAGGGTCATCCAACCATAATGAATGATGTTATTTGCAAATAAAACAAAAAGTGTTCAGATAATTATCTTAATATGTTTTATTATGATAAAAGTGTCTATGGCAATTATGTAGCAAATGTGTTTGTAGGAAATATGTTTTCACATTTCCTACAGACCCGGTTTGCTGAAATTTGCGCTAATTTCTCCCGATTGTGGACAAATTCGGTCGATTATGCTGACCAAACAACAATCTTAACTTGTCAAACACTGAAACAAAGAAATGTCAAATTAAGTTCGGCAAAAAACTTCCCGTTAAGGTGTGACTCACAATTAACATCGTGCATTATATATGGACCACCCTTTAGTAATATACAAAATGTCAAAAAATAATAAGAACATTTTTCTAGGTCCAAAAACTAGGTAACATATTGGATCAACAATTTCATCGTTGGAGCTAAATCTCTTTCCACTTTAGGTTTGAAAAAAGGAAATAGTCACTGGGGGCTAAATCCGGAGAATAAGGCAAATGAGGGGGCAATTCGTAGTATACTTCATGGATTTTTGCCATGGAAACTAAGCTGCCACACGATTCCTTTAGTGGTCGATTGTGAGCAAATGCGGCAGCCATCTTGCGGAAAGCTTTTTCATACCCAAGTGATCGCCATCTGAGATGCCTATGTCTTCCACAATCTATCGCACATTCAATAAATTTTTTCAATTGTTTTGGGTGTGTAGACCTTAACTGGGCGTGCAGAACGTTCGGCATCTTCCGTGCATGTAAGGCCGCAACGAAAGTCAATAAACCACTTTTTTACCATTGAAATCGATGGTGCAGAGTCCACATAGTGTTTATCAAGCTTTTCCTTGGTTTGATTGACGGTTTTTTTTCGCAAAATATAATGTTTAATGAGCACTCGAAATTCACTTTTTTCCATTTTAAAAAAAGCCACGAGGTTGTATGTTTTGAACAGCTGTTAAACGCAAAATAAATGACGGAACTTGCTCAAAATTTTACAGTATTATATTAACAGATTGTACTTGTTGCATTTCATAAACCTACGAGGGAAATTCGAAAAGTTACGGACTTATTGATCCGCCCTCGTATTAACGCTTATTACAGCTCAAATATATAGGGATTACAACTAATTAAAAATTCATATTTGTTATAGATAAACTCCAGACTCCAGCAGACAAAGGTAAAAGTATTATTTATAAAAAGGATCGGATTTTCTTCGCATAAATACAGCATCATAATCCAACACATCTCAAGAACTTTTTAACGCCAAAAATAACTTCAAAATTTAGATATTTAAAAACATCAATGATTGTGCGAACTTTTGCCTCTTACAAAAATAGTCATATTCTAAGAACATTATTCAATAGAAAAACTCTCATATTTAGATGGCTTCTTTTTTTATGAAAAAGCTATCAAAATTTGATGGAGATTCTATAGGAAGGAATCCTCATAATCTGGCAATTTTTATAGAAAAAAATTCATCAAATCCGAGTGATTTTCTAAAGGAAAAATACCTCAATATCTTACAAGTATCATATACAAATATGATAATTTCTTTATAGGAAAGAGTCCTCAAAGTTTGAAGGTTTTCTGGAAAAGTACTCTGAAACTGAAGGTTTTTTATGGGAAAAGTTCCAAAAAGTGTTTTTCTAAATGAAACAAATTTTAGACACTATAAGTTTTATATAAAGAAAGGTCCTCGGAAGCTTAGGGATTTTTATGGAAAAAAATTCTTTAGAATCTGAAGGGGTTTCTTTAAAAAAAAGAATTCCATAAATCTGATGGTTTTATTTACCGGAAAGTTCTTCGAATCTAAGTATTTTTTTTATATGAAAAGTGATCAGAAACTGATATTTTTAAGGAGAAATCCTTTTGTTTTTTATGGGAAAATACCTTCAGAATGTAATGGTTTTTCCACTTGAGATTCTTTCTACTGAGATTTTTTCAGATGTTTTTCTATATTAAACAAACTAAAATTATAGACCTTTTTTATAGTTTCTGGAAAAATTATTTATCCAGAAACTTTAAAACAGGTCTACAAGAAAACTTATCAGAAAGAATCTCAGTAGAAACCTTCAGAAAGAATCTCAAGTGGAAAGAAACTTCTCATATTCAAAGTATTTTTTCATTTAGGAACCATCTAATATTCTGAGTACTTTTTCCCACATCAAAAATCATTATTTTCTGACTTTGGACTTTTCATTGGAATTTAGAGTATTTTCTCCTGCAGAATCCTCCTCTTACTAAAAAGACCTCAACTTTGCAAGCATTTTTCTCTAAAAAAATCCCCAAAGTTATAGAAAAATACTTTTTAATTAGAAAAAACCTTTAGAAAAAAGCCTACAGGGAAAATGCTTTAGAATAATCTGAATTAAAATTCATACTAACACTCAAAAACAAAGACATGAACTAAAAATAAATGCAAAATTTCCTTTAAAATAGTTTACAAATTTTCCTCGATTTAAATCAAATTTTATTAAAACTTAAAAAAATTTTCTTAAAATGAATAAAAATTCCAATGTTTGGGTAAAAACGGAGTAGCTTATATTTTCAGAAATAGTTCATATCTTTCCTGAGTAATATATCTTGATTTTAGAAAAGAAAAGTGTAATAAATAAAAATTTATCAAATTTAAAAAAAAATATCTTAGTTTTAAGAAATTTGCGTACTAAAATATAATAAAACGAAGTTAAGTTTAAAAAAAGTTAAATATTTTTTGTCTAAATTAAAAAAAAAAAATAATATAAAAAATTTTCGGGTGCCTTGGTGACGAAATATTGGTATAAATAAATAATTAAAATTTAAAAAAAAAAATAAACTCATTTTAAACAAAAATATAAATCAAGGGGATGAAGAATAGTACTACAACTTTTCCAATTGTATTTCAGAAATAGTCAATTTTATTTCAGAAATAGTCAATTGTATTTCAGAAATAGTCAATTTTATTTCAGAAAAGTCAATTTTATTTCAGAATAGTCAATTGTATTTCAGAAAGAGTCAATTATATTTCAGAAATAGTCAATTGTATTTCAGAAGTTGTAAATTGTATTTCAGAAATAGTCAATTGTATTTCAGAAATAGTCAGTTGTATTTCAGAAATAGACAATTGTATTTCATAATAGTCAATTGTATTTCAGAAATAGTCAATTGTATTTCAGAATAGTCAATCGTATATCAGAAATAGTCAATTGTGTTTCAGAAATAGTCAATTGTATTTCAGAAATAGTCAATTGTATTTCAGAAATAGTCAATTTTATTTCAGAATATTCAATTGTATTTCAGAGTAGTCAATTTTATTTTAGAAATAGTCAATTGTATTTCAGAATAGTCAATTGTATATCAGAAATAGTTAATTGTGTTTCAGAAATAGTCAATTGTATTTCAGAAATAGTCAATTTTATTTCAGAATATTCAATTGTATTTCAGAATAGTCAATTGTATATCAGAAATAGTCAATTGTATTTCAGAAATAGTCAATTGTATTTCAGAATAGTCAATTGTATTTCAGAAATAGTCAATTGTATTTCAGAAAAAGTCAATTGTACTTCAGAAATAGTCAATTGTATTTCAGAACAGTCAATTGTATTTCAGAAATAGTCAATTGTATTTCAGAATAGTCAATTCTATTTCAGAAATAGTCAATTGTATTTCAGAATAGTCAATTGTATTTCAGAAATAGTCAATTGTATTTCAGAATAGTCAATTGTATTTTAGAAATAGTCAATTGTATTTCAGAAATAGTCAATTGTATTTCAGAAATAGTCAATTGTATTTCAGAAATAGTCAATTGTATTCCAGAAATTGTCAATTGTATTCGGAAATAGTCAATTGTATTTCAGAAATAGTCAATTGTATTTCAGAAATAGTCAATTGCTTTTCAGAAATAGTCAATTGTATTTCAGGTAAAACTATTTCGCAGGAGGTCAAAAGTCAATTTTTAATTTTCAGTAAATGGACATTTACAGTAAATGGCGCTGATGATTGTCAACGACCATAGGATGCAAAAATCTTTTTACATGGTCTAAACTCTAATTGGGTCATTTGAAAATAAATAATGGACTTAAATTACAAATATTTTTGTTTTTGACTTTTTTTTTGTTATTGACATTTTTTAGCATTGTACTTTTGAAGAACAATTGCTATTTATACCCTTCACTACTACGTCATCAGGGTATAATACTCTGTGCTGATATATGTAATTATCAAAAATATAAAAAAACTACTGCTCACAAATGTAAAGATGTTTGAATGAAACTTGACACATAAGTTTCTATTAACCAAACACCAACCCTATATATTGATTAAAATCGGTCCATGTTTAGATCTACCTCTCCAAGAAAGGTCATATCTGAATTGGGTTTAAAAACATAGTTTTATGATACACAAAATTGTAGATATCTGATTGAAAGTTGAAACAATCTTGCAAAGATTTCGACATTTTGACAATTTTTTATATTCCAAAAACCCGACTCTATTTCCCAACATACAAAATTTAAGTTTAACAGTTGGCAGCTTACCACTGCCAAATATTATTATGTACTTCATTAAAGAAGTTTGATTACTATTTTTAAAAAAAAGTTAAATATAAAAATTTCTATACAATATTTTTTTGGTAAGAAAGTAATATTTTAGTGCTATTTTGTGTTATTATATACACAATATGTACTTTAAATATACTTACGCGATGAAGTCCATGAGGGAACATTTGCCGCTTCATCATCATTATCATTGTCTAATGAGGCGGAATTTTTTTTAGCCTCAGCGGCTGCTTGCTGACGTGCCTTTTCTTTTAACAATTCAAGTTCGGCAGCATCATTATCAACAACTTTTTCTATGGACTCAAAAGTACCATCATCGTCTTCCTAAAAATAAAAAAGAAGTTTTTATTAATTTAAATATTTATTAAAAAACATTAATTCTTAATTTGCGCATCGTTAGACCTCGATGAGTCAGATGCAAACCAGCGCATATATAAAATCGTCAAACATGTTTGGGCGTTTTAAAATAAACTTTTAAAAATAGTAAAACTTTTTCAAAAATTCTCAAAATTTAATTTGTGGTAATCATTTTGTATTGCATTCCCAATAAACATTTTTACATACTCGTCGAGAAGTACGGATTCATGAAACGTATCCGTCAAAGCTTGTACGAAAACGTAACATTAAGGGACCGTATAATTGAATTTTCAAAACAATACGTTTTGACTTCGTTTTGGTGCATCTGTACCGTCAAATATGGAATTCAATGATTTTCATCAGTTTCATCAGTTTCCATGTTTCTCAAAATCCATTATCTGGGCCGTATACTGATCCATAAAACGCTACGTAAACGGAGTTGGAGTCCGTTTATGACGGACCGAAAACGTATTGTTTGTTGGGTTATATTTTGTTTTAATAATTTTTTTTTTAATTTGTTAAAAATTAACTATATATGGTTAAATATGCCGCTAATATAATTTTTGGTGATTTTTGAAGAATCATTACATATTTAATTTAGAATTATACGTCAATTATTAAAATATTCTGCTTTAATCTCTATATGAACTGAAAATTAGTTCTAAAACTTTTAAAGTTTATTAACAACGGTTTTATTAATTTCTCTACTAACTTTTTTCTATAATAATTATAATTTATATAAATTTAACAAAATTTATTAAATAGGGGTTTCAAATTTTTAAACACCTCCCAAATTCGGAGGATATGTTTCGTTTTTATTCCAATAATTTAAATATGCAAAACTTGTTGGTCTGGTGCCTCTAGCTCATCTAAACACTTCGGATTCTAAAGAACAATAATAAAAATTTGCTTTATTTTTTATTTTATTTAGATTAAACAAAAGCTACCTAGTTTTTGTAGAAAACCAGTTTTTATTTGTTTTTCATATTTGTTTTGTCAAGTTATAACTAACAAGGGCCAAAAGTTAGGTAGTTAATGCCCAGTCTTAAAACGATATTAAACCATTTTAAGTTTCTTACACCCTAAAAAAATTAACTAGAATTTAGAAAAATTAACTTATTAAGAGGAAAAATTTAAATGAAAACGGCGCCAAATACACTTTTTACCAATATTTAATAAAATTTTCCTTGAAATTAAGAAACAAATTATACTTAAAATTTGGTCAAAATTTCTTAATTATAGAAAAATTTTACTATAGAGATCTAAATTTTTATTAGAAAACAGTAAAATTTCCTCCTAATTAGTTCATATATCATTTTAAATTTTACTGTTAGTTGGGAAACGTTTTCTTGGTTTTAAGAAAAATTTTATTTTATTTAAATTCATTGGATATTTTTTTTACTAAGAACTAGGAATTAATTTCCTAAAAATAAGAAAATATTTTCTAATATTAAGTTAAGTAGTACATATTTCTTTTAAGTGAAAATTATCCTTAAGTTTGATAATTTAAGGAGTAATGTAAGGAGTAATGTAAAAGTAATGTAAAATGTACTGCAGAAAATCCATAATAAATTGTGACAAAGTCAGATCCTTTTCGTAGTTAATTAATGATTCTCCTTGAGACAACTACAAAAGGGACTCCCTAAGTGACACACGGCATCTATGACTAAGGAACACTGTGTGTCCTTTGTCTTCTAAAATTAACTAATTTAAGGAAATTGATAAAAAATACAAAATATTACAGTTACGTTTCTTGTCATTATTGGAAAACAGAAATATGTCTTAAGTTTATTTTATGACTTTTTTAGCTTAAACTTTATTATTAAGTGAAAAAAAAAATAGTTTTAGTGCCTTCGATATATATAAAGTTTAATATGCGCAACGTCAATTAAAGGCGTAATGTATAAAATGTGCTTGCGATATTTTGTATTGTAGTCAGCAAACAAAATTATTATTTTTTTAAATATATTTTAAGCTAATTTAAGTTCAATATTAAAGACTTTTAAGATTAGAGATTTGCATGTGAGCCATTTCTGACTCACGCTCACGCACGATTTTTTTTTTTTGTGGAAAAAAATATTGAAAATAAGTTAAACGATTTCCAACAAAAAAATCCTATACTTGAGTTTATTATTTTTCAGAAATTAGAAAACTTTTACTTTACAAAAAAAAAATAATAATATATTTAAAAAATTTTTGAAATTTATCTGAACTAAGTTGCTTGAAAATTTTCCCTAGAAATAGTTAATCAGTTTCTAAAATCAAATAAATTTTTATTATTACATAGAAAAAAAATTATTACTTTTTGTTTTTAATTGCCTAAACGAATTTTTAGAAAACAATTCTTTAAAATTTGAAAGTGGTTGACTTAAAAACTTAACTTAGAAATAGCTTTCTAAAATTTAGTTAATTTTATTACTCGCGGAAAAATAGTAAAAAAAAATTAAGTTCAAGTACTTTTTCATTTTAAGTTAGATAATTTTTTTTTAACTAAATGGGAGTAAATTATGTTCTATTTTTTTGAAATAAACTTAGTTTTATAATATTTTAGTATGCAAATTTCTTAAAAATAAAATGTTTTTCTTAAAAATTGATAATTTTTTATGTAATATAATTGTTTTGTTTTCTAAAATCAAGTAATATTACTTAGGAAGTATATAAACTATTTCCTTTTTTACCCAAACTTAGGATTTTTTTTTATTTTAAGAAAAATTTTCTAAGTTTTAATAAAATTTGACTTAAATTGAGTAAAATTTTTAGACTATTTTAAAAGAAATTTTGGATTAATTTTTAGTTTGTCTTTTTTTTTTAGTATAATAAGAAATTTTTAATTATATCAACTGTTTTTTAACAAAATATCTATTCTTATGAATATTGTTAGATCTTTGAAGAAAATTTTAAAAATGTATAATTTTTTATCAAAACTTACTTCATCAAATGGATCGTCTTCATCAGGAACAAGTTTTGAAGTTTCTGTGGTAGCATTGTCATCTTCTTCATTGGTATTGTTATCATCAACATTATCTTCTTCATCCTCATCATTTTGTTCAACTGTGGCTTCCTCAGTAACATTATCATCATCATCATTTTCAGCAGTGACATTATCATCATCATCCTGATTTTCAGCTGTAAGATTGTCATCTGCTTCCTCTTCTACTGTACCTAAGAATTATAAAAAAATGTGAAACCAAAGAGTAAATATTTACTAGAGGGACTATACATCCCAGAATTCTCTTTGTTTTTGCATCATCTGATGGACTTAATGAAAACATGATGCAAAGTTAAATGGAAACATGGGGAATTTCTCTTAATTTAGCATTTAAAATTTTTTCTTTTTGCTTTATACACTCACAATATATTTTCCGTTACCGACTGTAGTTTATTTAAAAAGTAATATGTAAAGTTTGTTTTTAAATGAAGAATCAATTGAAATTCATAGAAATATATCTTTTAACTATTTAAATCAGTTATTCAAAAAACAAACTATAAAAATCTACAGACATTCAGTAGGAGTTGATATTTTCAGTTAAATGTAAAATTTTATGTTTTCTGCTTTAAAAAATAGAAATTCATATAATTCCTTTTTATTTTTTTACCAAAATAGTTTGTATATATACAAAATTATTTCAATAAAAATTACAAGAAATTATTCAAATATAGATACACACAAAGCCAATAAAAATATATACATCTGCGTGTGTTGTGTTCTGTTTTGTAATTACATACAAATAATCAAACTTTCAATTTGAAAAACAAACCACAAAAGTAGTTTTTTCTAACTTTTTGTCAGTGAAAATTTGATGGTTATTTTAAACGACTTTCTATTGTTTTTACTTTTGTCGATTATTAAACAATGATTAAAAATAAACAACAAAATGGGTTTGATTGTATTTTCGATTAATTTAATATGTATTTTAAGTTGTTTTTGACGGAATAATATTGTGTGTACTTTTCTCTTTATTATTAAAGCAAAATCCGCTCTTTGGCAAAATGTTTTCATTTAATTTTCAACAAAAACCATGCCCGAGTTCGCGAACATGTAAAAAGAGAGAGGATTAGGCAGGACTTTGGGGTAACCACAAAAAATAAATGTTGCTATTTTCTTCTATATGGAGTTGTACCTTTTAATAAAAAATTACCTTCATCTTCATCTTCTTCATCTTCATCCTCCTCTTCCGCAGTAACTTCT
The DNA here is from genome assembly GCA_949748255.1 of Eustalomyia histrio. Taxonomy (NCBI): domain Eukaryota; kingdom Metazoa; phylum Arthropoda; class Insecta; order Diptera; family Anthomyiidae; genus Eustalomyia; species Eustalomyia histrio. The sequence continues at coordinate 65,071,573 of OX456527.1, read as the reverse complement.
GCTGTAACATTTTCATCATCATCCTGATCTTCTTCTTCTTCTGGAGTAACATTTTCATCTATCTCCTCTTCGACTTCCTCATCACCTTCTGAATGATCTGCTTCCTCTTCAAATGGTTCATTATCATGCTCGTCATCATGATCATCGTCATGCTCATCGTCATGTTCTAATGAATCATGAGCATTATGATGATCATCGTGGTCATTGCGATTTTCATCAACCCAACCATCAAAATAATTTGAGAAACGGGACTCGGACAGTGGGGTATCAACTGAAAATGTATTAGATTTTACTTGCAAATTCATTTAAATTTGTTATTATTTTTATTACTCACCATCAGATATACCACGATTTTCTAATATAATTAAACATACCAAACCCATGAGTATAGTCATCAAAGAAAAGAATATGATCTTGGCACACCAATGTCCACCAGTACCATGTTCTTCATGTACATGTAAATGTACATCATCTGAACCCATTTTGGTAATATGAACACCATGAGAAGATTCATCATCTTTGGGGAAAATGAGATATGTATAAATAATTGGATTTGATTTATTTCAAAATAGGAGTTGCTAAAATTTTTACACCATTTTCAATTTTATATCATTTTTAAATTAAATTATTACGAAATCATTAAATTCAATTTCTGGTTTGGTTTGATATAACCTCAGTTTAAATAGTTATTAACAAATTAAAAATTTTATAAAATAAAAGTATCAGCTTCATTTTATAAACATAGCACAATCTTCCTATTTGGGCCCCATGTTGAGCGGCAAAAGGCAGTGTGGCTCTTCAGTTTCTTATAAGCAAGTATAATATCTTCTGATTCTTATTTGAGAAATATGAAAATTAGAATTTTAAAATTAATATCCAACTATTTTATAACAACATTACTTATATCATAAATAAAATTACAAGTGGTGTAGAAATTGTTAATAAGTATATATTAAGCTAATTTTGATTTTTCTTTAAACAACTGGGATTATATAGACAAATTCAGATTATTAGAAAAAGTTTTTAAATTTTCGGGAAATACTAAGATATTTTGTAATCGTCAATATCATGCAATATCATCAATTACGGAATTTTGTAAATTATTTAAGCAGTTTTTTTTTTCTATCATTCAAGCGTTGGATTTTCATTTATACAGATAGGTTTATGCAAAAGCTTGGAATTTTTAAGATTTAAAGTATATTTCAAAGCTACCTTGTAAGCTAGATTTACGAGAAAATATTAATTCGCCATCCGATTTGCGAACATCAAGGGATTCTATTTTATAGCATTATAGTAAAATTAGAAAAATTATTTAAATATTATTTTTTTCTATTACATATTTTGTTATTGTCTATAGTTATTTACTATATATACATATATATAATTAACTTAATATAAATAACAAAAAAATATAGCGGGTTATCCATTTAGTGGTTTCAAAACCGCCGGTCTGGCAAGTCTATCAGCTGTTAAATATCTGTCATCTGAAGTGTCATTTATTTGGTGAAAGGTTTACCATTTACATACAAAAGTTAAAAGTTACTATAAAAAGGGTGGTTCAAACGTGGCCACTGGGTGATTAAGGTCGTCATAATCGACCTATTGTGCAAGGAATTGGCAAGATTATAAAGAAATTTGAAGAAACTGAAAGCGTTACAAACATGGTCAGGCCTATGCATCATCACAATGTGCACACTGCGCGCACTGACAAACATATTGCTTCTGTTAGTGAAAGTGGCGGATAATCCGAATTTGTCGATTGCAGCAATTGTTCTCAGCAATTGGGCCAATCAATTTGGGTTGCAATTGAGGATTATGAACTGGACGATATGTGGTTTCAACAAGACGGTGCCACGAGCCACACAACACGACCGATTTTCATGCGCTTTGATAGCGTTAGATTTGTTTTTTGTGGGGCTAGTCCTCTAATGTTATAGCATTTGAAAACTAACATTTGTCAAGTTATCGCCAAAAATCTGCTACCTCAAAAGGATCGACTTCTGCAACCAATCAAGAGGCGATTATTTAAATGACATTGTATTTCGTACGTAACGGCAAGGTCCACACCATAAAAAATATAAATCTTTATTGAATAAATTCGCCAAAAAAAAGTAATTATTTTTCAGCAAGTTGATTCAATATTTTATAAATCAATTTATTAAATCAGATTTAAAATCAAAATTGATTGATCAATTTCATTTGAATCTTTTTTGATTCAATTGAATCAAATCATTTCAAACATAATTTTTTTTTAATTCGCTAATTGAAAAGAAATGGATTTGATTTGCGAATAAAAAATCATTAAAATTGACTGCAAATCTCGCTTAGTTTTCTAGATATTCGCCATTTTATAAAATGGTAATTTTGTAAAATGGCCGGTATCTCGAAAACTAAGCGAGATAGGGCAAAACGTATAAAATTTTTGCTCCGCTAGAGTATCAATATACAGCGCTAATAAAAATATGTCAGCTTTGGAAAACATACCGAGGTATCTAACAAAATTTGTATTATCAAAGTGTGTTAATTTATATTATCTCAAAAAATAGTCAACCTGTGGCTGATTTATTAAAATTCCATGAAACCCTTCGAAAAATTATTTTTATTCGAGAATCAAAATAATTATTTTTTCGCGAATCAAATCAATTTTGATTTATAATTGAATTATTCAAATTAAATTATTTCATTTTATTTATAAAAAGAATGATTTAAATCAACTTAATTCTTCTAATAAGATAAAGATTAAATCATGCTAGTAAATAATTTAATTATTAAAATGAATTCGCTTATTAATTCGTCAAATTTAAATCAGATTTGAAAATTAATTTAAAGAATTATGTCTTAATAGGTCCAAGCATTATAATGAAATAATGTTGCATCGAAATCATAGCTTTATGTGTGTTTTATTTAATCATATTTTTGAAATCGAAAAATGGATAACCCAGTATAAAAAGACAATAAAACAAAAAGGCATAAAATTAATATACCGCCTGCAAATACAAAGAAAAACATGTAAACATTTTTCTTTGAGGCATGAAAAAACTTGCAAATCATGTGAATATGGAAATTTGCCAATATATTCTACATTGTTATGTACGTATTACCCCGTATTTATAATATCACCATAATATAATAGAGAATTACACTCAAATGTGACGCATTATGATAGTAACATCTATGCCCATGCTTTCTACAAAGTGGTCTATTAACACCTTGTTTTTCCTCATTCTTTGTTTTCAGATACAATATATTCAATTTATACTTAATGATCTTTGCAAAAAAAAAAAAAAAAAACAGATTCAAAATATTTTTAATTATGACTCAAATTAACATAATGTGATTAAAAAAATATAGGAGGTCTCATAGTTTAAATGCTAACCTAACGTTTGTGTATGAAGCAGCAAACACCCAAGTTAAACTTGACGTTCACTTGTTTTACCCTAAAAAAAACTTTTCATTTATCAAAAATAACTTTTTTTTTCTTTACCCATGTAAAAATCGAAATATATATGATCATACATGATCATACATGGGCTTGTATATGATCATACATGTGCATACATGGTCATATACGTCCATACATGATCTCATATATGACCATATATCTTCGGATCCGAAATTTGAGGGTATATGGTGATATATGTGCATATATTATCATACATGCTCATATATTATTCATGTATGCTCGTATATGATCATATACGTCCATATACCCTCAAATTTCGGATCCGAAGATATATGATCATATATGAGATCATGTATGGTCATATACTGAACAATGTATGGACGTATATGACCATGTATGCCCATGTATGATCATATACAGGCCCATGGATGGGTATTTAGTATTACTATATTTATTTGCACTATACACAAAAAAAAATATTTTTACAGTAACTGACTTTAGTTTATTTAAAAAGTTATTCGTATATTTGCTTTTCAATAAATAAATATTTAAAATATAAAGAAATATAGTTTTCAATCCTTTATTACATTTACACCCAAAAAAAATGAACAGGAATTTAGAAAAATTACTTTTTTGGAGGAAAAATTGAAATGAAAACAGCGCCAAAAATACTTTTTACCAATATTTAATAAAATTTTCCTTGAAATTAAGAAACAAATTGTACTTAAAATTTAGTAAAAAATTCTAAATTATAGATAAATTTTACTATTGAGAACTAAATTTTTATTACAAAACAGTAAAATTTCCTCCTAATTACTTTATACATCATCTAAAATTGTACTGCAGTACAAAAAATACAAAATTTTTTACAAAGTACTAGTAAAGAATTTATTCTAAGTAAGGTTTAATATACTAAATTTTAGTACTTTTGAACTTCTTAGAAGGAAAATTGTAACTTAATACCAGTATGTCACTTCCTCATGTAAGTTTCAGGAAGTTTTTATTTTCAAATTGTAAATGAAAATTTACTTAATCGAACGAAAAAATTACCCAAATGCTGGAAGTTTTTACCTTATTACAGTTAAAAAGTTCAATATTTTAAACCAAAACTGAGCATTTATGTACTTAATGATAATACATTTACCTAGAATGTGGTTTATATAGATCAGATTTTAAACTAAAAATGAGGGATTTCATTAAAATTTAAATCAAATTTACTTAATTTTAGTTATTTTTTTTAAATTTGAACTAAACAAACGTAATTTTCTCCCCCAATGTGAATACTGATATTTTTTTTGTTAGTGTTAGTATATATTTACTAATTACAGTAGTCTACGAACGGAATGCATGTAATTTTTACCTGAATCTGGTTAAAAGTATAAAACTGTAAACTAAAAATAAACACATTTAACTCAAAGTTTGGTAGAAATATAATTCTACTTAATGGTAGAACATTTACCTTGAATGTTCTTCATATACATTCGATTTTAAACTCAAAAAAGAAAGACATACCTTCAAATTTAATTCAAATAAACTGAATTTAATAAAATTTGTTTACATTAAAGTTTAATTTGAACTTAACAAGAGTCATTTTTTTTGCCAATGTACATTTTGATAGTTTTTATTTTGTTAGTGTTTGTACATATTTACTTTATTGCAGTAAAATATGAACAGAATACAGGTAAATTTTACCTGAATCCGGTAAAAAGTATAAAAATGTTCACTAAAAATAAGTGCTTAAAACACAAAGTTTAGCAGAATTATATTTATTTTAGTATCTGTATACTAAATGCAAAGTAATATTTCTTATATTATAAACTATTTTTAAAACTGATTAAACTAAATTAATTTTTTTTGCGATTAGTTCAATGTTATTCCAATATACTAAATTTTTATTTAGGATAACTAAAATAATTCAGCATCGAGTTCATTAGTTTTACTGGAAGTAAGTAAAATCATGAACTTGTGAAGAGTAAAAGTGTCTTTAGCACTAAATCATGATCAATTTTCCTCAGTTTTAGTTCAATTTCGTAATTTTTAGTTAATTTTTTTTTTCTGGGTGTGTTAGTTAGGAAATGTTTCCTTGGATTTAAGAAAAATTGAATTTTATTTAAGTTCATTAGATATTTTTTTTAAGGACTAGGACTTAACTTCCTAAAAATAAGAAACATCATCTTTTAAGTGAAAATTATCCTTAAAATTGATAAAAATGTTCTAATAAATATAAAACTGTTTCTATGGTAAAGGTAATATATTTCACCATATATTTTAAAGTAGTTTACACTCATTGTGTATAAGTATTTTCCCACTTTCGGAGGACTTCTGCTTTGTAAGGACACTGCTTTTAACAAGCTTTTTGCTATACATTGTTGTCTAAAAATTAAATAGAATTGTACTAAACTCATGTACTTAAAATATAAATAAAATTACATTAGCAAAAAGGTAAACAAATTAACGAAATTGTACTGCACGATATCCTGAAATGTAATAAATTGTGACAAAGTCAGATCCTTTTAGGCATCTATGGCTAAGGAACACTGGGGGTCCTTTGCCTTCTTAAATTATTTAATTTACTTAAATTGTTGCAAAAATAAAAATATGACTGTTACATTTATTTATTATTAAGTGAAGAAAAATAGTTTTAGTGCCTTTGATAAATATAAAGTTAAATAGGCGCAACGTCAATTGTAGGAATGCCATTATGCCGTAAAGTGTAAAATGTGCTTGCGATATTTTGTATTGTAGTCAGCGAACAAAATTATTACATGAATTCGCGAATTCGAAATTTTTTACCTTTTGCTAACAAAATTTTAAAATATATTTTAAGCAATTTTAAGTTCAATTTTTAAGATTGTTAACATTAGAGATGGGCACGTGAACGATTTTTATAATTTTTTATAGTTTATAATTTGTTTCCTTTAATATTATTTTTTATTTAAAATTAGGAAAATTAACTAGTTTGTTTTAAATTTAATTTTTTTTGAAAAAATATTGAAAATAATTTAAACGTTTTTCCACAAAAACTAAATTTTTCTTCGATTTAAGAAAAATTTATTTAATTTTTTTTTCTGTTAATTTATCTGAAGAAATTTTAGAAAAAAAATCCTATATTCTAGCATTTCTCAAAAATTAGAAAAAAAGATCTTATTAAAATTTTTAAAATTTGTCTGAACTAAGTTGCTTGAAAATTTTCCCTAGAAATAGTTCATCAGTTTCTAAAATCAAATAAATTTTTATTATTACATAGGAAAAAAAATTTTAAATACCTAAACTAATTTTTAGAGAAAAATTCTTAAAAATTTTAAAGTGTTAGACTTAAATATTGAATTTAGAAATGGCTTTCTAAAATTTAGTTAATTTTACTACTCGCAACTAAAAATGATCACACATTAAGTTCAAGTACTTTCTCATTCTAAACTTAGTTTTATTATATTTTAGTATGCAAATTTCTTTAGAAATATGTTTTTCTTAAAGATTGATAAATTTTTAATTAAAAAACTGTTTTTTTTTTTTTCCTAAAATAAAGAAATATTACTTAGGAACGATATGAACTATTTCTAAGTGTATAAACTATTTCGTTTTTAACCAAACATAGGAATTTTATTTATTTTAAGAAAAATTTTCTAAGTTTAAACAAAATTTGACTTAAATTAAGCAAAATTTTTAAACTGTTTTAAAGGAAATTTTGCATTAATTTTTAGTTCATGTCTTTTTTTGAGTGTATTTAAATAATATATTACACATAAATACGGAATAGAGAAGCCCGAAACATCCACAAGAAAACGTGCTAACCAATTGCTTCTTTCGGGGCGTTCACTGCGTCGAATTTTGATATTTAACTTGACCATGTTTCCATACAAATTTCCGGTTGCCCAACAGTTGTGTCCAAACAACTAAAGCGCCTGTTTAAAATGCAGACGTAAGATTTTGGAACTCAACGACAAAGTGGATGAATGACAATTAGCAAAATTATTACATTCAAAGTCACTGTGTGGTGTGCAGTTACGTTGGGTAGTACGTTGAACCTTACGGTAACATTATGTTGAAGGGCGACCACTATAGAGCCGTGCTACGATCTGTATTTGGGGGATATGTGGTTTGAACAGGACGAGTCCACTTATCCTACTGTAAGGAACACAATGCGTATTTTAAAGGATGTCTTTCCAGCGCGTACCGCACCTTGGAGGAGTTAAAAAAGAAGATTCGAACCGAATTCGACAACGTGACACCACAAATGCTGCGATTAGTTATGCAAAATGTAATCAAAAGAGCCAAACGCCGACGGTAGACATTTTTCGGGCATAATTTTCCACATTTTATGGAGTTTTTTCTTTAAATAAAAGTTATGAATAAGCAAGAACTGATGATGGTTTTTGCACCACCCTGCATAAATTATTAATTTAATTTCATGTTTAAATTTAAGTATTTCAATCGCGACGTATCATGATAAAATTTAGATTTGTTTCGACTTTTGTGTCACCTCGAAATTTTAAGTGGTCAAAATTTGGCATATTGTTTTTTTTAGCTTTTCAATGTATTTCTATTAACCCATTACGAGCCACTATACTCAATTGAGTATACCTTGATTTTTTCGATTTTCTCTGATTCTAAGTAAAATAATTTTTTGAGAGCCAACTAAATTAAGAAATTAAAAGCAAAAGATTATTCTAATCTAATACTATTACTATTATTGATTAAATTCACATCGTTTGATGGCAATTGAAAAATTTTTAATTTTTTTTGAAATTATTAATAAAAATTTGAATATATGTATAATTAGTGTTCATTATTTAATTAGGCCCTAATTGACCCTGTTGACTCAAATTTTACAACACCGAATTTGAAAACGGCGTGTGAGAGAGCCAGTTTCCACTTTTTGGTCCTTGACAATTTACAAGTATATCTTATTTTTTTATTTCGATTTTACTTTATTGCTAATAACATATACTATATATATTTTTCTTAAATTTTCTCCCCAGATTTTATTTGGCCGTTAATGGGTTAAAGAAGTCATATGCAAGTATGGTACTATAATAAGAAAGAGCTGGTACCCATTTTCGGTACTATTTTGCTATTGTATTCCATACTAAATTTTAGCGGATACGTAATTTTTAAATTTTTGATAGAGGTGCCCGAAAAAGTAAATTTCATCCACAGGTTGATCTTAGATTTCCTTTTTTTGCCACATATCCAAATTTCATTTTAATCGAAGTGTTTTGTTTGGGGTACTTTCCTTGTCAGTAAAACATTTTTATTAATTCTGTTGCTATTTTTATTAAATAATTAAAAAAATGCATCTGCAAACGAACATAAATAAATGTTGTATCAACAAAATTTGTATACATCGTTAAAATTTTGTTTACTTAAATGATAAGAATATTTTTTTTATGTTAAAAAAATATAGCAAAAAACTTTTTTTATCTCTGTGTTCTTAAAAGTGCCATAATTTTTAATTTACTCGGAGATTTTTGTTAACTTAAAAAAATAAGCTCTTTTTTATTTAATTACAAAATATTGAGAGAAAATGAACAATGGAGACAAGAAAAAATAATTAAATTAACAAAATTTTGAAATATTTACACACACACACACACACTATTAACTCTACTACAGGCAGCAGATCATAATTGTAAAGGGATGCCATGAATTTTCAATCATAATCATTAAATTATAGCAATAGAAAAATGTGAATTTCTACAACTGGTTCTAATAGAATCGATTCCATGGAACTATTTTCCGCAACTAATTCACAGAAATTAAATTTAAGGTATAATTGACGGAGAACAACTTTTGGTGATATGACCGGTTATTTTAGGTGCAATTTTAAACAAAACATGTTTTACTCTGGAATGGATCAAAATAAGATATTAAAATATAAAAATGTATTAGAAAAAGAAAAATATTTAATTTGCTTTAGCGAGGATTACTCTACAATTGTTAACGCTCCTTTAACATTTCAATATGTGCTATTATTTTTTAACAACAGATAAAGAAAAAATTAAAACAAAACTTTTATTTAAAAAAGTACTTTTAATTCAAAAAACTAAATTTTATTTAAAAAAAATAAATTTTATCTAAAAAGTACTTTATATAAAAACTGTACCTTTTATTCACAAAAGTATATTTTATTTAAAAAGGTACCTTTTATTAAAAAAGTACTTTTTATTTAAAAAAGCGCCTTTTATTTAAAAAAGTATATTTTATTTGGAAAAGTACCTTTTCTTTAAAAAATTACATTTTTCTTAAAAAAGTACCTTTTATTTAAAAAGGACCTTTTATTTAAAAAAGTGCCTTTTATTTAAACAAGTACCTTTTATTTAAAGAAGTGCATTTTATTTAAAAAAGTAAAATTTATTTAAAAAGTACCTTTTACTTAAAAAACTACCTTGAATTTAAAAGAGCACTTTTTATTTAAAAACTATCTTTTATTTGAAAAAGTACATTTTCTTTAAAAAGTATCTTTTCTTTAAAAAAGTACCTTCTCTTTAAAAGTACCTTTTATCTTAAAAGTACCTTTTATTTTAAAAAGTACCATTTGTTTAAAAAAGTACCTTTTATTTCAAAAAAGTACCATATGTTTAAAAAAAGTACCTTTTATTTAAAAAAGTACTTTTTACTTAAAAAGTACCTTTTATTTAAAAAAGTATCCTTTATGTAAAAAGTACCTTTTATTTAAAAAAGTACCTTTAATTTAGAAAAGTGCCTTTTATTTAAAAAAGTACCTTTTATTTAAAAAGTACCATTTAATTAAAAAGTACATTTTATTTAAAAAAGTATTTTTTATTTAAAAAGTACCTTTTATTTAAAAAAGGACCTTTTATTTAATAAAGTACCTTTTATTTAAAAAAGAACCTTTTATTTAAAAAGTACCTTTCATTTAAAAAAATGCCATTTATTTAAAAAAGTACCTTTTATTAAAAAAAGTATTTTTTATTTAAAAAGTACCTTTTATTTAAAAAAGTATCCTTTATGTAAAAAGTACCTTTTATTTAGAAAAGTACCTTTTATTTAGAAAAGTACCTTTTTTTTAAAAAAGCACCTTTTATTTAAAAAGTACCTTTTGTTTAAAAAAGTACCTCTTAAAAAGTACCTTTTGTTTAAAAAAAGTAACTTTTATTTAAAAAAGGTACATTTTTCAAAAAGTACCTTTTTAAAAAGTATAAAGTGTCTTTTAAAAAGTATCTTTTAAAAAGTATCTTTTTAAAAAAGTACCTTTTTAAAAAAGTACCTGTTTAAAAAAGTACCTTTTTATTATTTACAACCGTATTTTTTTTTTTTTTTTTTTTGAGAAGCATCCTTTATTTTAAAAAGCACCTTTTAATTTTAAAATCACCCTTTATTTTAAAAAGCACCCTTTATTTAAAAAGCACCTTTTGTTTAAATAATCAACTTTTTTAAAAAGTACCTTTTATTGAAAAAAGTACCTTCTATTGAAAAAAGTTCCTTTTAACAACGTACCTTAAATTGTTAATTTTGTTTTGGCATTAATTTATCTCTTTCACATATCATCCTTTTATTTCCTATTAACATTAAATGCTGGCAACTCTATTTAAATGCTTTTTTAGAAGCAAAACTAAAATCTCTCTCTATATTTAAACAACAACAAAAAACAAGCAAGAGACATGTGTGATGAAAATTAAAAATATACATAATTTTCATAAACTTAAAAGTACCAAAAATATTTTATATAATAGGGCAAATTTTAGACACATGATTTTTAGTTTTTTCATACATACATATTTTAAAATTAACGACATAAATAGTAAAGATGTGTATTTTATAATTATAACTTACCACGTTTCTTTTTCTTATCCTTACGTTTACGTGGTTGTACATCGCCAGACATTTTGTCTACAAAGGAGTCTTACTGTGCTACTACTTAGGGGTACGTTTTAAAATCGTATGATGAAGAAGGTATTGACCGACCTGCCGCTGAAATAGGCTATTTATAATTATTTTGTTTCGTTAAAATTTTTAAGGGATTTTTTATTTAAATTTAAATTTTTGTAAAATTTTTTGTGAAGCACTTTTGAATAAGAATTTACATATTTGGTTTGTAATAAATTATTTCACACCATTTAGTAATAAAAATACTTTATAAAAAAATTATTTTAGATTAATGAATTTTCTATTATTTTAAATTTATAGCTTTTGAACATTTTATATATATAAAATTTTAAAATTTTCTTCATTATATACTTATATTAATAATGCACACACTTTATCTATAGTATTTTCTTATTTTTGCCTCTTGGTTGTGGATTTTTATTTTAGTTGGTTGGTTGGTTGGTTGAACTTGTTGGACTGTTCGCCGCTGCTCCACTCGCGTTGGTTGTCGGTAAACGTCTAAAATTTTGTTTAGCGGGCGAATTATAAGAAAAATTTTATTGTATTTTTCATGCAAAGAAGAAAATTTATAATATTTTTATATCTTCTGTATTTTTTGCTCTTACGAGCAAATACTTTTTGTTAGCGAGTAATAATTTTTAAATCTCATTTAATTCTAAACCGATACTAAGTATCATTGGACTCTCATGTTCCTCCTCGTGAGATTCTGTTGTTGTTTACTTTTTTTATTAGGTTGTTTTTTATGATCTTCTATTAGCTTTTTTGTTAATTTTCTTTATTATATTTGTAAATGACCGGCAAATTATAATTGTTTTATAGTACTTGCATCTGTTTTTTGCACTTTAGGTTTTGCTTTGTTTATATTTTTATTTCCACTATTGTTTGATAAAAATTAAAGTGACCATTTAAAATTTTTTAAGTGCTTTTTCTAATCAGCCATTTTAGTCCCACTGTTGCCCATGAATTGCAATTTTTGATATTTAATTGCATAAATATTGTAATGATATTTAGAACATGGATGTGTCAGTGATATAAACAATTAGTCTTTCTAAAAAATTTTATCTATTTAAATTTAATCTAAAATTTGTGGATTTTAAATGAGCACTCGATTTAAAAAATTTGAATAGTGTTTTCCAAATGGTAAATTTATGAACTTTTTATAAAAGGTACTTCTTTAAAGAGCTATTTTTTATAAAAGGTACTTTATATAAAAGGTACTTTTTATAAAAGGTACTTTTTATAAAAGGTACTTTTTATAAAAGGTACTTTTTATAAAAGGTACTTTTTATAAAGGGTACTTTTAATAAAAGGTACTTTTTATAAAAGGTACTTTTTATAAAAGGTACTTTTTATAAAAGGTACTTTTTATAAAAGGTACTTTTTTATAAAACGTACTTTTTTTACAAAAGGTACTCTTTTTACAAAAGGTACTTTTTTATAAAAGGTACTTTTTTATCCAAGTACTTTTTTATAAAAGGTACTTTTTTACAAAAGGTACTTTTTTATAAAAGGTACTTTTTTATAAAAGGTACTTTTTTATAAAAGGTACTTTTTTATAAAAGGTACTTTTTTATAAAAGGTACTTTTTTATAAAAGGTACTTTTTTATAAAAGGTACTTTTTTATAAAAGGTACTTTTTTATAAAAGGTACTTTTTTATAAAAGGTACATTTTTATAAAAGGTACTTTTTTATAAAAGGTACTTTTTTATTAAAGTTACTTTTTTATTAAAGGTACTTTTTTATAAAAGGTACTTTTTTATTAAAGGTACTTTTTATAAAAGGTAATTTTTAATAAAAGGTACTTTTTTATAAAAGTACTTTTTATAAAAGGTCCTTTTTTATAAAAGGTACTTTTTTATAAAAGGTACTTTTTTATAAAAGGTACTTTTTTTATAAAAGGTACCTTTTTTATAAAAGGTACTTTTTTATAAAAGGTACTTTTTTATAAAAGGTACTTTTTTATAAAAGGTACTTTTTTATAAAAGGTACTTTTTTATAAAAGATACTCTTTTATAAAAGGTACTTATTTATAAAAGATACTCTTTTATAAAAGGTACTTTTTTATGAAAAGTACTTTTTTTTAAAAGATACTCTTATAAAAGGTACTTATATATAAAAGATACTTTTTTTAAAAAAGGTACTTTTTATAAAAGGTACTTATAGTAAGTAACGTAACGTAAATAAGAACTATCTGGCAGCCTGCTTTCTAGCGCCAGCTAAATCTGATTGTTTGTATGAACCTATTAATAGTTGGGTACCCGATTAGTCGCTGTGTTTATGCCACAAGTTATCAAAGTTGGCTTATGTCATTCCCATATGAATTTTAGACATGCCAAATTTTAATATTAACGCGTAATGTTCTTATGTCAAATTTGTATGTGAATGACACAAGCCAACATTGACAGCCTCCCGCATAAGCACAGTTGAAAATATTGAGAAGTACTCAAAGTATGTACATTTTACAACATTGTTACCAGCAATTGTAAATAATAAAAATTATAAGAGAAGAAAATGTTGTTAATATTTTATCCCCAATAATCCCCTTAATGTTTGTTGTCATCTTCAAAAAATCTCCTTATCCCCAAACGAAAATTTTGATTCCCATTGAGGAAAAATCCCCTAAGCACTCCGGCCGACAGTAAGCCGCTGCTGCCGCAATTTTTTCATTCAGTTGCCGCCGCCAAATAATTTTATTGGTGTAGGTCTCTCTGGTCATCATTGATATCGTTTTTGCAATCAAAAAATCTTAACTTTTTAATTATATCTATTAAAAATGCTAGCGACACTAAGAAGTATTCGTCCATCTGCTGGACTTATGGTTAGTAAAATATATGTTCTTAAAGAATTTCCCTAATAACTCCCATTTACAGCGTTTCTATTGCTCCCCCAGCAAGGGAACTTCAGCCGAAACGATTAAAACCATACCAAAAAATGTTATAGAATGTAATCATACATCACACCTGCAAAAAGAAAATGGTGTTATATTTGATAAGAAACCATTCAAAATACATTTGGATCAAAGTAAGTAGAATATTGCGTATTTTTTAAAGAACCTCATTTGAAAGTTTACATAACCTTTAATGCTTCAATTGCTAAATCCCTTGTCTTTATATTGCAGATAAAGTCTATACCTGGTGTTTGTGTGGGCAATCTAAATCTCAACCCATTTGTGATGGTACACATAAAAATATATTTTTAAATATTAAATTGAGGTAAATGTATGAAATAGTAAATCTTTCGTAAAATCTTTAAAAATTTTATTTTCTTCTGTTTAGGCCCGTCCGTTTTAAGGTTGAGAAAACTGGTGACTATTGGCTTTGCAATTGTAAACAAACAAAACATCGTCCTTTCTGTGATGGTACCCATAAACAACCTCATATCCAAGCAGCTGTTAGATAATTACCTAGTTTTTTTTATTTGTAAATAGTTTTGTCTTATGAATAAAGTTTAAAACTCGAAATAAAACTACACTTTTTTTAATGGTTTTATAAGCAACAATAATCATATATTTTTACAGATAAATATTGAAAATTATACAAATACTCTTCTAAAATTTGTAAAATACACAGTGCGTTATTTTAAAGAAATATGAAATGTCCTTGGGAAATTGTCTAGCAGAGCTTCGAAGATTTAATTTAATAATTCTGAATTAAAATTTGACGAATTAAATCCAAAATGACCAATCGTTAAATGCATTTAATTGCCGTCTGGCCCCATTCGATTTGTTTCGAAAAGAAATCAATTTTTATCACTTGATTGAAATCACTAGAAACACGTTAACATTAAATCAAGATTGAAAAAATAATTCCTTCAGTGTATCAATCGTTTAGTAATTTTAGAAAAATGTTTCGTTCATATTTAATAAAACAATTCGTTCATTGATTTAAAATCAATTTTTATTAAAAGTCAGATCTATATGATACATTACATTGATATAAATCAGTTATTTATTCATTTGTAATATAAGTAGCCTAATTGGCCAATCAAATTATACTACATGTACTTTTAAGACTATGATAATAGAAATACTTAAATTAAAAACAAATCACTGATCGAAATTTGTTTTTTAATTAGTGTTATTTTTTTAAAGCACTAAACGAAAATATTTGTTTTAAATCACGAACGGTTGATAGATTGAACGAATTCTTTTCCGTTCGGTTAAAAAAAATTAACGAGTACTTACATAGTGATTAAAATCATTTGATTTGACAAAAGAAACAATTGATTTAATTCTTTAATCAATATTGGTTTTAAGCTTTCGATTAAGATTTAAATCGATTTATTGCGAATTAATTTAAGAAAAAAATTAACTCTTCAAAGCTTAGTTTCTTCACAATTAAATTATAGCAATTGTCAAATTGATTTCAACTCACGTGACGACACTTTTAGCCTGTGTGACATCTGCTTTTTTTAAGTGACTATCAGGTTTTTTCTATAAAATGTTTTAAAAACAAAACGGAATATAAGAAAAGCCTAGGTAAAGTTGCTCGAAGAAAATAGGAGGCATAATTTTACGGTTACTGCAATATTTGATGTTTGTGTGGTAAGATGTTAACAGGAGCATTCACTATAAGCTGACAGCACCCATGTTAAAGTGGTTGAGAATAATGTCAATAATTTTACGTGTTTATGCTGATCACATACGAGGCAACATAAGTAGAAACAATTGTTTCTACTGCTTAATTTTTTTAAATACAGACGATGGAACCAAAAACGAAACATCTGTTCTGTGTGTTCGTTATAGGCGGAACAATGGCAAATTTTTAAAGTGGGGCATAATTGTAACTATTTTCGTCTCTCTTTTATTTACTCCGCGAATTGCAAAAGTACCGCACACAACGACTGCTTTCAACGAAATAACACAGAAAAAACATGTGAACATCGATACAGACGTTGGAACATTGTGTTTGGACACATAAAATATCAAAAATTTTTGACATTTGGGGAACCAAAATGAAACGAATTTTAACATGAAACACGGTGGAACATGAACATCTTTCTACTAATGTTCCTTTAACTCTCAACGTGACGAAATGTCAAATTTATATGGAAACAAAGCTATTGTTGAGATGCAATAATTTAGTGGTTTAATTTCAGCTGAATTGATATTCTAGCTATGTCTGTGCGGCAAGCTATCAATGTTGGTAAATTGGACATAGACGCACATATACAATTTCTGATGCTTGTTCGTTTCTTCATGGACATATGTCCATATAAACCTTGTAAACAAACCAAAGGATGCAAATACTATAAAAAAATTGGGATAAAATTTAGTGTATATAAGTTTATACTGGCATAGGTAAATAAGACGACAAAGATTATTTTTAACAACTAACAAATTGAGAAAAAATAGTTGGCAAATTTTTACTATAAAAATTACAAAAAAATGTCAAAAAAATACGTTTTTAGTTATTTTTTTATGTATTTTAATATTTTGTTCTCCTTTTGATTACAAAAAGTGTGTATCTGCTTCATTTTACTTAAAATTTGCAGTCAAAATTCCAAACGCTACTTTAGTTATTACGTTTTTATGCATAAAAGATACAATACAATTTTCTGAATATTTATTTGTTTAGAATAAAGCAATAATAACAATTATCAATATATAAATTTTCAAAAACTGAACGAAATTTTTTTCAATTTTAAATAACAATCAAAAATTAAATGATTACTGGAAAAATTTTATTTTGGTAGTTGCTTATTATATTAAAAATAAAGAGCTAACTATATTAGACTTTTGCTAGCTTAAGCAAATGTGCGAATACATGTAATCAAATGTGTATGACTATATTGTACTTAACAAACTTTTCGTTCAGTTTCGTCAAGTGTCATTTGCTTAAGCAAACAGCGAAACTGACCGCACTTTACTTAAGGAATCATATGTTTTTAGAAAAACTGTTTATGAAAAAAAAAACCAAATTGCAATGTACGCGGAAAATATTTTTATAGAAAATTTAATTGAAAATGTTAAAAAACAAACGTGCATGTATAACAAAAGGGGTGGGTTTTGTATTTGTTTTTCGATTGAGATGCAAGCACTGTTGCATTTTTTAGTACTTTTTTATTTATAGGGCTAACTATATTATACTTTTGCTAACTTAAGCTATTGTCAAAAATTAACGAAAAGTCTGTCAAATGCTTAATCAACTTATTGAAGACTTTTGGGTGGCTACAATGTACTTTTTAAACTTAAAAACTTACTACACTTAGTTGCAAATATTTGTACTTTTGCAAAAACTGTTTTTTTTCTTATATTTCTAAAATATATGTATCTTTTCGAAAAATATTATTTAATGTGTTCAATTTATAAATTTTTTACAATTAACAAGTAAATCTATATTAATTTTTAATAATTTAAAGAAACAAATAAAAACATAAATAAAATGTACTAAAAAATGCAACAGTGCTTGCATCTCAATCGAAAAACAAATACAAAACCCACCCCTTTTGTTATACATGCACGTTTGTTTTTTAACATTTTCAATTAAATTTTCTATAAAAATATTTTCCGCGTACATTGCAATTTGTTTTTTTTTTTCATAAACAGTTTTTCTAAAAACACATGATTCCTTAAGTAAAGTGCGGTCAGTTTCGCTGTTTGCTTAAGCAAATGACACTTGACGAAACTTAACGAAAAGTTTGTTAAGTACAATATAGTCATACACATTTGATTACATGTATTCGCACATTTGCTTAAGCTAGCAAAAGTATAATATAGTTAGCTCTTATGTTTTCATTTGTTTCTTTAAATTATTAAAAATTAATATAGATTTACTTGTTAATTGTAAAAAATTTATAAATTGAACACATTAAATAATATTTTTCGAAAAGATACATATATTTTAGAAATATAAGAAGAAAACAGTTTTTGCAAAAGTACAAATATTTGCAACTAAGTGTAGTAAGTATTTAAGTTTAAAAAGTACATTGTAGCCACCCAAAAGTCTTCAATAAGTTGATTAAGCATTTGACAGACTTTTCGTTAATTTTTGACAGTAGCTTAAGTTAGCAAAAGTATAATATAGTTAGCCCTTAAAGAGCTAACTATATTATACTTTTGCTAGCTTAAGCAAATGTGCGAATACATGTAATCAAATGTGTATGACTATATTGTACTTAACAAACTTTTCGTTAAGTTTCGTCAAGTGTCATTTGCTTAAGCAAACAGCGAAACTGACCGCACTTTACTTAAGGAATCATGTGTTTTTAGAAAAACGGTTTATGAAAAAAAAAAACAAATTTCAAAGTACGCGGAAAATATTTTTATAGAAAATTTAATTGAAAATGTTAAAAAACAAACGTGCATGTATAACAAAAGGGGTGGGTTTTGTATTTGTTTTTCGATTGAGATGCAAGCACTGTTGCATTTTTTAGTACTTTTTTATTTATGTTTTCATTTGTTTCTTTTAATTATTTAAAATTAATATAGATTTACTTGTTAATTGTAAAATATTTGTAAATTGAACACATTAAATAATATTTTTCGAAAATATACATATATTTTGGAAATATAAGAAAACAGTTTTTGCAAAAGTACATATATTTGCAACTAAGTGTAGTAAGTATTTAAGTTTAAAAAGTACATTGTAGCCACCCAAAAGTCTTCAAAAAGTTGATTAAGCATTTGACAGACTTTTCGTTAATTTTTGACAGTAGCTTAAGTTAGCAATAGTATAATATAGTTAGCCCTTAACTGATTTAAACAACTGTTATGAAATACAGTACTTTTTTTAATATAAAAACAAATGTAGTTGAGTTAAAACACTGACCACTATACGAACAACTGTCATTATAGTAACGGAGAAACTTTTATAAGTGTACAAATAACATGCCCTTTAAATAAAAATAAAAGTATTATTTGAATTTTGACAACTGTTCAAATATTCCCTTTATAATGCTGTGTTTACAGTATAAACATTTCATAATTTCTTTTGTGTATTATAGTTTTTTTTTCTTATTTTTAATGATATTATTTTTTTGTTAATTTATATGGAACAATTCCAATACGGGTTTTCGTGACAAGTTATTCTGTAGGAGGAAAACAACTGAATATTTACAAATTTGGTATATACGCTAAAAATGTGAAATGAAAAATTTATTATAAAAAAAATCTTAAAAACTAAACTCTTTACTGAATTAATTTTATAAATTCAATAATTTGCAAACAATTCTCACGTGAATGCATTTGTTGTTTTTTTTTTGTAAATCTAAACTTAATATTTATTAAAGGCGTTATAATACTGTTGGCTTTTCAAAGAATTTTTATTTAAAGAAAAATGCAATTACACCTAGTTCTTAAAAAATATGTTTATAAAAACGTTTTTATACTATTACAAAAAGTTTTAATTTTTTTACACTCGTTTTTGGTTAACACTTGTCAAGTATTTAGGTGCGAACACATCATTTATTTTGTAAATAAGAATTCTTGAAAAAGAAATTAAGCCAATATTATGAGTACTCACGATGGTTTTGCACACAATTGCAAAAATTCACCTTAGAATTACTCAAGACTGAAAAATGCAAATGACAGGCTAAGCGTTTTTGCATAGTGTGCAAATCACGATCGTGAATACCCTCAATAATAGTTCAAGCAATTTTTTTCAATTAATTTACTGCTAAAAATTAACCAAACCTTTTATTAAATTTTAAAGAAAACAAATTTAAAGTTCATTCACAATGTTGGAGTGTTTTGTTTCCCTTGTCAGAGGGGGTTTTGTGTTCCTTTTTCCTTCGCACTTACATATTTTTTGTATTATTCTATGGATTACTACAGGATTGCGCAGGTACACGAAACGTTTAATTTTTTATTATTTTTTTTTTGATTCAAATTCCCCGTACTTTTCATACAAATTTTAAACGTTTCGTTTTATAAAATGTTTACATTTAACTAAGTTTTGCTTTTCAGAATTTCCTCATAAAAACATTGTTCATTTACGCGTATGGAAAAAAAAACTGATATTTTTTTTTTTGTTTTTAATAACAAAAACAAAATGTTTCAATTTAATTTTCAAAATAAAAAAATGCATATTGAGGTTTTTGTATTCTCTGTTTTAATATCAGTTTGTTTTTTATTCGGCTTTTTGTCTTAATAAGACAAAAGATAAAATTATAAAAGGAAATAAAGAAATAAATAGAAAATGAGTAATAAAGTGTTTTAATTTAAAATAATTTAATTTCCATAAAAAAACAATAAAAAAAGTAAAAAAACTAAAGGTGGTTTTTAATATTAAATGCAATACATAATTAAACATTTACGAACCTAAAAGAATTTTCAAATACTTATTAAAAATACACAAATAATTTTGTTTACAAAAAAATAGAATTTTTAAGAACTTTTTAGAAGAATAAAAAATTCTTAAAAATATATATGTATATTTATAATTTATTTTCCAACTACTACATTTAAATTTTTTAAAGGCCATTTAGAAGTTTTGAGTTATAGATTTTCCAATATTTTAAAGTTTTGAATTCTTATTTTTTTGTCTTTATGGTATTATTTAAAAATTTTTAAAGTTAAAATTTAAAAATTAAATAATGACTGCGTGGATGTGTGTGTAATTACAAACAAAATTAGAACCAAATTCGGGTACTTAGAAAATGAAAAATATTGTAATAATTTGTAAAGAAAAATACAAGTGTTTTTTTACGCTTTTGTTTTTGATGTTATAAAAAAATATTACAAAACGTAATAAAAATACGAAGAGCAAATAGATAAGAAGTTTTTAAACTTTTTTTTTTTTGAGCATTTTTTAATATGATTTTAATATGAGTTTTGTTTAAGGTATGAGAGCTATTTTGTCGATTATTTTAAAAGTGGCAAAAATGCATTTTTTCTGTTTGAATTTTATTTTTATAAGTATTGCAGTTTCTTTGCTTTTTTATAATGAAATTAATTTAAAAAAAAAAAATATTGAAAAAGAATTAAATGTTTTATTTTATTTCGTGTCTCTCTTTTTCTCATCATATTAATTTTATATAATTTTATTAAACGGTTATGTTATATATATTTTTTAAAGGGGAAGGAGGAAAAAAGTTTAGCAAATTTTTTCAACTTCATGTTCAACATTATATGTTGTAGTTCTTTGCGTTACAAGTTATGAAAAGTAAATTTTTTTTCGTTTTGTATACAAAAAAAAAGAGAATAGGTAAAGATTTTTAAAATAAAAAAAATATATATATATATAGAGAACACACCACACAAACAATTTAATATTCTTCATCCTCAGGTGGAATTTCATCTGGTGGCGCAAAACCGTCCTGCAAAACAAGAAAAAATATATATGAATAAAAATTTAAAAATAAAACTAAGAAAAATAAAAGGAATGTCAGAACTATTTAGATTTTTCCAAACATCAATCAGTATAATTTATAAACCTGTTTAGATTTAAAACTTGCTTGATACTTATGTAAACCAAAGATTTTATTAAGAAATCTTGTCTTGCCTGAAGTCCATCGGTCGCAAGCTCGAGAAAAATTGCGAGTGGTCCGATTTTCAGTTAAATTCGAACCAACATGAGAGCGCACAACAGGCCGACTTTCGGGCTTAAGTGTATGTTATTTTTGGACATTTATCTGTTGTAAAGGGTATCTTCACTTTCGTTTTCCATTTTTCAACCTAACGTAACATAATTTATAGCATGGAAGGAAGATCAAATTATGATCACTTTTCACTTTATTATTAAATAATTTCACTCGTTCTCAAATCGTTATAATCATTTTTATATAGTACAATTAATAGGTCTGTACGAGTTAATTTTGGGTATAGTCTGGTAAAATGAGAGTGAGCACAAAATTCTCTCACAAAACCATAAAAATGCCCAAAATACTGCGAACGCACAAAACCACAGTTCATACCCAAAAATAAACGTTAAATTTATTCATATTAAAAACCAGCTAAATTAATAAATATATTTGAAATGACAAATAAATATTTACATTTTTAAATGTATTTTTCATTATTAAGAAGAAAAAGTTCTTTATAGTAAATTTGTTAATTAAGGTTAATTTTTTCGCAAATTGTTTTGTATTTATTAGCAGCAGGTGCTGATTTGATAGTTTTACCATTTTGCCCAAATAAAAAGTACGATTAAGTTCTGGTAAAAAGAGAAACACAAATTACTTTCACATGAACGCTCTCATTTACCCAATTTTTGTTACAAGAAACGCTTTTTGCTAAGATTGGGTTCCCGCGGTAACGTACGTCGAACACACCTATTATGATGCACACAAAACAAATCATTGCCAAGAAACATTTCAACTATTGTTGTGTCGTTCGTGAACGAACTAGTTCAATTGAACTACTCTTTACATTGAGCTAGTGATCTAGTTCGTAATCTTCAGATCTTTTAGGTATACAGCTATTTTAGGACTGTCGCCCTTTTTTGCAATTATAGTTCACGCTTACACTAGAATATTCAGAAACCAACAAATCTGAAATTATTTTCTAATTTAATTTTTTTTAGCTTTTTTCTAAATTTCCTACCAATTATTCGTTATATAGAGCAGTGTCGACCAATCACTAATACTATGATATTTGCGTTTGTAGTAAAAAGCTTTTTTTTCAGGGACGGAAAATTCAGTACGTTAGTACTTTTCCATCAACTTGAAAATAACTTTTCAAACCCACAACGACCAGTCTATGGTCACTAAAAAAAATACATTAAATAAAGCGTGGGAACAGTTGTTTTTGTTTATTGAAAACAATGGCGGCGACCCTGTATGTTTGGTTTGTGGTTATAATGCTAAACGCAATCACAAACATACCATTGAAGGGATAATAATACATGCCAAAAGAGATTTTTGAATAAAAATTTAGATAAGGCCAAATTAGTAGATGAACTAAAATTAAAAGTTTCAAAAGAAAAATTTGCCAATCGACCAATTTCAATATGAAAAAAATATCAAAGAAAATATTCCTTTTGTTGTTGCTCTATCCTAGAGTATTCAAAAAACCGGCCTTTTGAAAAAACCGCTTTCGGTTTTCTTCGAAAAATCGAATTTTAAAAAAACCGATTTCGGTTTCGGTTTTTGCAGAAAAAACCGGTCAACCGGTTTTTTTTTAATTTGAATAAAAAGCTTATATAATTTGTTAATTGTTTTAAATTCAAACAAAGAAAAAGAAATTTAATATATAAAGTAATAAAAATAAAAAAATACATTTCATTTCAACATTTTATTTATTGGTTTTAATATTTTTTAATATAATATCTTAAAAATTAATATAAAACTATATTCATAACAAATGAATAGAGATCATTAGGTTTGTAAATTCAGTCTCGCTTGGGTTTTACAACAGAGAGATTGTGGAGACGCTTATTATTGTTTTATGCACTCATCGCAACAATGATTAATGAATAGTTCGAATTGAAATTCTTGTTTAGCAAAATTTTTTTTCAATGTTTTATAACAAGGGATTATTATGTATATTATTATAATCTTATTTTTTATATTTTTAAAATCACAAAAACTTTCGAGCAAAATTAGCTTACTTCTGTTATAAGTAACTCATTTACAATTCCTGTAATTTTTCAAGTACGTTATAATATTTCCAATATTTATTCTTATTTTTACTACAAATTACGCTAAGTGTATTGAGCAGCTTACTCTTACAAAGACAAATTACGATTGTGTGAGTTTGCCTGGCGGCTCTACTTTAAATTCCGAGATTTCAATGGAAATCTCGCACAGAAATCTTGATTGTTTCCATTTGCACTTAGCGAGATTTCGATTTTTGTAAACAAACCAACATAAAAATAACCTCAAATTAAAAATACTTCCAAAACACCTTATTTTTTGGTGAAGTAAATACAATTTTCATTATCTAATACAAAGATCGAATGCTAGTAAATTTATTTTTCTGTAAGAAAAATTCTGTAATGGGAGGAAAGCAGATAATTTGAAAAAGCTTTTAAAATTGAGCCACGCATTACTTCTTTTGATTATTAACAGCTTTTTAATGGATTTAAATTTATTTTTATTATGTTTTTAATAATTTTTTTTATTTCGTCATTATGTGATATGTTTGGCTTTCTTTGTTGTCAGCTGTTGTCAAGCGTTGCCACTTTTTCGTGCAAAAAGTTTACAAAATAAGCGAAACGCAGTGTTTTTTTATAACATTTATTTATTTCATTTATTGTAATTTGAAGTATTCAAGAGATTTCTTACAAATCTCGTCAATTTGCGATATATTATTTGTATGGAAATTTTTGAGATTTTCACTGAAATGTCAATTTTTTCCCAAATCTTGGTATTTGAATGCAGATAAAAACGAAGCATTACTAGTTTTCACAAACATATGTAAATTGTTTTTTTTTAAGAATTCACACCTCGAAATTTAAATGTTTTTATCTGAATTTTATTAAGTTTTGTCACATACTTCATTTTCAATTTCAATTTTTTTTCTAAAACTGAAGGAAATAGCGTTAAAACTGGCAATGAGGTTTTTTATTGCAAAAATTTGATTAAAAAATTAAATTTTCCTATAGAATCTTTCATGAAAATATTTCTATTAATTCAATAAGTATCTAAAAAATTTGTCAAAAAGCATTTTTTTTGTTGGTTGAAAATGCCAAGACTTCAAAATTGAAAGCAATCTTAAATATCCTTGTTTGCAAAGTTTCCAAATTATTCCATAAAAATTGTATTTAAAAATTTTCGAATATTTTACGTGTGTTTATAAATTAATTTAATGTTTTTTTCATTCCTTTTAAAATTCTTTTACAAATAAATAAAAAAAATAAAATTACCAAACCTACCTCCGTTGCATATAAAATTTCCAAAATTTTCTGTATTAAAGGATGCGTATCTCCTTCCTCAGCTTCTTGGCAGCTATAAAATATAAATGTTAAAAAAAATAAATTTAATAATTTAAATTTTCTTCTTAAAAATAAAACAAGCACTTACAGAATTTCTATATCACGTAATTTTGAGAAATAGAAGTCTCTCTCTTTTTCCAAACCCTCTAAATTTAAACGCATATCCATAACCTAAAAAAATACATCAAACAAAAAAATTTTATAAATAAAGTCGGGCTTCAAAAGAAATTTTGAATTTTTTTGTAAAAAAAATTTGCTTTTGAAATTTGCTTAGAAAATTTTAAATGTATAGACTTTTGTTAAGCACTCACTTCTCTCGTAAAGGATTTGTGTTATACATAAAATTACCTGGCTAGACAATTCTTCAATTTGCTGATTCGTTACAGCACTTACTGCATGGTGGTTATCATTTGCCTTTTTAACGGCACCACTGCTATTAGAAGTAGCAATAGCCGATCTTGAATTTGCAGCAGAAGTAGCAGCAGCAGCACGGGGTGGTACTTTTGTAGCTACAATGGTTAGTGGGGAGAAAATATATACAAATATTACAAATTTTCAATTTAATAAAATGTTAAAAATAAAATTTAATCAAAACTTAGATAAAATTGTGTTAAGTTTTGAGAAATAAAAAAAAAACGCGAAGCACGTCTATTAAAAAAAAATATAAAAAATTAATAAAACTTGTGCTTTTCCAGTGTTTTAAATGAATTAAAATGAAGTAAAAAATATTAAGTAATAAACAGAAAAATTAAAAATATAACCACATACTAGGCCTCATTGCCGTCGATGATGACACAGTTGATCTTAGTACTGGTACTGCTGCTGCAGGTTTTTTATAAGACGTACTGCCGGCACCAGCCCCTGGCAAACTTTTTACATTACCCGCTCCAAAACCCATTTGTGCACCTTCTCTTGCAGCACTAGCATCATAATCATGACCATCATAATTGGCATCGAAGAATTTTTTAAACCATTGTAAAAATTCAAAATTATCTTGAAAACGGCCTTTTATTAATTTGTCAATCGGTATTATCTACAATACGTGGCGTTATTTTTTTTTTATTTATTTTGGTGGAAATGAAACATAAAAATCAAAAACCAAAGAAAAAAAGAAAAGAAAAGGGGGAAAAATACATAAATGAAAGATGAAAAATATGATAAGAAAATGTACAATAATTAAAATTGTAAAGTAAGTGATATTTTATGGATGAGACGAGTTAACATGGACAAACATTTTAACAAATGTTTTGGAGAGCATTTAAAAGTAAAGATTTCCATTTTATTGACTTTTGCACATGCACTTTCAATGTTTTTTTTTTTTTTTTCAAAATTAACAATCGAATTAGAAGTAATCAATTATTTTTATTCTTTAAAATATATGCAATAGTAACCACATTTGTAGTGATTTATTATTATTTTGCAATAATTTGTATGCTTTTCATATTGCGTATTTATTGAATAATTCCTTAAAAACCAAGGAAAACAATCTTTGTAATGAATCTGCAATTCAAGCAATTGGATGGCGGCATTTCTGTTTTCAGCCTTTGGATAAGAATCTTAAATTTTTACAATATTTATAATTTTTCTCTGTATGTTTATTGAAAATTCTCCCTAATCATTGACTATCAACATGAACTTATGTTGTAGAATTAAAAAAAAAATTATTAGAACAAACATTTAAGATTAACGGTTGTTCTATAAAAGCAACCTGCTTTGTTTAATAAATACTTTAAGAATCAAAGTTCAAAACAAAAACTGTTGTAATAGAGGATATATGTAGAATTATTAAAGTTCGTTGATGTTAGTCTAATTGTGTGTGGTGTTTTCGGGTTTTCTAATTTGTTTTTAACACTCAATATAAGAAGACAATCATTAACCCAAAGGGAGCATGGTGGACTGAGGATGGTTTCGTAGCGAAAATCAAAAATACTTGTATTCTTTCCTGCTGGCTCTATTCGAATTTTTCCAATTTTTTCATACAAATGTTAAACTTGCTAAAAGTGAGAAATTAGAATTAACTATTTGCAATTTCAAAGCCTATTTTTTAAAATACCATAAATTAAAAGTGCAATTTTGCGTGTTCAGAAAAATACACTGTTAAAAACTTCATGATTAAAAAATTTAGCAATGTCAACTTATGCGAAAAAGCTAGTTTTCATAAAGTTTCATAATCATTTCTATAAATTGAATTTTCCATTGATTGAACTTAAAGACTTTTTCTGACAATATTCTTCCCATAAATTAATTTTAAGGTTTTTCTAATACGAGGGCGGATCAATAAGTCCGTGACTTTTCGAATATCCAACGTAGTTATATGAAATGAAGTTCCACCTTTTAATAGACTAACTGTCAAATTTTGAGCAAGTTCCGTCATTTACTTTGCGTTTAACAGCTGTTTAAAACATACAACCTCGTGGTTTTTTTTAATGGAAAAAAGTGAATTTCGAGTGCTCATTAAACATTATTTTTAGCGAAAATAAAACCGTCAATTGAACCAAGGAAAAGCTTGATAAATACTATGGGGAAACTGCACCATCAATTTCAATGGTAAAAAAGTGGTTTACTGACTTTCTTTGTGGCCTTACAAGCACGGAAGATGCCGAATGTTCTGGACGCCCAATTGAGGTCTCTACACCTAAAACAATTGAAAAAATTCACTATATGGTGTTTGCCGATCAGAGATTGAATGTGCGATAGATTATGGAAGACATAGGCATCTCACATGGCTCAGTGGTTACAATTTTGAACGATCACTTGGGAATGAGAAAGCTTTCCGCAAGATGGCTGCCGCGTTTGCTCACAATCGACCACCAACGGAATCGTGCTCCCTCATTCGGCTTATTCTCCGGATTTAGCCTCCAGCGACTATTTCCTATATCCAAACCTTAAGAAATGGCTCGGTGAAAAGAGACTTAGCTCCAACGATGAAATTATTGGTTATACAAATGCATATTTAATGGACCTCGAAAATCCTGCTGTTAAACGCAAAGTAAATAACGGAACTTGCTCAAAACTTGACAGTAGTCTATTAAAAGGAGGTACTTGATGGGAGCGATGTTGCATTTCATACAACTACGAGGGAAGTTCGAAAAGTCACGGACTTATTGATCCGCCCTCGTAGGTTTTACTGAAAACACAAAAATATTGCCAGGATTCATAATGAAAACTTAGCATGTAAATTAACATTGTGTTTATTTTTTCATTTATTCACTCATTTTATTTATTTATCAACTTTATTTTTTAAATATTTTTCATATTTATTTATTTTATTTTATTAATTACTTTTATATTTTAATTAATTTCATGTATTAATCAATTTTATTTATTAATTTATTTATTAATTAAATTTATTAAATTATTTTATGTATTAAATAATTTTATTTATTAATTAATTTTATTTATTAATTAATTTTATTCATTAATTAATTTTGTTTATTTAAAAAATAAATAAATAAATAAATAAAAAAAATATTTATTTATTTATTTAAAAAATCAAATTTATTTAGTTATTTTTTGTTTATTTATTTTAATTATTATTTTTTTATTTTTTAATTAATTTTATTTATTAATTTATTTTATTTTATTAATTTATTTTATTTTTTTAATTAATTGTTTATTAATTAATTTTCTTTATTTAATAATTAATATTATTTATTAATTAAATTTATTTTTATTATGGAAAAAATAAAAAAAGAAAATTTTTATATTTATTTTAAAAATAAATATAAAAATAAAAAAAGGAAATTTTTATTCTTATATTTATTTTAAAAATAAATATATTTAATTATCTGTTTATTTATTTGTTTATTAATTTATTTAATTAATTTGATTTATTAATTAATTAATCTTATTTATTTATTAATTCGTTAATTAATTTTATTTATTAAAAAATTTTAAAAATAAAAAACATTCTTTTTAAAAAATCAAAAAAAATATTCTTTTCGTTTTTAAAGAAATAAATAAATTTAGTTATTTATTTATTTTTAATAAATTAATCAATTAATTTTATTTATTGCTGAATTAATTTTAATTATTTATTAATTAATTAACTAATTTTATTTATTTATTGAAAAAATATTCTCTTATTTATTTTAAAAAATAAATAAATTTATTTAGTTTTTTTATTAATTAATTAATCAATTTTATTTATTAAAAATAAAAAAAATACATTACAAAATTAAGTAATTTGTTTATATATTAATAAATTAATCAAATAATTTTGTTTCTGTATTAAGTTAATTTATTTATTAATTAATTAACTAATTTTATTTATTTATTGAAAAAATAAAAAAATTAAATAAATAAAAAAAACTTTTATTCTCTTATTTTAAAAATAAATAAATTTAGTTATTTGTTTATTTATTAATGATTTAATCAATTGATTAATTTTATTTATTAATTAATTTTATAATATTAGTTTATTTTTATTTATTAATTAATTTTATTTGTATATTAATTTGATTTATATTAATTAATTTTAATTATTAATTAGTTTTGGTGGTGTTTTCAGATGACGTTTTGCTTTATACGAACGAAAACTCATGTTAATACTATGCTTAATTTTCTTTATGAATACGGGTATTAATCTTTAGCCATATTTCCTACAATTATATTGAATTTTTTTATTAAGGCTGTTCATGCGGCAAGCTATCCAACATAAGTAACGTTAAGCGGTTACACTAAAAGTTGGCTTACGTTAAATTGAAACCTGACAATTTCGCACTACCCACAATCAAGTGCAAAAAATTGGCATTGGAAAAGTGTCAAAGTGCAACTTTTAATGGTGTTGCCATTATCGACTAAATTAAAAAAGGCATACAAAATTTATAGAAAAATATGCAAAAAATGCTGAAAGTACCAACACTTTATAATCATTAAACTTGGTAACACTCTTTTTAATCATGATTGTTGATTTTTCTAAATTTCTATAATAAAAAAGTTAATTTTCTCTTATAAACAAGAAAAATTATAATTAAAATACAAAAATAAATTAAAATTAAACTTAATTAATTAACTGCAGTGGTTTTTTAATCGAAAATTAAATGTTGCTTCATTTTAATTTAAAAAGATGCGCTCACATTACGGATAATGCAATTTTTCAATTTTGCAAGAGTAAAATTTCTGAATTTGTGATTTTCTAATCTACCGTACCATTAACTGATTTTAAATAAGATATTAAATTTCATTAAATAGAGTTTAATAAAAATGTTAAGTTTAAAGTTGCTTTCAACATAATTTAAACAAATACCGACGAAAACTAAAATGTTTTTCTTTTCCCGTAACCAAATCACATAAATGAAAGACAAAATTAAATACTGGACAAGACAAAATATGACAAATAATAAAACAAAAAAACTCAAATTATAAATGATATGATCTGTATTGGGGGCGTAGGTAAGACAAAAAGAATATATTCACCAAATAATCACATGTAGTATGTGTGAGTGAATTATTTAGTGTATGGCGATTTTGAAGGGTGAATTCTAATAAAATACAAGTGCATAATTATGTGTAATGGGGTGCGCTCCCTTTTGCCGTGTTAAAATAATTATAAATAAAATTATAAAAATTACAAAATTAAAAAAAAAAATTCAATAAAAAAACCATAATTTAAAACGAACGTGCTTCACTCTCTCTATAAAAATGGTAATTTTCAGATTTCTTTTAGAAAAATAATTTTAAAAATATGGTCATACCGGTTGTTCGTGTTGTGGTAGCAGCAACAACATGATGTGTTGTTGTTGTTGTACGTCCCGAAGGCATTTGTATATGACGTTTGTCATGATGATGTTGATGTAGTAAATCATTACTGCTGCCTACACCGCTACCACCGCCACCAACACCATTGCCCAATTTGATGCCACCACGCGCTATAAGTGGTTCATATTCACGTCCATCATAATTGGCATCAAAGAATTTTTTAAACCATTGTAAAAATTCAAAATTATCTTGAAAACGACCCTTAATTAATTTATCAACGGGTATAATCTAAGATTTTTGTTCGTTTTAATATCGTTTTTTTTTTTTTTTTGCAGACATGAATGCAAGAGTATATTATTGGAATAAAAAAAAAATAAATAAAATTTAAAAGTGGGTCATCATCAAACGTTATACAAAAACTATCACTTACTTTTATACTTAAAATATATAAATTGTTAACATAAAATCAATTTGTAAACATACCTTGTCAACACTCATTTTTTTGAAAGACGCTTGTAAAATCTTAAAATTCTGAATATATTCATGTTCCAAATTTGTACGGAACTTGACACGTTTCATAGGTAGCGAACCAGGAAATAACATATCCATAAATTGACAATAAGCAGCCCCTTAATAAAGAGAACAAAAAAAAACAAAATGATATACAATTACAAAAGTTTTAAAATAAAACAAAAAAAAAAATTGCGTGGTGTTTTGTGTAAAACCGAAGTTTAAAAGTTAATTTTAACCGAAACCGATTATTAAAATCTGATTTTAATTCAAACAGAAGGTAAAAGGGGGAAATAACATACTTTAAGCTTTACCCTATTTAAATACATTTTTTAAATTTCAATTTATAAAGGTCCATTCGCAGTGCTCGGTGCTGCAGAGTGAATGGAGTGATACAAAAAAAAACGTAAGTGCAAATGAGAAAGGTAAAAACTTTACAGCATGGAGTATTGTGAATCTGGCTTCAATTGATGACCTTAAGTGGAGTACACACTTTTAAAATATTGATAATTTTTTGAAAATCGACCAATTAGAACAATGAATTCAAAACCAAAATGTTTTAATTGGTTGATATTTAGAATTGCAATTAATATTTTATGCTTAAGCGCTTGGGTAAATACTAAATTTTATTTCATGTGATCCAAATTACAATTGATATTTTATTTGATGTTTCTTTAATTCAAATTTTAAAATTTGTTTTCTGAATTATACTTATAATATTCACCGTCGTATTGGATCTGGTATTTTTGATTTCGGATATCCGTTATCCGTAATTTTTAATTATGATCTCAGATTCGTGATTAGCAGCCTCCAAAACTTCTTAGGTGATGTTTTCTTTTTTCATATTAATCTTAATCAATTCTGCAATTATTATTCCGTTTTTTATCGGCTCGATTCACTGTGGCGGTAAAGTACGAAAATGGACCCAATACAATATGAATTTATAATTTTTATATTATTTATTTAGTTTGATTTATTAATACTGAATTAGTTTTATTTTCTGTTTATATAAATATTTTTTTTTTTTATAAATTTAAAAAAAAAATAATGGGCATCGGCCCGAAAAAGTGACATCTGTTGAAGGCTGATCTTTTTGCTATTTGGTTTTTCAGTGTAACAAAAAGATGCGTAACATGTGCCAAAGCCAAAAATGCTCAGTAAAGTTTTCCATAGCAAACGAACAACGCTTTTTTGGCGAGGGACATTATTTTTTTTTAATTATATTTAAATAAATAAACATGAAATTAAAGAAAAAGTCATTAAATTTTATTCGTGCTGTGTAAGAAATGTGTTTCTATCGAAAAATTGTATTCAGCGACGAAGCTCATTTTTGGTTCAATGGGTAAGTCAACAAGCAGAATTATCGAATTTAATATGAAGAGTAGCCAAAGGCAGTTCAAGAGCTGCCAGTGCACCCTAAAAGATGCACTGTTTGGTGCGGTTTGTGGGCAGGCGGCATCACTGAGCAACACTCAGAAATTTCTTCCTACTAATTCATGTGTTGCTTTCTTTGGAATAGAGATGATAGAGATAGAATAGAGGGGATAGAGAAAAGATGATGATGTTGCTTTAAATATGGCAACACCGTATTTGCGCGAGATGATAATTCGTAGAACAGTTGTTGCCCGCCATCTGATGAAGAGTTGACGAAATTGTTGAAACTTTTTAGTTTATATGCCTGTTATGTTATTTTACTTCGATGCGCTTTATTGCTATGGCAACACCAAAGGAGGACTTTGCGATATGTATGAGAGATATAAACTCATACATATTACTTTTCTAATTGATGTTACCATCGTTGGGGATCGAACCCGCAACCTTGTATGTAACAGTCCAACGTACTAACCATAATACCACAACGATCATTTTCGGTGGGGTTAAGTATTACAGGAACACCGAAGGAGAACGTCGCGATATAAACGCGATACCATGAACCTATTGAGAGGCGACTTGTGTAAGCAATTAATCTCAAGTTTTGGAGCAAGCCATTGGCCGTCTAATTCGTGCGATTTGACCCCACTAGACTATTTCTTTTTTTTTGGGGGGGGGGGGGGGGGGGGGATACGTGAAGTATCTCGTGTACAGGACCAATCAAGCCACAATTCCAGCCCTGGAAAACAATATTACAGCGGCCATTGGTGAGCCAAAATGCTGAAAAAAGTTTGTCGAAATTGGAGCTCACGGCACCTACAACGTAACCGCGGGCAACATTTACATGAATCTTTAATAAGTTAATGGCAAATATTCATTTATCGCCTCAAATCAATATTTCATTCACTTTTGCAAATTTTCTGTTTGTTTTTTACAATTTTTAAAACCCAAACGGTTAAAAAATATTCAGAATCTAAAAACATTGTTTTTAAATAAAATTTATATGGTACACAAGTTAATAATGTCGATTTGGACAACAGATGGCATAACTGGAGGGTAAACTTTTGTCATTATAAATTAGTATTCGATAGACGCCAAAGTGTAAACACACATTTTTTCAATCGCTACAATAATGTCAAATTTGGGCCTAAAAAAGATGTTTTGCGGGGAAGTCTGATAACCTTCTTTCATTTGAAGAAAACAGCTGCTGAAACTTATCGATTGTTGGCAGAAGATTACGTTCAACATGCACCAATTTAAAAAACTTGTGAACGATGGTTTGCTCGATTCAAAAGTGGTGATTTCGACACAGAAAACAAGAAGAGGCCTGGTCAGCCGAAAAAGTTTGAAGATGAAAAGTTGTCAAACGCAAGAAGAACTTGCATTATCAAGGAGTAATTTTTGCATCGTATTGTTACTGGTGATGAAAAATGGATACATTATGATACCCCAAGCGCAAAAAGTCATATGTTAAGTCCGGCCAAACAGCCAAATCAACCCCGAAGCCGAAATCTGCCATAATCTGCCATCATGACAACGCTCGGCCACATGTTACAAGACCGGCCAAAAACTATTTGGAAAACAGTGGATGGGAGGTTTTGGCTCACCCGCCTTCTAGCCCAGATTTTGCCCCTTCTGACTACCATTTGTTTCGATCGATGCAGAACTCCCTTACTGGAATACACTTTACTTCAGAACAAGGTATCATAAATTGGCTTGATTCAGTCTTTACATCAAAACCGCGGAATCCATATGCTACCAGAAAGATGGAAAAAGTAGTGGCTAACGATGGACAATTCATTCAGTTCATTTTGTTATTACAATAAATGCATTTTCAAGCAAAAAAATCTACATTATTAACTTGTATACCCAATATTAAATTCTGATACGTCTTCATTTTCTTTTATTCATTCGAAAACATTTACAAGTCTGCTATAGTTTTCTTTAGAAAAATAAAACCTTAATAAAATTCTATTTTTGACCTAATATCAGGCGAAAGGGTAAACCCTTGAAATTTATTATTCGGTCGTACACAATTATTGCCTGCAGTACTTTATAATATACTTACCAGTACATAGTTCTTCAATTTTTGAAAATTGTGCTTGCAGACAATCGTTTACCCATGAAAGCATATCATGTCTGGATAAATTTTCAGTAGTTACATTTGTAGAATACACGTTCACTGCCATTTTTACTGTTCTTTTTATTTTTTATTTCTGTCTTCTTCGACTGTTTTACAAACAAGAAAAACTTGTAGGGTGGTTTTGGTTGGTGCTTAAATACACTTGAGTAAACTGTAAAGAAAAAAAAAACAAATTGGTATAAAACTTCAGCTTTGTTTTTCATATTTATTTATCATTATTGGATTTCTATTATTTGTGAATGTAATAAAGTTTGAGCGTTGATGTTACTGAAAAATCATCTACAGTTGCGAGCAAAAAAAAAATGCAAAGCTGGGTTATATGATCTTAAAGTGCGTCTTTTTGATAATAAAGGTATGATATCCAATTCACCTCAGTTTTTTTGGATTTTTGTTTTCTGCAGTTGTGGTAAATAAGTTAAAGTTACTATGTCTCAATAAGTTAAATGAATATTTTTTTTGGGTTCTTAAATGAAATAAGTACTAATTTTGTGCAAGCAAAAAAAAATCAACTGCTTGTATTTCACCATCTTTATTTAAATTAAAATAACATTTCTTATAAAACTGGATGCACTTAAACTAATATTTATTATTTTGTATTACTGCTTGTAATCTGAAAGGCATAGAACCAATCATGTGATGGAGTGGTGAAGAGCTATTTTGTTCTATTCCGACTTTAAAATTTATTCAAAATCATATTGATTAGACGGATTTTTCTTTTTAACCTTCTGATTAACATGCTCCCATTGGTTTTCAATGGGGTTTAGATCAGGGGAGTGTGATTGCCACTCTAAAACATGCACATCATTGTCGCTTAGAAAGCTGCGAGCTAAGCGACTTGAGTGCTTTAGATCGTTATCATGTTGGAATACACTGTCAGGGACCATTTTTTCTGGAAGACGGGGAAGCATGTCTTGTCCAAGGATTTCATTTTTATTTGCGTTCATAATCCCTTCGATTTTGATCAATGGACAATAAATGAATTAATTTTAAACATATCGCTTCTTACCCCATACCATAATTGATCCCCTGCCATGTTTAACTGTTAGTAACTGATATCCAGATGAATATCTGTTTTACGTATGAAATTTATCCCATCGGATCCAAAAAAATAAATTTGTTTTCGTCGCTCCACAAGACCTTAGCACACTGTTCACTTCGTAAAGTCAAGGTGCTTTCTTTTATTGCAAACTTGCTTCATTTAATATACAGCGCGCAGTGTGTTTTCTACATTTTTTCTCAAGTTAAATAGTGATGCAATTTCATGCATGAAATTCCTTTCTTATAAGCTTAAATAAAAGCTATTTTGCTATCAGTTGACAACTGTTTCTGTTTCTTTTTTATTTAAAAAGCAATAATTAACATAAAGTATGTTCGTTTACCCAATAATTTGACAGTTTGATGTTGAGAGTTCTTCTTCTTTCTGCAAATTTTTACTGGACAAATTACTGCCAGCAAGAACTTACAAGCAGAAAAAAACATATGATTGAAAAAACTGTGTTTAAATTTTTGCAATACAAAAAAAATGTTTCACAACTACGTTGTTTTATGCAAATGCAAAGCAACAAATATTGTTAAATGAATTATATAAAAGATAAGAAAACATTCTAAAATGTTTCTGCTTAACATTTTAAAACAATAATACTTTTTTTCATATTGGCCAGTTATATTTATTTTTGCATTTGGTTTTACAATCATCTGTTTAACAAACTTGAAATTATTGCAAATTTTTTAGAAAATTTTTATTTTGAGAGTAAATTTGTCTTACTCTCTGTAAATTTGTTACTTAGTAATTCTTACTGGACTTGACTGAGAAAAGTAAACGAATGAACCTATAAAGTGTGTTTGCGAACTCAACTCGAAAATTTGTGCAAATTCCTACAAATTTTTAAAAGTTTTTACTGAAAGGTTTGTTTACACCAGTGCTGTTCATTTGATGGGACAATTGTCCCCTGCTCAACTCACATGTATTCTTACGCTCTTGCTTTTAGTCGTCACTGAAACAGCCACAGCGTACACAGTGAAGACACTACGTTGAAACTACTATTTTAATATACTATAAAAGCAACTGCGCTATGACTAACTGTAGGTGAAACAACTGTATGACTGATTATTCTGTCTCTCTTTATTGCGTCTGATTTTCCACTTTGTCAGCTTATTATTGGTTTGGCCCACTCACCATTTTTGTAATAATAGAGGCGAATGGATTATATATAATATGAATATCCTCTTTATATTTCTGAAACTCGTTTTTCGATATCTGGCATCATAACTGAGATAACTAATATCAAGTTTGATATAAAATTAAGAATGAAAACCATTTTTATTGTTTTTCTTTTAAATCTTTGGGCAAACTAATAATAAGCTGACGATTAAATAAATGTGTTTTGTGAGTGTGTCTATTTGCTCATACATTTAACAGATCATATAATTGTGAAACTTTGTTGTATGTTTTGTTCTTTTGAATACTGAGATAAAATTAAAAAAAATACATTAATTATGTGCAAAAATTTTATAAAAACATAAAACAGTTTTTGTTATTACAATATTTAACCCAAGTATAAAATTTGTTGTGAGTTTGTACTAATTTTATAAAACAACAATTTTAGTAAATACAGTCATGTTGCACTTCTATGGTATCTTTTTGATATTGTTCACTTTTACACATTATTTTTTTGTATACATTGTTTTTAAATCTCTTTCTCGCCTAGGACATGAAATACAACAACAACCCTCACCATACGGTTTGACAGCTGTCACTTTTGACATCACTGTATACCCTGTGGAAACAGCGACGAGTGAACATGTGCAGCGGATGTGTGCTGATTTTTTTTTTCAATGCACTGAAAAAAATTAATAGCAATGTATGAAAAATATTTTGTGACACTACAATATCTATAAAAATCTTGAAAAGACTTAATAAAAAACCCATTTTTTAAAATAAAAGTTGAAATGTTTTGAAAAATTCGAGTCCGATCGTTCATTAATTTATTCAGATCAAATGTATTTGTTTTTCCCTCCGAAAATTTAATTTTTTAACAGAATAACATAAGAAATCCAACATATTTAACACATTTTATTAACATATTAAAGATATTTTATAATCCAACATATTAAAGATATTTTAATATTAAAGATATTTTAATTTTGATTAAAAAAATCTTCAACTTTTTGTTTTTATACAATAAAAAGACACCCTAATGTATATATGTATTTCTTTTTTTCCTTTCAAAAATTTATTTTTTGTTTAATTTGTATTTCTTTAAAACAGTTTTACACAAAACATTAACAGTTTCATATTTTCATTAAAAAAATAAATTCATTCAGATACTAGCTTATTAACCCATTGAACATTTCTTACAGTGCAATTCTCATTTTCTCACAAACACAACAACATTTTTATTTTTGAACAGCACTGGTTTACACAAATACTTAGTAAGGAGAGAGCAAAAATAGAGAGTAAAGTGACAGTTCGGTGAAAGAGAACTTACTGGTTTTTACTGGATTAAGTTTTGCCAGTTAGAATTTATAAGAGAAAAAAACAGCTGATTGAAAAAAATAAGTGAAAAGCAAAGAGAAAAATATGTGAATATTCGATGGAAGAACATTTTACATCTAATTTCCGTTTTTATTATATTTTCCATATTGACCGGTTGAATATTTTTGGTTTAGTATTTTCAATCAGAATACATATGTGTGAAAGAGAGATAACAGAAACATGCACGAAAAACGAAAACCGTGCCTTTTTTATTACTCCGCTTTCTCTACCCCGTTCGCCAACAAACAAAAATTGCATGCAACAAAGTCACCGTCTAAATTGGCTCTTATTCTCTGTAATTTTGTTAGTGATAAATTTTTACTAAACTTTACTGGAAAAGTACACAAACAGAACCTATACTTTTATGTTGCATTAAGTTTTTGCTCGCCAAAATGATTCACTTTTATAATAAAATATAAAATATTTAACTCTGTGCAATAGAAGTTAAAACAGAATGTTCCTAATTTGTATGCTTTCAAAAAAAAACAGCTAAAGGAAGATATAAATTGGTTACCGCTATTTTGAAAGAGATGTATTCAAAGATTATATGGCCCAGCGTTGCATTTTTTATGCTCGCAACTGTATAAGAAATTAATGCTTTAAATTCGACGATAATCTACATGTGTATTTTTTTTTGTTGTCGAAAGTGAATTGAAGCTTATCGCCATGTGCGTGATTCAAATGTTTTACTACAAGTTCATTATCATTAATAAAGTAACGGATTTTTGTATTTTGTATGAACACAAAATGTAAAACAAAAAGAAGCAACAGATGGTCACGTCAAGTTTGGAGAAAAACCAAAAATAATATTATTATAAATATTCAACAGCTTGTATGTTATTGTGATGTTTTTTGTAAATGGATAAATTGTTTTAAATAATAGATAAAATTGTATTTGTATCAATTAAATCATCTTTTAATAGTTCCAGCAATTAACCATTTTTGGTAAGCGTTAAATTGTTGTTACCGGCATCTCCATGTGTGGCACATATCAAATTAAATCATTAGCTGTTGAATTATTGACAAAATACGTTCATTATTTTTTTATTTATTTATTTTAAAGATTCCATCGATTCCATAAATAAAATTTAAAATTTTTACCTATTTTTATTTGCTATTTGAAAAGAAGTGTTGATGAACTAAAGTTATCAAATTTCCTTTTCGAAACAGAAAACTTGAAAGTTTCATCTCTGAATGTAAAATAAAGGATATTTATGTCAAAAATTTGACTCATAAATATGCTAACATTGAAAAATTGCATTATCCGTGACATGAGCACCTCTTTTAAAATTAAAATGGAGCAACTTTTCCAAAAATTTATACATATTATGAGATTAAAACAACAGTTTAGAGAAGAGTGAGGTGAAATGACATTGGTGTGAAGTGATTTTTTTTATGTATCAACAATCAGGGGTTGCCACATATGAATAAAGTGCATTGTGTTGATGTCAGGAAAATAGGTTATGGGGAGGAGAAAAGAGGGAGTAGTATTTTTGGATATTAGACTTCAATTTCCCTATAGTTTAGTTGTCAGGAAAGTTTATTTCACATACGTCTAGTCCGAATTATGAACGAATTTTCCCTGTAATGTGTTGTGCGGTTCACTGGACAATCGACCACAAAGGGATAAGCTCTACTGGACAAGCGGGTATTCTGGACAAAAACCCGGGCCCGAGGTATAAATTCACTTATCTCAGCAGAACACATTCCATGGTAGTATCGATAGAACAGTGTCACACAGCCCATATTGCGTCGATGCTCCAATGAATCAATAGAACTGTATATCCTACTGTCATTGATAAGCGCCGAAGCCCTTCTTTGAACACGGTGCAAAAGTCCCAAAATAGACCTTGAAGCACCGGCCCATATATATAGGTGATAGTAAGAAGATCGGATGGGGTGAAGTACTTTTTTCACCGTTTTAAAAAACCTAAACACTTGAATCGACACTTCAAAAAGTGTTTATTCCAACGGATACAATAGGATTCTCATGTCCAGAACATCAAGATTTTCTGATTTCTTAATATCGAAACCCTCCAATTGAACAGATGACGCTGGAGACTCCACAACCCTATGAGTTATCATACAACATTGGGTGTTTTGTGCATTAAAATCCACCCTATTTGTACGACCCCACTCTAAAACTAACAAGAGGTCCCGCTTAGGTCATCAGCAAGAGCACATAGGTTTGAAAGTTAAACCAAGAAGTTCATTAAGAAAGACAAGAAAAAGAGAAGGAGAAAGAACGGAACCTGTCGGTACCCTTGAATTTACATGAAACTCGTCGGATGAGATCCCGTCTATTACAAAACGTATAGAGCGATCTCAGAGAAACCTTGAAAGAAGTCGAGAGAAATAATTACCGACACCATAAGCATTTATTTTCGTTAAAAGGGCGCCGTGCCACACACAGCTGAACGCTTTGGAAATATCTAAAGCAATCACCTTGTTTTCACTAAACCGGTGAATGAACCTACTTCAACGTTCCGAAAGGAACGCTAAAAGATCTCCCGTAGAACAGCTTCTACGAAAGCCATATAGGCTTTTTACACTGAACAACATCTTTGTGAAACACATGTAAGATGTTAAAAATGTGAAACATGTATTTACATTGGCAATATCTTTCATCTGTTATTTATTCAGCTGTCAAAAAAATAAAAAAAAAAAATGCATAATTTTTGTTAAAAATAAAAAATGGATTTAGAGAAAGCATTCATCATTGGAGTAGTTGTTGCTATGCAAGAACAAACCCGAGTTTTAATGCAGTACATTGAAATATTAAAGGCCATTCTGGAAGAAAATGATGATGAAGAAGAATTTTTGGTAGACATAAGTATGAAATTCTTACATGTGCCGCTCATTTTCCTTTGTTGAATAAATTTTTTTGTTTATTTTCTGCAATATCAGTTTGCTAGTGATGGCACAAAGAAAATCGATTTTTTTGTCATTTTTTTAGTGATGAAATTTAAAATAACGAAAGATGTAAGATGGAACAAAATGAGAAAGGATCATCGTTTGTAGATGTAGAAAGATGTAGAATTTTTGGAAAGATGTTAACATCTTTGCATATTGATGAAAGATGTAAGATGTAGCTCAATGAAAAAGGCTAATACTGTCGATCGCTCAAAAGTGAATTCGATTCTAGATAATTCACAAGAAGGTAATTTAACATGCTCTCCATGTCCTTCGAGAGCGCAGAACATATTGCGATTGGGCAGTAATTCTCAGGGTTATTAGCCGCACCCATCTTGAAATTATTTTTATGTCCTTTTCAAGAACTTTTTTTAAATTTCGTTTGAAAAAGATAAATCCAATGTACAGATTTCTCTTTACAACCTAATCCCGGTTAAAAATATTTTCAAAAAAATTTTACATCAGATGAAATTCAATACTGAAACTGGTTCTGAACATAGAAAATATTCAGCCAGATATTATCGATGGTAAAAAAAATAAAGTACTGACAGAGCACCGATTGCCAATTGTACAACAAATTTATAATGCTCTGCGAAATATAATATAAAAATTTTACCTTTGAAACTGCTCAACCAGAAATTAATAAATAAAAAAGTATTTAGAAAGCAATTTAAATCATGATTCAAAACATTTGAACAATCTAAAAAAATTGAGTGTCTTCTGAGAATTTTGAAAGAAGAGTAATTTCCTGATACTCTTAAAACAAAAAAATAATTTTCCAGCACTGAAAAAAAAACATTTTTTAGTTATTTTTTATATTTTTAAATTTTATTAGAAATTCGTTTCAAAATTATAAATTTGAAGATAACAAAGCACTCATGTTAAATTTATTCCAATTGATTTTCTTTTCAACTCCAATTAGTTTTTAGTATATTTTCCAATTGGATTCGATTTTTTTTTTTTTGAGAAATCAGGGAAATTTGCTCAATTTTTCCCTGTTTTTTCTCAGTTTCCGAACCTTTGTGTTCTGTATAAAATTTTATTTGGCCGCTGCCAGCGTTGCAATCTCTATACTATTCTTACTCTATGACCACACCATGACGACGCCTCTCACGTAGTAAAATACATTTTCTTGGTTTTATATGGGCTGATTACAAAGGTTCGGCATCTTTCTTAATTGGTTTTTTTGCAATTTCTTTGCGATTTCAATTGATTTTCTTTGCAAATCCAATTGGCTTTTAGCAGACTTCCCAGTTGAATTTGAAAAAAGGAAAATTTCCTGAAATTTTTGCAAAAATCAAGGAAATTTGCTCAATTTTCTCCCCAGCCTCCGAACCTTTGTATTTAGTATACAATTCTATTTGGCCGCTGCCGGCGTTGCAATCTCTTTACTATTCTTACTCTATGCATTAACTCTTTAGCCATTATTTTATCAAAAACTAAAGCAATGATGTTTCGGTCTTCAAACCGTTTATTTCTGAAGCTCAAAATTTTTTTGGGGGAATTATGAAACTCAATTCGTCAGCTATCAAAAATGTTTGGGAGTTAAACTTGATAGTAAGCTTTCATTTAAATCCCACATTGATGCATTATCAGGTAAAGTTTGGGGCTCCCTGTGTAGGATTTACCGTACTAAAATTTTCTTGCCCTTACGTATTAGAAAAAGGTTGCCACATGCTATTTTGATGTCTCAAGTCTTCTATGGCCTTGAAGTACGTAGTATCTGGTACTATTGATATAAATCTTATCAGATTAAATGATATGAATCTTATAAGATTAAAACGCATAATGTTAGTCGTAAGGATCATATTTAAAGTTTTCTTTTGTGTTCCTTTTACAAAAAGGATTAAAGCAACATGCCCTTCAAATTCAGATCGTTGTGATGTAATAATGGTTGGACGGTTATACAGAAGGTTGCGGGTTTGATCCCCGCATTGGTTATATGTAGATCATTTTTGATATCTCCTTTTGGTAGAAATCCTCACTTCGTTCCTCCTAAAATAGTTAGGTCTGCATTTGAAATTGAATTGAATTATTTGTTGTTGGAATAGCTTGCCTTACTCATTGCGAATTTTCTCGCAGTCCAATAATGTTTTCCGTTTAAAGTTTTTAGAATATTTTTCTAGTGAACTTTATGTATTAAGTTGCACTTTGAATTATATTACTTCAGGTGTTATTATTATTAATGTGTAATATAGTTGTTTGTGCCTTATTGGCTTTATAAAATATATATTGTTACGATTTTACCCTTTATAAAATCGTTGATTTATTTACCTTTTAAATAAATCGTGTTCTTTCTATATTGCAAATAATAAACACCGTTTGAAATTATTTATATCTCTATTTATTTATAACAGTCACTAAAAATTACAGAAAAACACTTTAATAGCACACTTTATTTACACGATGCAGATAGACTAAACGTCAGCCACACTTTAGTTCTTCACACTTTGCGTTTTACTTATGAACTGAACTACTGCGTCACCAAATACCCGTATTTATATGAGTAGTCAGGTATTTTAGTTATTTCCAGTTTATTACGACACTAGATGTTTCCAGCTGTCAAAATTCGCGTGAAGAAATTTCTAGTTTTGGAAATTTCTTGTAACAATATATATATAAATAAAATAAGCGGCAAAGTGCAGCCTGGTGTCATCATTTTGGGATTGGCAAAGCACTATAATATTAAAAATCTTTCGTTCTGTCAACGCTGGCATTACCTTTAAAAGCACTGGCCCAACACTTTGCCGTTCGTATTTTTCTATTATCGGAACCAATAACTTTCCTTGACAGTGGTACCAAAAACAAAGTATTGCAAAAGAACTTATTTGAAACGCATTGTCAGCCAGCATTTACAAAAGGAGCTTTACCAATACGTTTTTTACAAAAACTACTGGCGATGCATCTTTTTAAGAGTGTTTTGACAATGTTTATAA
Organism: Eustalomyia histrio; assembly: GCA_949748255.1. NCBI lineage: Eukaryota > Metazoa > Arthropoda > Insecta > Diptera > Anthomyiidae > Eustalomyia > Eustalomyia histrio. The sequence goes on along the minus strand of OX456527.1, from coordinate 65,027,399 downwards.
AAAGACGTTTAAAAACCTACTAATCAAAAAATATTTAATCTTTTGACTATTACTTCTACCACTATGACTTATTTTTTGATGAAATAATCGCCATTTTAGCTGAAAAAATCGTCATTACATTTAACGCGTGGAATGCATATAAATTTCCTAATTTTGTGTTAAGGTAATACATTTGTAAAAGTGCACATATTCCCTATTATACATTTAATAAAAAATGTCATGCATATTAGTCAAATAACAGATTGTTAATTTTTTGATTAATTCTGGCAACTCTCTTATTTATTTTCTCTCCACTTTCAAATAATTGTTAGTGATTCATAAACTAAGTAAATGATTGACTCGTTTATCTTAAAAGAATAATACTATTCTTTTGCAAATTTTTCAAATAAAAATAGCTTATGATAAATCAACACATTATAAAAAAACAATTTTTAAACATAACTAAGAAGTAAAAAAATATTTAAAAGTCACTTTAATATTATCACAAAAGAAAATATTCGAATGAGAAATATGTTTTGATTAAATAAACATCACTAATTTGTATAATTTATTTCTTATTTTATTCGTATAGCAATATAAGTAAATTTTATTAAAAAAAGGCTTAAATAGTGCAATTGTGGTAGAATTTTGTAATTCTAGATTTACAATATTATTTCATTAAAAACAATCTAAAATACAATTAATCGAAAATTTAATCAAAAAAATGACTACTGATTTTTTATTATATTCAGCCTATTTTGTAGTTTATTTTTAATCATTATTTAATAATCGGGAAAGCAATTAAAACAATCGAAAGTGGTATAAAACCCGATTTTTGTGGTTTGTATTTCAAATTGAACGTTGTTTTTTATTTGTATGAACCCTGTAGGAAATATCGATAGTGAAACTGTACTGATTCACTATTGACTTTTTCAGCAGTACTACTGACTAATTATGCCCCAGCCAACGCTTTCTGCTGTAGACATTTAACATGTGCGTGTCATTGCGAATCAACACAACTATTGACTAGGTGTTGACATTGGAACCAGAGATACACTAGTAAATTTTAGTAATTCTAGTCTACACTTTTGGAAATTTTACTTGATTTCCACACTAGGAAGAAAATAAGATTAAACTGGCGCATTTATTTTGTTAAATTAGATATTTAATTAACACATTTTTTTAAAAAATTTCATTACATTAAAAAAAATGTTCGTGCAAATTTAATTTTGGAGTAGACAAATATTTAAAAGACTGTACAAAATCATCCACAGGCTCTGTAAAATCTTCATCAGGCTCCACAAAATCTCTAGAGTTGCAATTTTCACTAAAAATTGTTGCCTCTTTGTTGTTGTTTTTATTTGTATACAAAATTGATTGTTTTTTCACAAGTCTTTTGTAATTTCTTTTGCTCATTATATATTTTGTTCAAATATGCATATTTACCTTTTAAATTTATGTGTCTTTATATTTTAATTAAAAACTTTAATTTTGCATGCAGCTATGCACATGTATTTTCGACAAAATAAAACAATAAAAAAAATCAAGAACAAGCACAGCTTTGCAGCTGCAAAAAGAATGTAAAAAGTATTGACGCTTTGTGGACATGTTTAGAAAATATCAACTAATACTGAATGTCTGTATTTTTATATTATAGTTTGGTTTTTGAATGACTGATTAATGGCGGCGTTCCCATCCTCCTTTGTGCAAAGGTTGGTCACACTCCTTAATTGTGTAAAAACATCCCACATTAGCAAGTTTATTTAACGTTCGTGTGTAAAGGATTTTCTACTTTTGAACACCTACGTGGGCAAAAATAAAATATAACAAAATAGTTAAAAAATATATTTCTATGAATTTCAATTGATTTTTCATTTGAAAACATACTCTACGTATTACTTTTTAAATAAACTACAGTCGGTAACTGAATATATATTGTGAGCGTACTTATTCTTATGTGGATGACCCTTGAGAAAGTCATTAAAAAATTGCAAAAACAGGCGCATAATCATAGTCAAAAATAATGCATACTTTAACTTTTCTTAAAAGTATACTTTAGGCCTACTATAAACAAGTAAAATTATACTTTATTCGTCAAAATCTGCTTCAAAATTAAAACTAGCTGAAGTTGGTTTTATCAAATTAAACAACAGCTGTTCTCCACCAAGAAATTTTTAGTAAAAAAATATGTTTGAATTGCAAAATATTGAAAGGAACTATATCAATAAATAAGGGATTTTGCATTATTTATATTACTTTAATAGATTTTTATTAATAAAAATACACTTTTCTTTAATTTTTTTTTCTAAAGTTTTTCCTTTTCACATTTTGCCATTGCAAATTCTTTATTTACACACTTTTCTTTTTTCAGCTATTATAAAATAATCAGCTGATCAATGTTGCCACTTGTTTAGTTTTTAGTACAAAATGTATACAAATGCATTTGGTAAATTTGATGTGATACCCATTTAAAGCCTGTTGAACTTAAAACTGGCTTTAATACCGACTATAATAGCAAAATAGATAATAACAGGTTTTTAATTTGAAGTCGTTTTTAAAAAGCCGACTTTAGTGTGGGACTATGATAACGGGCCAGTTTTTATGGTTTGAACATTACATTGACTTTCATTTTCCAAACTTTATGAAATGCTTATTTTAGGCTTAAACCTACTTTAACAGATTAATAACTTTTTCGTTATTAAACAATTTATACAATTTGTTTTTGCCAAATTAACTTAAAAACCTTTAAATGAAATGTTTAAAAACTTTATGCATGAGACTGAAAATAGTTATTAACATGGCTCTGCAATCGCCCTTTGCTAAAGGTTTTTATCAGTGCAGATTGATTATTTATTCTTTCTTGTTACATTTTGGTATGTTTTTTTTTACCAATTTCGACTAATCATATTAAATTATTCGAATTATTCATTATTTGAAATCTGTTCTTTTTAAGAAAATCGAACAATAATTGTTTAAGAAAGATAGCATTTTTTGCATTGTCATAAGAGAAAGTCCTATTAGAAGAAGTTTTACTTCAAAACTCTGATATGGTCAACCGTTGCAATAAAATTGTTGGTTTTAGAGGGGGGGTCAGCTATTGGATAACGTCCGAGAGATTGTACCGAGTGTTAAAATTTCCTAAACATTTCTTCTACCAATTGCTTTGTTAAATATATATTTTTATAAACTATCTATTTTAAAAAATAAAGGAAAAAAATAAGACATTTTTGGTTTTTAAATGTCATGTTATGTTGCTAGTTCAAAATCAACAATAGGGAAGTTGTATTTCTTTGGCATCTGTCGCGTTCGCCACTGAATTTAATTTTAAACATTGAACTTTAAAATGGGCATATGTATTTATATTTTTACGACTTCTTCAAGAGTTTCGTAATACCAAAAAAGAAAAAAAAAAAAAACAGAAAAAATAGTTTAAATATCATACCACTATCGAAGTATTACAGCATAATAGAACTAACAAGTACGTTGACTCTTCGAAACAATTATGTGTTGTCAGTAAAACACAGAATGAAAGATATTGGGGGCCGGCCAGCCAGCCAGCCAATACCATAAATAGGACTTAACATTGCATTAGTGTTAAAACATTTTAATAATAACGTTCGTGTACTAGAGTATTGAAATAATGCCTATTGTATATCGATTAAGTCTAAAACGAAGTCGTTACAATAAATACAAATTTAACAGGCATTAACTATGACACAACAACACTACTCTCTAGGGTCTTCCAACATTCATTCATACATTTTATTTATGTAAATCTAAAAAAAATTTCCCAGTTTGTTAACCCTCTCTATTCAGTACTGCCAGTATAAATGCTACCCTCCTTCCACTTTTAAAAGCTATTAATGCCCCAAATATTTGTTTAAATAAATGCACTTAAGGAATTTTTTATTCATACATATTTTTTAACTTTTATGATTCAATGAGGAAATAGGAAGTGTAAATTCATTAAGTAAAAAAAAAACTAAAGTACTGAACTTTTGTTTGGCACAAACTCTTATTACAAAACAAAACTTTAATTAGAAAAGTTTTGGTAGTTCAACAACAAGAATTAGGCTTGATAAATATTTGATATATAAATTAAATAGAAATGATTTATTGCATTAAGGCTTTTAAAGGTTATTGAATATTGATTTTATGTCGTTAGTTGATTATCTCTTTATTCTTTTAACCCTTAAATGCATAGTGTTGCCATTTTGCAACAAACCGTATTTTACAGTAAGTAACGTCATTCCGTGCATTGTTCTAATATTTTTGCTAAACTGGTTTTGACAATTTAAGAAAAATAGTGTTTTTTTCTGTTTTTATTCTTTGGAATTCTTACATAGCTGCTTTTCTAAAAAGTGCAATTTAAAAAAAAAAAAAAATATTTTAAGTGATATTTCTTCTATAAAATTTATATTGGTTTTAACTAACCCCCCGTTGCCACATGCAAGTGCCAAAAACTAAATGCACTCAGACTTTTTTTAGTACCACACTCACACTTATGCTACGAGCGTGGGTCAATAAGTCCGTGACTTTCTGAATGAAACATTTTTTTTTTGCAAAAAAAAAAAATATTTTCGATTAAATAGGCATTTTTTTAATGAATAATTTCATCGTTGCAGCTAAATCTCTTTCCACCGAGCCATTTCTTTAGGTTTGGAAATAGAAAATAGTCACTGGAGACTAAATAAGGCGAATGAGGGGGCAATTTAAAAACCACTGAGCATTGTGAGATGCCCATGTCGTGAATTTTTTCAATTGTTTTGGGTGTAGAGACCTCAAATGGGCGTCCGGAACATTAGGCATATTCCGTGCTTGTAAGGCCACAACGAAAGTCAGTTATCAACTTTTTTACCATTGAAATCGATGGTGCAGAGTCCCTATGGTATTTATTAAGCTTTTTCTTGGTTTGATTGACGGTTTTTTCGCAAAAAATAATGTTTAATGAGCACTCGAAATTCACTTTTCATTTCATTTATTTATTCATTTGTAATACACGTAGCCTAATTGGCCAATAAAATTATATTACATGAAATTTTAATACTTTGAGATTAAAAAACTTAAATCAAATAATAAAAAAATTAAACCCTACGACTCCCCTAAGAATGACAATTTTATGTAAAAAAAAAAAAATTTAAATCCAACTATCAGTGTTTAAGAGTAGGAAGAAGTTAAATACTCAAGAATCTTACGTTTAAATGAGTTTAAAGAAAAAAGGAACGAGCGTAAATTTCTTGGCAAGCTATTCCACAATCGACCAACCCTTATTACAAAAGAATTTTCATATATTGTATTCGAAATAAGCATGTACTCTATTTGGGGATTTCTTTCCGAATGCAAAAATGAAATTAACCGAAAAATACTTTCTGGCTTACGGAAATAAACAATCTTATAAAGATATATTAATAAAAGAAATTTAAGATAATCCTCGAAGGTAAAATTTAAGAAATTTCTCACATGAAAAGACACATGGGCTCTAGACCTCAAACCATACACAAAACGGACTATTTTGTGAATAATATATTTAATTCTCCTTTTATTAGTCTCAGAACAACCAGAAAAGACCATTATTAAAAAAATCCACGAGGTTGTATGTTTTGAACAGCTGTTAAACGCAAAGTAAATGACGGAACTTACTCAAAATTTAACAGTAGTCTATTAACAGGTGGTACTTGATGGGAGCGATGTTGCATTTCATATAACTACGGGGGAAGTTCGAAAAATCAAGTACCTTTTGATCCGACCTCGTATTTGTTCCGCCGTTCTTGAACTGATATTTAGTTAGATCTTTAAATGAGTTTTGAGAGAATTGTTAACGTAAAAAGATTTATTCTTAACTTTATAATGCGTGTGTTTTCAAAAGTAAACGATAGGGACAACACGTGTATTGAAGGAACCAGCCCCGCAACCTTGAAGAACGTTCGTGCCGAAATTGACAACGTGACACCACAAATGATGTGATAGTAATGCAAAATGTCTCTCACGCTGCTAAAATCTTTCTCTTTCTATGAGCGGATGATTACAAAGAATCTGTATTTTTCTTATTGGTTCTTCTGCATTCAAGATCAATTGATTTTTTGCAAGTCCGATTGGATTTTTAACAGATTTCCACTTGGTTTTTAAAAGGGTTTCATTGTCCTATTTGTACAGAGAGGAAAAATTTTCTTTGAAATCAGGAAAGTTTCCTCAATTCTGTCCTAAAAGGGACACCTTTTCATAGAAAAATATTATTTTTTAAGCCAATTTCTGAGTCATAAATGATCATCTTTGCTTTAAAGTTAAAAATCAATATTTCACGTCCTACTTTTAAAACCTACCCAAAAAAAAAATCCACATAAGTGTTATAATTATATTATTAAAATATGTATAAAAGGGTACAAAAACAATAACAAAACTTTAAAGTTTCTTGTATTTTTTATATACTTATACCATTCACTCACTTCAATTAAAAAGGATAAAAGTAAGTTCTTTTTATTTGCTAGCATGCAAAGCCGATTAGTAAAATGTGCCAAGTATTTCAATTCGTTATTAACACAATATATGAACTCCATTTGCAATAACTCTTTACTCAAAACCAGTATATGATGGGATTTATCAAGTCGAGGTAGAAAATGTAAAAAAAGCCAAAAGAACATGACATTAAAAAAACATACAACATCAGCTACTTATCAATACTCTGTTATAATACCAACAGGCACGCAAAGTTATTTTGAAATATATATGTATACAAATAGTATATATATTTATTTTTAATAAAAAAAAAATAACAAAAATAGAAAGAAATTACAATTTGTACAAAAAGAAAACACTACCATAGAGAAAGATGTGGAAAGAAATGCAACAGCAGCCACTCAGTCAGCTACGAAAATCAAGAATTATAAAAATAATACCACTAAGAATATGTCGAGTACTTTCGCGAATAATCAGCAAGCTGGCAACAGCCAACAGTATTTTTAACATTATCATTATCCATCCACACAAATACATACTTAGAACAATGAACTTTATGGACTTGTAGCGTAGAGGAACAAGGCGGAAGAATAAAAAAACAACAAAACATCCAAATGATGTTGAAAAAAATGTCATGGAATATTAAGAAAAACAAGAGGATTTAGAAGGTTTAAATCAGTCCAACATCACCAATAATATAAAAACAAAATTACAAATAATTAGAAAAGAAATATCAGTACGAAAAGAACACATGTTTTGAGTTTAACAAACAATTAGTCACTAAAGTATTTGACATTTAGCACAAGATATTTTCTTTCAGCAATACGAGGGCGGATTAATAAGTCCGTGAATTTTCGAACTTCCCTCGTAGTTATATGAAATGCAACACTGCTCCCATCAAGTTCCACCTGTTAATAGACTACTGTCAAATTTTAAGCAAGTTCTGTCATTTACTTTGCGTTTAACAGCAGAATTTTTCTAGGTCCATAAAATAGGCATTTGTTAATCAATACTTTCATCGTTGCAGCTAAATCTCTTTCCACCGAGCCATTTCTTTAGGTTTGGAAATAAGAAATAGTCACTGGAGGCTAAATTCGGAGAATAAGGCGAATGAGTGGGCAATTTGTAGTCTACTTCATGGATTTTTGCCATGGAAACTAAACTGTCGCACGGTTCCGTTGATGGTCGATTGTGAGCAAACGCGGCAGCCATCTTGCGGAAAGCTTTCTCATACCCAAGTGATCATTTTAAATTAAAACCACTGAGCAATGTGAGATGCCTATGTCTTCCACAATCTATAGCATTTTCAATTGTTTTGGGTGAAGAGACCTCAACTGGGCGTCCAGAACGTTCAGCATCCTCCATGCTTGTAAGGCCACAACGAAAGTCAGTAAAGCACTTTTTTACCATTGAAATCGATAGTGTAGGGTCCGTATGGTATTTATTAAGCTTTTCCTTGGTTTGATTGACTGTTTTTAGCAAAAAATAATGTTTAATGAGCACTCGAAATTCACTTTTTTCCATTTTTAAAAAATCCACGAGGTTGTATGTTTTGAACAGCTGTTAAACGGAAAGTAAATGACGGAACTTGCTCAAAACTTGACAGTAGTCTATTAACAGGTGGTACTTGATGGGAGCAGTGTTCATTTTATATAACTACGAGGGAAGTTCGAAAAGACAACGACTTATTGATCTGCCCTCGTATTACAAACAAGTGCATTACATAAAATTTATTTTTAATGCTTTCATAAAGGGTGATTTTTTGCTATTGTTTTTTAGTGTAAACTTTCAGTGCAAAAAAAAATCGTGACATGTGGCAATGCCAAAAAGGCCCAATAAGGTTTGTCATTTCAGCATGATTTTATTATCAAAATTCGTGCTTTGTTAAAAATGTTTTTCTATCGCAAAATTGTCTTCAGCGACGAAGCTTTGTTTTGTCTCAAAGGGTACATTAACAAACAGAATTGCCAAATTTCGTGTAAAGAACAGCCCGAGGCAGTTTAAGAGCTGCCAATGCACCCTGAAAGATGTACTGTTTGGTACAGTTTGTGGGCCGACGGTGTCATTGAAAAACCGAAACATTACAGTCAATCAAGCAAGGTGTTGTGCGATAATTACTGACTTTTCTGCCCTAAATGGTATTGGATGTAGCAAGATGGTGTCACATGCCATACGGCACGCGTTACCATTAACCTATTAATAGGCATTGGTAAACAATTAATATCACGTTTTCTAGCAGTCCATGTCGTGTTCAACGACATAATTACTAGTGCAATTTTGGAGATGCTGGATAAAATTTTGGAAAAAATATGTTAAAATTGGCGGTGACAAATGGACCATCTAAAGCGTAACCGCGGACAACATTTACATGAAATAAGCTTCAAAAAGTAAAAGGCCGGAATTCATCACCCTTTATATACAAACCAAATATGAAATCTATAAAAAAAAATATATTAAATAATTTTTCTATCAAGAAAACAAAATATAATGCCCATAATATCAATAAAAGGGGTAAATTTCTGTTACCCAAAAAATAAAAAACTTTTTACAACAAAGAAAGCTGTTTTTTGCATTAGCAAAAAAATTTTGATTTTCCTATAGAATTTCAGTCTAGATATGATGTTATCACATAAGGTGAGTTCGACATACGTTAACACGTGTGCCCGCGTGAACCTAATCTAACCAGAAAGCGTTTAATGTAGCAAAAATTGGTTAAATGAGAGCGTTCATGAGAGAATAATTGTGTTTCTCTTTTTAACAGAACTTTCCCGTACTTTTTGTTTGGGTAAATAGTTATTTGCCGTTTTAAATATATTTATTAATTTAGCTGTTTTTAATATGAATAAATTTGACGTTTATTTTTGGGTATGAAATTTTGGGCATTTTTATGGTTTTGTGGGAGAATATTTTGCTTACTCTCATTTAACCAGACTTTACCCAAAACTACTTCGTACATACCTAATAAAAGGACTGGACATGTGACGTGCTCTGTGAAAGGTACATTTCCCACTGGGGTTAACTGCTTGCTGTTAAAAAAAAAAAAAAGAGTTTTTATGAATATTTTTGGTTTCGATATATTTTATCAGTTGTAAAACCGGCATATGCCAGTTAAAACAGCAACAACAACAAATAGCGACAAATTCAGAAAAACAAACATAAAAATTATAAGAAAAACAATAATCAGCAAGAGCTTAAAGTTAATTTAATATAATCAAAATAGGTGGGCTTATACAAAATTTTAACACACTTATCAACTTTATTTTGAGTGGAGGTGGTGGACGAGGTCGTTTTTATTAAACATTTATTAAATAGTTTAAAATAAAATATAGAAATTGATGACGTAAACTCGAGAAAGATTTTAATTTTCAAACCAGGAGATGTTTTAAAGTTGAAGAGAAGCTTTTGTTTAATAAAAGAAAAGAAAATATTTATGGCATTAAAGATGTTAGTCATAAATACTATGAAAATACAAAAACGGTGACGCATATTTTTGTATTAAAATTAAACTACTGCAATGAATAAAAATATTTTATCTTTGTTTCTCTCATAAGGAAGCAAAAGATAAAACTTAAAAAATTAATATAAAAAATAAATAAAAGATTTCAAAAACTTTCATTCCTTGAAAAAATGTATTTAAAAGATACAAGATAATTGACAAAAAAAAAAGTAATAAAAACCAAACCCATTTCGTAGCTTAAAGAATCTTAAAAACATAAAAGAATCCAACAAGAATAAGACAATCTCCCCCAGGGAGCACAAAGTAAAGCAATGGCAAAAAAGTAACGATGATACACCAAAAGGAATTCTGCTTGTTTTTAAATCTGCCTGCGTTGACGTCAACTTCGCTATACGAAAATATGCTAACGAAATGCATACATAGAAGAAACATCCCTTCTAATTGTAAAATGTATGCGTCAGCTTTAAAAAACATCCACGGCAAAACACATACCACAGGCACACACACATTTAAATTACTACATGAATTAGACCATTTAGAAGAGAAACCATATGCAAAGAAATGCACAATTTGATTTAAAAAATGGTATTGGAATTTTGTTAACACTATAAAACTTTCAAGTGCACAAAAACCGGCTAGTTTTTCTTATTTGTATTATTTTGTAGATTTAAACACTTTTATCTTTAGATTTTTTACAAAGTGTTTGCTTTACAATTAATCATAATTCTTTTTTTTTTTGCCAATTTCGATCATGTTTTATATTTCGTTCTTCGTCACTCTTTCATAAAAAACCAAATGCAAACCGGGAGACTCACCTTTCACACACACACACACAATGGTAAAAGAAAAAATTTCTTGTTCGCTTTTTTAAGCTTGAAAAATGTTATTTCTGTTAATTCATACACAATTTAATTTGCTTATTTATCAAAAAATTTTGATTAACTTTGAAACGTATGTTTTAAATTCAATTAATTTTTAAATATAATTTTCCTCTGCTGTATCCACAATTTCACTTGCCGTTTTATTTCGTTATGCGAGCGAACCCGACAGACACTGACGAAGAGAATAAACGAAATGAAGCAAAGAAAAATGTCGCACCGTTCAGCAATATTGCCATTTTAGTTTTTTCCCGGCTGATGGAGCGATTTGTTTTTCATAACTATAAAAACTGCTAAATTGCATTCAGCTGGAAAAATATATAGCATTAATTCTTCAGCAATTTCTGTTTTTTTTTCATAGATTTACTTAGCATGATTATATTTAAAAAAATTTGTATAAATATTAAATTCATGGATTTTTTTACATTAATACAGTTGTTTTACATAACTTATAATTTTACGTTTAAATGTGAAAAAATTACTTTCATTTTATAAATTCAATGGAATTTCATTATATAATTTAAGTCCTTTATAAAACAATAAATTTTGATAAAAATTAGTTCTTCCAAAATTTAACCTAAAATCATTAATCATGTTAATCATGTTTATGCGGCAAGCTAAATCAAACATTTTTCTTAATTCCCTTTCCATAGTAATGTCTATACGTTGACGTTTTGGCTCTAAGACCGGATTTTAATGAAATAACTATACATATGTATGTTGCTTCTCTACCCCGTTCGACAACAAAAAATTATTGCACGCTATAATTATATGCAAAAAAAATCACCGTGTATATTGGATCCTAGTAATGTTTTAGCGTTAACAATAAACGCTGGTCTATGTCAAATTTATATGGGATTTACAGAAGCCAACTTTGATAGTTTGCGAGTATAAAAATGAGTTGTCACTTTCGTTTGACATTTATAAAAAAAGACGTCGCAAATGAAAAATTAAAAAAAAAATGTATTTCTCTTCCGAGCCATTTTTAGATATTTTATTTTCTCCTGCTAGTTCTGGCAATTTCTTTTATAATTTTCATTAGAATTTTACAACCATAAATATTTGTGTTCCATATACCCAGAAGGTTTTGTGATGTTTTGCTTCTTAGAAACTCAAAGCGAACTTGGCCGATTTACTTTTTTCAAGGTAAATAATTGATGGCTCTTTATTAACAATTCAAATAAAAAATTATGTATAAACAAAACTAAAGATGCTAATTTAAAGTAATTAGAATATTTTGTTTTCTTTTTGTGTGAATTTTCGACATTTTGTTGTAATCGAGAGAGCATATTTCTAATGCATCTACAAGGTACAGTTATGACATGGTGTAAAACAAATTTTAATCTTAAATGACAGTTATTTTAGTTTTTTCTATTGCTATTTTGTTTATTTGTATGTTATTAAAAGTTATTTAAAAATAAAACAACAAAAACTCAAATTTCAATATAGATTTAATAGCAATCTTGAGAAAATATAATTAGCTTTAAAATGCTAATTAAGAAAATAATGTCTCGTTTATAATGCTTCGACTTTAATCGAGATTTCAGTTAAAGTCTTGTCCCTTACAAATAAGAACCGCAAATTCACGAGATTTGTAAGAAATCAGTATAAATGTAAACGGTCAAGATTTCTGTGCGAGATTTTCATTAGGATCTTAAGCCAAATGTAAACGCAGCATAATACACTTTTTCGCTATTTGAAGATTAAGCCATTTTATGTGGCGTAGAGTTGGCAGCCTGCCCTTTAATTGAAAAAATTAAACCGAAGTCCTTGGCGGACTAACGTAACAGCAAACGCAAATTGTGATTAAAAAATGAATAAAATTATTATCGAAAATTTATGTATTTTTTACTGATTTATTTTGTAAAATTTTGACAATTTATTGGAAACAACTCTTAGAATGTTTTGCATTTAGTACTAAATAAAGGGTTGTATTAAACTTTACTTTAATCTGGTCACTTTTATTAGCAACCGTGTGTAGTAAATTATAGATAAGGCACACGATACTAGGTGTAAAAATTGTTGATACACAAAAAAAAAAAAACCCTCTAGGGAATCGCTTAACGTTACTTATGCCAAATTTGTATGGAAATGATACAAGCTACAGTTGGTAGCTCGTCGCATACACAGCTTTTTAACAAATTTTGCATAAACTGTATACCCCATTATGCTAATTACTTTTTTGTATTTTGAAGATTTTCCCTAACTACTTTCTACATAACACATTTACTACATTAGCTGTGTTTATGCGGGAAGCTATCGACGTTGGCTTCTAACATTCCCATACAAATTTGTCATAATTAAGCATTAACACTAAACTTTGGGAATGACATAAGCCAAATTTAATAATTTGACGCATAAGGGTGTATTAAAATTTCTGAAAATTGGTAATAGATTTATTTACTCAACTGACCTACACTAGATTACTTGACAATTATAAAAATCACTGCCAATGTAATTGAATATAAAATTATTTTTTTAATTAAAAACAGTTAAATACAATTTTATTTATTTACTTAGAAAACTAATAAATGCAACAGTTTCACTATAGAAAAATAATCTAAGATTTTTAAAAAATCCTTTTAACGGAAAAATATCATTTGAAATTATTATTAAGAATTTATAATTATAAATTTCTAAATTTCTGATGTTTACTAACAATACAATATGCCTTAAACGCGTATTGTATTGCAAATAAATAAATGCACTTTATCCCACAAAACTGTATGAAATTTGCAACGAATTACATGCGAAAAACGCCAAATATACTACCATTACCAGGATTGTTAAGAGCAGTCTTTAAACTTAAGCCCAAAACTTGGCGGGTGTTAGATGGATCAATTATACCATCATCCCATAAACGAGCAGTACTATAGTATGGTGAGCCTTCCTTTTCAAATGTTTCAATAATAGGAGCCTTAAATTTATTTGCTTCCTCTTCGGTAAATGTCTTTCCAGCACGCTGACGTTGATCGGCTGTAATTTCAGCTAAAACTTTGGCAGCTTGAGCACCGCCCATAACAGAAATACGAGAATTGGGCCACATATACATGAATCTTGGTGAGTAGGCACGACCGCACATACCTTTAGTACAAAAATCTTTATTAAGTAAAAATAAATAAATAGATAAAACGGCGATATTCACCATAATTGCCTGCACCATAAGAACCACCAATAACCACTGTCAATTTTGGGACATTAGCACAAGCAACTGCTGTTACCATTTTGGCACCATTCTTAGCAATACCATTCGCTTCTGCATCACGTCCTACCATGAAACCAGTGATATTTTGTAAAAATATCAATGGTATATTACGTTGCGCACATAATTGTATGAAATGAGAACCTTTAAGAGCACTTTCCGAAAACAATACACCATTGTTGCCAACAATACCTACCGTATTACCATAAAGTTTAGCAAACCCACAAACTAAAGTTTCACCAAACATTTTTTTAAATTCAGCAAAACGACTACCATCCACAATACGAGCAATGACTTCACGAACATCAAAACTCTTTGTAAGATTAGTACCAACAATACCATACAAATCTTTGGGATCGTATTTAGGTTCTTCAATTTCTTCAATACAAGATTTTTCAGATATCTTAATGGTACTTTTGAAAGCATTTGTTGAGGGTAAATTCAAATTACTAACAACTTGTCTGGCCAAATACAAGGCATGTTCATCATCAACTGCATAATGATCGGTGACACCCGAAATTTTACAATGTAAATCAGCACCACCTAATTCTTCAGCTGAAACTTCTTCACCAGTGGCAGCCTTAACGAGAGGAGGACCGGCTAAGAAAATGGTGCCTTGCTTTTTTACAATAATACTTTCATCAGCCATGGCTGGTACATAAGCTCCACCAGCTGTACAACTACCCATAACAACGGCAATTTGTGGAATACCCAAAGCTGACATATTGGCTTGATTGTAGAAAATACGGCCAAAATGTAATTTATCTGGAAAAACTTCAGCTTGACGAGGTAAATTGGCACCGCCAGAATCCACTAAATAAATACAAGGCAAACGATTTTCTTGGGCAATTTCCTGTGCACGTAAATGTTTCTTGACAGTAATGGGATAATACGAACCACCTTTAACAGTAGCATCATTAGCAACAACCACACATTCAGTACTGAAATCAAAATTATGAGTTGCTTTTATATTTTATTTAATATCAATAAAAAGGAAGCCTTCATGTAAGGCGACCATAAGTCATCTTTTTAGAGGACAATCATCTATTTTAACTCGCTATCATCTATAAAATTTGTGTCCTCTTTCTGTTATCTTTTTCATAATCAGTCATCTTTTGTCATCTTTAATTTTATAAGCATAATCAATATTTATTTTTATTGAGCTTACTGTGCTCTCGCTTTGGAAAATAAGTGTGAATATTTGAAGGAAATAAATTTTTTTTGTTCGACCTTCTTTACAAAAAAAAATTGATTTGGAAGCTGTGTGTTCATGTCTTAAAAAGGTGATAATATTAATTTGTGAAAATAAATAAAAGCAAATTAGATGAAGAAATCAAAAAATAAACATATTTTTAATGAAGAGAAGCTTAAAATTTGAAGAGACAATGTCATTAAATTCCACCAAAGACGGCTGGAGAAAAATTCTCACTTTGAAAAAGAAACAATATTCAAATTTCACTTGATATAAATCATTTTTTTCTTAATGTCATATTTTCCAAAATCTGGTCGCCTTACTTCAAGGCCAATTATATACATATGTATTGTAAAAGATAAATAACTATGTATAGCAATGAAAAAACTTTAAAATTACAAAAAAAATGTAAATTACTCTAGCGTATAAGTGGCTCCCCAGTCATATAAATATTTCGAAATATTAAGGTACCAAATAATATTAAAATAAATAAAGGGGTCAGGGCCCCTAGAAACCGTTAGTTCCAAATCCAAAATGGTAAGTGAGACAACTAAAGTTAAAGGAAATTTTCTCCCGATTCCAAATATGCCCGTTTTTTATAGAAAAAAATGTCCTTTTTTATTACCGAGGAGGTGATATATATTTTTTAGGGTGCCCGAAAATGTGAATTTTAGCTCACATTTTTAAGACGTTTTGCCTGCATTTGCCATCATTTTGACGTTTCTCTGTAATCGATTTGGGGATTGCGTGATTTTATTTTATTCTATGTAAAAATACTGGTCGCGTATTCACACTTACCCACAAATACGACCAACACCAGTAACAATACCCCCAGAGTTTACCACCTCATCTCCATACAGCTGATAACCAGCCAAGGTACTTAATTCCAAAAATGGTGATCCTTCATCCAACAGTTTGATAATACGTTGACGAGCTAACAATTTACCTCTAGATGAATGTCGTTCGATGGCTTTGGAGCCACCACCTGTTAAAACATCCTTAGTAATTGTGCGAAGTTCATTAACCAAGTTGGTCATTTCAGCAGCATTTTCCTAAAATTGCGAAAAATAAATTTTAATGTCCAGCACAATTATGCAATTCGAAGGGGTACAAAATAGAGAACCCACCTTAAATTCATTAGAATTCTTATCAATTGATGTTGGCAAAATATTTGCTTGTCCCACGTGCAACAAACGTACGGAACAACGCCATACTTGTGTGGGTAAGGTGGAACGTAATAAATTCAACATAGTTTTAAACGTATAAATTAAAATTTTAGACAAAAAATAAAAATTAAGAACAATATATATAAAACAAAAACAAACAAAAAAAAGGTAAGAAGAGCCACAGTGCGGAGAGCTGCACCTATGAAGTTAATTGGCGGCCGATAAAATCTTCGGCGGCGGGATTTATTCGGTTGCTAGCCGAAAACTATCGGGTCATACAATTAAACGGCTTGGATTTTTATAGGAGATTAGCTATGTTTATGAGGCAAGCTATCAACCATATCAATATTTCAGTGCAAGCTGAGTCGCAAGTAGAATAAGTGTGAGCGTGGTAGTAAAAAAGTACGAGTGTATTGAGCTTTAACAGTTAAGTTCCAATTTTCTATGGAAAACAACCATAATTGCGTTAGTATAGTTCCCCTTAACGAATTCGTTTTAAGAATTCTGATTAGGAAAAAGTCGAAAAATTATGTTTCTGCTTGTTGAAATAAAAAACTTTTAGACAATTTTTCTTTGCGTCGTGTCTGTCTAGTCTGTGATACATCGCTGTTTTCTACTAAACTGAACAGACTTGATATCTTTAAATTTTTGACATTTTATTTTCATTGCTATTTCATATACACCTTTTCGCCGTTTTATCAGTAAAAGAACATTTTTTCTCTTCTTGGCTGGTTGGAAAATCCAAATTTAAAGTTTAAAAAAAAAAAATGTTGAACCGTTCCACTTTGTTGGCAAGCAACCTATCCAAGGCTATGGTCAGATACCACAGCCATGGTGGCATTCCTGGAGAGGTAATTGATTTTCTTATATTTCAAGTTTTTACATCAA
Source organism: Eustalomyia histrio (assembly GCA_949748255.1). NCBI lineage: Eukaryota > Metazoa > Arthropoda > Insecta > Diptera > Anthomyiidae > Eustalomyia > Eustalomyia histrio. The sequence goes on along the minus strand of OX456527.1, from coordinate 65,010,184 downwards.
TTGCAGATATGCATATGATTACATAACATTTTTCAGCATAATTTTTTGTAAAATTTTTATATGAGATGTAAAATAAATATATTTTTCTTTTAGAATTTGCCCTTCAGCTTAAAAAATCGTTATAGGCTCACTGCTGTTTTCACCACCTATACTGTTTTGGGCTTCGGATTTCCTTTCTTGGTTGTCAGACATCAATTGCTCAAGAAGTAAAAGGTGTTAGGTTAGTATGAATCAAAATTACAAAGAAAATTTTCCACAGCTTTTGATGATTTTTTTTCCAAAGAATCACAATTTTATTAAGTTTTGTGAAAAACATAGGGATTTATCCACAGTTTGAGAGCATGCACCGTTTCTCTTTGGGACATGCCCCTTTTTGAGTGGGCGATATTTTTAGAGTTGAAAATTCAATAAGTACGCTTAAGTCAAAAAGTACACCATAAAAAAGGTTTCTTAAATATATTTAAATATGAAATTGGGTTTGGCCAGCTTTCTGGAGTTTTTTAATGTAGGAGAAAAAAAAACGCTGTGGAGATTCTTCATTGGAAATAATGTGAAAATAGAAAAACCCGAGATACTGCTTTTTGTGCATACTCATAGCATTAAAAAATTAAACATGGTGGTGCATGTTTTGAGCACCCAAAGAAGTATCTTTCATTTGATACCAAATTAGCTCTTCTTATTTGTGACTGTAATACGGCTATTACTAAGTCTGGAAGTAAGAACTTTCAATAGAATCAACAATGAAATTCAAAAAATTAAAATTTCAATTGTCAACGTTGTAATGGTGTTTGTAAAAGGTATTAAAGAGCTATAAATAATAATTGGAAATGTAGTTAGGATCTTCAAGTTTACCAATTTAATGGAACATTATTATTTTTTAAAATATTTATTTAGCGCAATGTCTATTAATTGTGCAATTTAATAAATTTTACATATATGGATTTTGACTGAAATGCACATTGTCGGGCGTTGTTCCAAAGTAGTATATGAATATTTTTTTTATATCTTCCATTTTTGGGGCCGAAGCCTGTGGGGCCCCCAGGACCCAAAAACTGGTACCCGTAGTAACATTTAAGTGTGGGTACTCAAATGAAAAGAAATTTCCTCAGGATCTCAAATATGCATTTTGTTTCGCGATCAAAAAATGTTTTTGAAAAAAATTTTTCCTGCGGCATGTTTTGATCCATTCAATACCTATTTAACACCATATACAAACAAGTTTAAAAAACACTGATTTCCCAAGAATATTAAAAAAGTTTCCGAAAAAATTGCGCGAATCGTCCATATTTTTAAAATATTTTGGGGTGGGGTCTGTGGGCCGAAGTTAGAAAAACTTTATTTTTTAAGATCCTGAGGAAATTTTCTTTTATTTGAGTACCCACACTAAGCGTGCCAGTTTTTGGGCCACCGGGGTCCTCACATGCCCCAAAAATGGAAGATAAAAAAAATTTCTTTTTTTTCCAGAGGGGGTTTAATAAAGTACGTTTTTTCGGGACCCCAAAGGGGTCTTAAATGGATCTAGAGAGATCCACATACTATAAATCGTGAATCAAACTGCATATTTGAGATCATGAGGAAATTTACTTTAATTTAAGTTCCCACACTACGCGTACCAGTTTTTGGGCCCTGGGAGACCCGGCCCCAAACATGGAAAATAAAAAAAAATTTTTTTGAGCAACTCCCGACAAAGTGCAAATATTAAAACGTTCATCACCAGCCTTTGATTGACCGACAACAATTGCAATCTATTTACCATGTTATTAATGTAAATTAATCTATGACACTGTTGTATGCACCTGATGCCAGTCTCCTTTATTTGTTGACTTCCAAGAAACAATGAAGTTGAGCAGTATTCAAAATGCGGTTTCAAAATAGTATTATTTATTCTTATAGACGTAATTGTAGAATTTTTTCCAAAAATTCTTCTGAGGAAGGCAATTTTTATCAAATTTTTTTTTCCACTCGATTGAAACTTTCGATTAGTTTTGTTTTTTGTTTAATTAGTTTTTGTTAGATAGTTTTCTACGTCTTCCAACTCAATATTCATAAAACGAACACACACCTATATGCTATTACTGCTTATATAAATAATGGCATTATCCGCCAACATACATACTTTTGCTTTTTTAATACTTTTTCTAAGTCATTAATATATATTAGGAAGAATAAGAGTGCCTAAAACTGCCGCCTGGGGCACTCCAAAGTTCACAGTTTCAACAGCAGACATAAATAACACCACATTTTGTTATTTGGGTTCTGTTTTTTCAAATAACTATTAAACCATTTTATTTCAACTATTTTTATGCCATACATATTTAGTTTGTCCAACAAAATTTCTCTATCTATTGTCTCAATTTTTATTGTGTATTTCAGTTTTCCATTGAGTGATATGAGTGTAATCATATTGCAGATATCGAAACAAGGCCAAGAGTGTTATAAGGAAATGTAGGAGAAAATATAGTGAAAAGTTATTTAATAGAGTTGATAATGTCGACGTGTGGAGGACGTTAAGAAATGCTGGATGTTTGGGCCGCGAGCAAGTTTCTCTTGATTTTGATGCAGATGAAGTAAATGATCATTTTATTCAGATGACGACGCAAGAGATTTTGATTTTGATTATCTGAATGAAAATTCATGTTTCACATTTGATAATGTATCTGAAATTGAACTTTTAGATGCTGTGGGAAAGTTGAAATCTAATGCTGTTGGGGTTGATGGTATTCCACTGAGATTTGTTAAGATAATTCTTCCAGGAATGATTAGACATTTTTTACATACTGTTAATACAATTTTCACCACTTCCGTTTATCCGTCCTCTTGGAAAGTTTCAAGAGTGGTTCCAGTCCCTAAAGCAGGTTCAAGTTTGTCGTTAGAGAATCTTAGGCCAATTAGCATTCTTCCAGTATTATCAAAAGTTGTTGAGCACTTAATTAAGTCTAAAATTTTGCAATATTTAAATAGTAATAATTTGATAAGCCAAAACCAATATGCTTTTAGAAATGGTTACAGCACTTCGTTTTTGTTAGTTGAGATGACTGATGTCATAAGGAAAAATTTGAACGTCGGAAACATAAATCTGTTGGTTTCCCTTGACCTCTCAAAAGCATTCGATTGTATAAATCACAACATTCTCATTCTTAAGCTTCGTGACAAATTCAAATTTTCGAAACCTACTTGTAAACTATTATTTTCCTACTTAAATAGTCGTACGCAATTTGTTGATATTGGAGGTAGAGTATCTGAGTTACGTAGTGTTAAATCCGGTGTACCACAAGGTTCCGTCATCGGGCCTCTTTTATTTGTCCTATATTTAAATGACTTTCGTCATGGATGATAGATAATCATTTTAGTGTCAATCTTTCTAAAACAAAGTGTATAATTTTTGGTAATACTAATGGTGTTAATTTAAATATTCGAATTAATGATTGTCAATTGCAGTTTGTGAACAGCCTAAGGTGTTTAGGAGTTTTGATAGATGAGAATCTTAAGTTTGATAAACATTTTGATTTACTATCTGCAAGAATTTTTTATACCATGCGTCGTTTATATAACGCTGATATATATTTGCCTTTTCGTATTAAAAGAAATGTGGCTTTAGCATTGCTTATGTCGCAATTGTGTTATTGCATCGAGTTAACTTCGGGTACCACTTCTACTTCTTTTTCAAAACTTGAGAAGCTATTCAATACTATTGTACGTTTTGTTTTTAACGTAGAACGTAGAGAGCATATAACTGCTTATGTTATTAAACTGCTAGGTTGTACGTTAAAAAATTTGTAGAGTATAGACTATTATTTTTTTTTTATCATAAGTTCTCCCCACTAAGCTTACGTAACAACTTTGAGTTTTCGAGATCCTTAAGAAATGTGCAGATTATTATACCACGTTTTTCGCTTTCGATTTTTGAAAAATCGTTCCTAGTAAGAGTTGCTAGACTTTGGAATCGTCTTCCAGGTAATCTTAGGATGTTTGCTGACTCTTAAAATGTTTTTAAACGTTAAATTTTTCTATACATGTGTGAAACAACCTAAATCTACTCCGTGTTATATATATATATATATATATATTTAACTACTCTTATAGCAGGCTTGACAATTTTGAAAGTGTTCAGTATTGTTTGGTATTTTCTTTTCTCTTTTTTTTTCCTCTTCATTTAGCTGGGGGGCCAAAAAACTTAAAACTATGCTATCATACCTAAAATGTATTATATTTTTCCAATTTTTTTATGATATACTTATATACGTTAGACTCTGTAATATTTAGTATTAATACTATTATTATTAGCATTAATACCTTTGGCCTAATTGTGGCTTTTAAATATTACGATAAATAAATGAATAAAATTGCCCTTAAAACTCTTAACATATGTTATAAGGTTCGTTTTTTTTTTTCAAATTGAAAAGAGCTAATTTCTCTAGGCTTTTTGGTGGCTTTGACTCTTAGAGGTTTTTGGAAGGTTCTTTAGGCCTCTGGTTGTGTTGGGAATGGCAATGTTGATGTTGATAATTTGAATAGCTTTTTAAAAGGTATGGTGTATCAAATACTTCCTCTTTTTTTCTGGTGCTCCTCAGGAATCTGTTCTTGGACCCCTTTTGTTTATTCGCTACATTAATGATTTGCCCCGACGTATAATTTCTAGGATTTGTAGGTCATTTGTATATGCTGATCATGTTTTTTTGCTTTTTAGTGGTAATCGTGGAAATTCTGAGTTACTTGAAAATGACATTAATTTTGTTCTTGACCGTATTTTGCAATGCACTGCAGTTATGTTAATTCGCTTACTATCAACTCATCTAAATCAAAAGCCATTATCGTTTTATTTTTGATTTTGACATTTTTTTGGGTAATGAGCAGATTCTTTTCGTCAATCGTTTGATATGCTTGGGAGTAGTGCTTGATAACAGACTATCCTATAAAACTCATATTGATATTTTATCTTATAAGGTTTGTAGTGTCCTACGCAGAATTTACCCATCTAATATTTACTTACCATTGTCTGTTAAGAAAAAATTGGCGCATGGTCTTTTAATGTCTCAAGTTATATATGGACTTGAAGTGGTATCTGGTACAAATGTAACTAATTTTAACGGAATTAACCGCATAGTCAACACTATTGTACGTTTTGTTTATAATGTCCAACGTCGGGACCATATTTCCGAATTTTGTGAATTATCATTTGCTTCTTTTGTTTCACAAAGTTATTAAGACTGGCAGACCGGTACCTTTGTGTAGGAAATTTATTTTTACACGATCGACTAGGAATCCTCAAATTTTCATTCCAAGTATAGGGAGGGAATACTATGTTCGAAAGATCGTTTGTCGGCCAAAATGGCTTTTTGTATTTGAGATGAATTAATAAATAAATATCTATAACTATTGTAAAAAAAACGACTATCCCTACTTACCTGACTTTTCTTTATTTTTTGTAAACAAAACAAATTTGATGAACATTTGGAGCCGCCTTTGTACGAAAGCTGTTCGTATTTGGACTTTGCGGGAACGCGAAATAAAGCAATTATATTGTTTGCCCAGCTCTACCTTTACTTACAAACGCAATATTTTATAAAAGTAAAAATAAAACAATTTCAAATATTTATGAGAAATATTTTTGTTTACATTTAAAAGAGAAAAGCCAATAATTTCAAAGACTTGGTAGCATTTTTATACATTCTTAATTTTTAAGTAGCTATATCTATAACTACTTAGCAAGTTCTTTATCTACCTAAATTTGTATGAAATATTTATATAAAATTGGAAAAAAACAATCCTATTTATGAAATATTAATATTTCAAGTGTGGGAACTATTGTTTGGTTTACAATATTAATATAGCTTTTTTTTCTCTTTCAGATTAATCGCTTCGATTTTAAGATAAAAAGTTGTGTGTACAACATGCGATGCTGAGATATTGCTAAAAAAGTTATTTGTGCGAAATATTATAAGATAAAATTTAATTCGCAAATATAAAAAATATTAAAAACGAAAACAATATTAGTTTAGCGTAATGATTTTAATTATTTTCATTTCATATATAATAAGTAGAAAACAGCTATTTTAATTTTTTTTGTTATACACAGCACACCAAAGAAATAAATTAACGTTTATTAACTTTCCTTCAGTGGCGAATATTAAAATACCGGGATTTCGACGAGTAAACGCGAAATTTATATTACGATTAAATGGTACTTTCGAAATCTAGTTTAAACGTAATTCTAACCGTAATGTAAACGCAACTAAAATACTTGGTTGCTATTTTATCGAAAAAAATAACAAATCAGAAACGAAAATATCATTGAGTTTAGTGTTAAAAAACAAAAAAATATTTCGTTAAGAAAATAATTTAAATTAAAACAGGTTTTGTAATTTTTGCACATTTAAAATGTTTGGCATTGCAAAACAAATTGTTCGATCTTCACCAAACAATTTATTTATTAAACCCTCTTTTGTGCGCTGCTACAAAGGTGGGATTCCCGGTTGTGTAAGTTATTCCAAGTTAAAAAAAATCAAATCAGTTTATTAAAAAATTTTCTCATTTAGAATCTACCATTTCGAAAATCAATTGATAATCCCATGAGATTTACAGCTTTCTATTTATTGGCTGGTATCATTGGTTTTGGTGCTCCGTGGTTGATTATTATGCATCAAATGTTAAGGCCATATGATCATGAAGCTGATGATCAGAATTCAATTTAAAAAAAAGAATAAACTAAAAAGAAAATGAATTTATGCTCAAGTGATTACTTAGTGTATGCATCCAGACAAATTAAAATATATACATACCAGCCTATTTAATATATAATATATATACATACCAGCCTATTTACTCGCTAAAATACTTTTCATCGCGATGATCCAAAAAGTAATGAGTGGTCATTACCTTCTCACTTACAAAAAACACAAAGTAATGGGTGGTCGTTACCCTCTCGCTTACGAACATCCAAAAAATAATGAGTACCCATTAATTTTTGGGCATCGCGAACAAATAAGTAGTTGATACTATGGTTTTGCTGGGTACGCTCATACTGATCCCAAAAATATACATTTTCCTATTTTTTAAGTTTTTGACTTTCAAATTCTATACAAACTTTAAATTAAAAAAAAAACGAAAATACGTATATTGGGGCATCAATATGAACGTAGTTAAAACACAAAAAGCATCTTTACAAAGTTGAACTTATTATTACCGGACATAATAGGAATTAATGAGATCAAAGTGCATACGCTGTTTTTTAAATCAAAGTGCATACGTAAAGCAATATTCTGCCATTTTAAGTAGTCACTCTTAATAGACAATAAACTGATTATTAAGGCACATTTTGATGCGATGTTTGCAAATAGAAAAATATTTATAATGTCAGGTGTAGACACCAAGTTACCACTGTTGAGCTTCTTATTTACGTAATTGGAGAGAGAAATGTCAAATTTGTTTACGTTTGTGTTTGTTTAAAAGTACACCCATATACCCCATAAATTTTTTGCATGTCGACAAACTAAAGCAACAATAAAAAACCATGGTGTTTCTGAAATGTTGTACTTGTTGTAGAATCAACACCACCTGTAATGTGAATTCGCCTTGAAAACGGGTAAGTTCTGGTAAAAAGAGAAACACAATTACTTCTTTCATGAATGCTCTCATTTACCCAATTTTAACGTACGTCGAACACACCTTATATTACTATGCTTTAAAAATAAAAGCTGGATTAGACAGACGTAAACGTATCTGTGTACAGCAAATTCAATGAGTTAAATAAGAATAGAAGATGTTGTGTTGTATATATTTGCGTCATTCTTGTGCATTGAAGATATACAATTAGAGTATTCTAAAAACCGGCCTTTTGAAAAAACCGGTTTCGGTTTTTTTCGAAAAATAGAATTTAAAAAAACCCGGTTTCGGTTTTTGCAGAAAAAACCGGTCAACCGGTTTTTTTTTAATTTGAATAAAAAACAGAAATTTAATATATAAAGTAATAAAAATAAAAAAAAAATTCTTGGGAAAAAAAATAATTTTTTTATTGTATTTCGTTTCATTCATTGGTTTTAATATTTTTTAATATAATATCTTAAAAATTAATATTACAAAACTATATTCATATCAAATGAATAGAGATCATTAAGTTTGTAAATTGGGTAAAATTAGGTACGTTAGTAATAATACATAATAATAGTTTAAAACGTTTGGCATTAAATAAGTTTTTTTAATATTACATTTTAAATATGTAAAAAGAAAATCTATTTTTCACTTCTAAAATAATATTTTAGAAATAATATGCAATTTAAATGTTTCGTCTTAAGACGATTTTTTTTGTTTGCTTTTGATAAAGCTAGAAGTGGAAAATACTCTTTCACTAATAGTAGATGTTGGACAAATAGTCAAGAAACAATTATATAAATTTTCCAACTTTTCAGTTCTTTTGTCGCATTTATCAAGATATATGAAATCATCATATAATGATGAATGATTTTGTACAATCTCTTTTTTAGGATTTTGAATACTGTTTGTTGTGTTATTTAGATCAGAAATTAAACTATTTGGAATATCCAAAGTTAAGTCTTCATCGGAATCTATCAGACTTACATCTAAATCTTCATAACCAAACAAACGATTATAAGTCTTCGGAAAAAATAAAAGAGACCAAGTAACCCAGTTGGTGATGTAATAAAAAAACCGGTTAACCGAACAGAAAAGACCGGTTTTCGGTTTTCTTCGAATTTACAAAATATTCGAAACCGATCGGTTTTTAAAAATAAAAAACCGGTTGACCGGTTTTCGGTTTTTGAATACTCTATATACAATACATACACAAAACGTAACTACACAACGAAAATCTGTTTTGATTAGATTTTTGTTGTGTATTTACGTTTTGTGTATGTATTGTATATGTTCAATGCATAAGAGTAACACAAAAAATACAACACAACATCTATTCTTATTTAACTCATTGAATTTGCTATACACAGATACGTTTACGTATACGTCTGGCTAATCCAGCCTTAAAATATAATCTATTTGCATAGAAGTCAGATTAAATAAATAAACTAACCTTATTGCAGGGCTGAAAGGTTTATTTCTAAAAAAAAATATATATATATATATATATATATATTTCGCCTTTATTCCCCCTTCTATGCAAGAAATTTACTACGTCTTTGAAAACTACTGCATTACAAAAATCAGCTGTTTTCTTCGTTAAAACTTTCGTTCAAACAAGGAGATACATAAAACCCGAGATAATATATATGTATACTTCTGTGTATACATATATTTATGTAAAATCATTTAATACGTGAACAGCATAAAAGTTCTTAGAATAAAAAAGACAACATTTAAAAGTGCCATAAAAAATAAACAAAAATAAACATCATATTCAAAACAAAATAGTTTTAAAAGCACAGCCATATTTGCTTACGAAAAATTGTCACATAAACTTGAGAAAAAGATATTAGTTTTTTTTTGGTATTGAAAAATGAAAAAAAAAATTGTTTTGTGTTCGAAAGAATAGTTTATTATCGTTAAATACTCTGAAGTAAATTTGTGTTATTTTGTATCCTAGCTCTATTTAAAAATTGGTATATTTTGATGTTTAAAAACAAAAAGTTGGAAAACTAAGAATTTAAATTTTCGTTCAAGATCATGTAAGTATAAATTTTATATATTATTTTAGGTATACTAGATAGTTTTACTTCATAATTGGTTTGCCATTGCCAGCCTCAATATGTATCACTTTTAGCCCACTGAATTCCCTTTCGAACGATTGCATTTCAGTGATGTGATTGCAAAAGTTGTGCCGAGTCAATGCCTTCATGTGCCAAATGGGTTTTCTAGATTTCTGTAAATCAATTTTTTGTTAAAATTTTCGACTTGTAAAAGTCTACTTTCCTTTGATTGTTGGATTTTGAAAATTTTAATTTAAATGCGATATCAAATATGCATTTTGTTTCAAGATCCGGGAAAGAAAGGTTACTTTTAAGTTCATTTTCGACTGCGGCGCTATGTACCAAAAAAGTCAAAGCGAGGAGTTGTATTAAGTTCGAAAGAGGAAAAGGAACTCACATTAAAAAGGCAAGGGAACTTTCTTTAAAAAGTTTACCCCGGGGGATTCAATTTTACTATCACCTTCACACGGTAATCTTTGGGTAACGCCAACGATATTAAATACAAAGCCCGCGACAGTCGGTTCTATGCACAGGAACGATGAGAATCCACATTTTTTCGACCAAGGACTGTCACTCCAACAGAAGCAGAAATCAAAACATTTCAGCATCGCCGCTACAACTGCAAAACACTAGTAAATTTTTTACAAAATTTACTAAAATTGGACTTATCGTGAAAATTTCTTTAAATTTGAGTCGTCAAACTTACCATTTTGGGTGTGCTTATTTTTGACCTAGCGGGTAACACCATACAGAAAAAATTATGTTAAAATTCCTGAGGGGTGCCAAAAAAAGTAAACTTTTTACGAATATTATATTAAAGCAAATTAGAACACAATAAATTTAATTTTGAGGTTGAAACAGAAACGATACGAAAAAAAACAAAAATTGTGAAATACAGTGGTGGAAAAAAGTACTCTATTTTTATTAGCTTTTTTTTGTAGATATTTAGGAAATTTTCAAAACGGTACATATTTTTAATCTATTTTTTTAATATAATTAAATAAAATACTTTTATGATATAAGTATTATTAATTTAAAGAAATTCAAAAACTTATTTGGTAATCTTTGTGCTTGTGGCTTTGAATGAATCAAATTAAGTCTCAAATACGTAAAAAGTTTCTTCAACTGTGACTTATTGATGAAATATGGTGTTGTCGTACGCGTCAATCTATAGCATCCCATAGATGTTCTATTGGGCTTAGACCTGGCGAATGGGGTGGCGTTTTTAAGGTGATCGTTATATTCTTGATACCGATAACGGCTACTAAGGCTAAATTTTCTGCACTTTGGTATAACCTGTTGCGCAAAATATCAAAGTATTATATGTTTTTTAATTTTCTAATCGATAAAAACTAACTCTACAACACGACTGGTGGCCAAACAGCCCCCCCGACTGACTGAGCAAACTCTATGTTTTATCGTACATTGAATATTTTTTTGTAGGAGCTCAGTATCTCGTTTTCGGTAAGTTAAATACGACCGGCCGACTTATAAATACTAAATTTGCTTTCATCTGAACATATAACAGTGTCCCAAAACTCATTTTACTTATTGACATGTTCTTTAATGAAAGCCAATCGTTTTCCTTTATATAATTGTTTTTGTGCAAGTCGTTTGCGCATTGAGTAGAAATAGAGTATTCAAAAACAGAAACCGGTCAACCGGTTTCTTTTTTTTAAAAAACCGATCGGTTTCGAATATTTTTTAAATTCGAAGACTACTGAAAACCGGTCTTTTTTGTTCGGTTAACCGGTTTTTTTAATTACATCACCAACTGGGTTACTTGGTCTCTTTTATTTATTCTGAACACTTTTATAATCGTTTTTGGTTTTGAAGATTTAGATGTAAGTCTGATAGATTCCGATGAATTCAAATTGTTTAATTTCTGATCTAAATAACACAATAAGCAGTATTAAAAATCCTAAAAAAGAGACTGTAAAAAATCATTCATCATTATATGTGACCTTCTCCGAGAAAAGGGACCTAGTGTGTGAAAATGAAGTTTTGAGAAAAACGCATTTAAAGTTTCATAACGCATTATCACTATGAACACACCTTCAGTTGGGAGATGCGATTTGGTATGGTTAGTTATGATTGGGTGCCGACTTTGGTGACGTCATGCCTATGTGATTACGTATTTTTTTTTTCGCTTTTAGAGTGACAATTTAAACACAATTTAAAACCAAAAAATTAAAATAAGTAAATTTTAATGTTTTTCTCATTTTTATCGATTTTCCCAAGTTCGTTTTGTTCTTTTTTATGGGGTAAATAAATTTTTTATCAGAAATCTAATTCATTTCATCATATTCTACACCCAATTAGGTACCAGAATCCACTCTTAAGTCCAAACCCGTTTTTTGACACACTGGGTCCCTTTTCTCGGAGAAGGTCACATATGATGATTTCATATATCTTAATAAATGCGACGAAAGAACTGAAAAGTTGGAAAATTTATATAATTGTCTTTTGACTATTTGTCCAACATCTACTATTAGTGAAATAGTATTTTCCACTTCTAGCTTTATCAAAAGCAAACAAAAAAAATCGTCTTAAAACGAAACATTTAAATTGCATATTAATTCTAAAATATTATTTTAGAAGTAAAAAATAGATTCTCTTTTTACATATTTAAAATGTAATATTAAAAGAACTTATTTAATGCCAAACGTTCAAATTACTGACGTACCTAGTTTTACCCAATTTACCAACCTAATGATCTCTATTCATTTGATATGAATATAGTTTTTTAATATTAATTAATAAATAAAATGTTGAAATGAAATACAATAAAAAAATATTATAAAATATTTTTTTTTAAAGAATGTATTTTTTTATTTTTATTAATTTATTTATTAAATTTCTTATTTTTTGTTTGTAATTAAAACAACGAATTATATAAGCTTTTTATTCAAATTAAAAAAAAACGGTTGACCGGTTTTTTCTGCAAAAACCGAAACCGGTTTTTTACGAAACGTAACGTGACGGATCAGCTGATTCAATCTAAATGAATGAGTTAAAACCGGACAACCATATGGAGGTACGTTACGTATGGCTAATTCTAGTTTTAAATTGGTTAACTTATGAAATACAACTCTTAAACTCAACGAAGAACGAAAGAATTTGTCAATATGATTTCCATCACCACAATGGGAGAACACCATGCGTGCCACAAATTTTTGCCGGCGTGCTAATTTAGTTACGGCGGCGGTGTGAGTGACAAAAAGAGGAAGCTGGTTAATTTTCCGCTTGAATATAATTTTATGAAATTGTAGGTAAAAAAATTATTTGTAAATATTTTGGCACAATGTGGAGTTGCTTGTCATATAGAATATATGAAAAAGAACAGTGCCTAGAATCTATAAGATAATTATCGTCCACTTCCGAAGTTAAATATAAACCATCACTTTGTTTCTGTATTTCTCGCATCGATAAATTACTCGATGCGAAAACTTCTGGCATCAGATACAGAAACCGGGTGCATATTACATAAAAATTTAAACTGTTGGTAGCGCTGCCTTACCGACATCAATTTGACAGGAACTTATTTATTCCCTATAGTTTAACTAATTATTTTCTTATATGAAAATTCATAAATTTTTCTTCAAGTGTCATATTTCTATAATTATTAATTTAAAGAATCAAAATAAAAAGAGATAAAAAGTTCTAAAAAATGCAAAAAGTACTAAAAAATGCGTGCGATATATAATAAAATATTTTAGATTTTATCACTACATATTGTAATAAAAAATTAAAATTTTTAAATACGCGGCCATTGCAACTTGTTTATTTATTTTTTTGTAAGCAGCACCCCGTTTCTTTATTTTATGCGAAAAGTTTTCGTATCGAGAAATTTATGGTTACCCTACTTTAAACAGGGTGACTTAATTTTTGATAAAGTTTTTTGCAATTTTACTAGAAATTTCTAAGAGCTTTTAACTTCTAAAGCTCTGGACGCATTTAATTTTGTGAAATTTCTTATTAGAGAAATATAAATAAAGCACATTATTATCCTCTTAAGATTATTATATTTTTTTTTTAATTGACTGTAACGCCTTATATAAATCAGAACAGTGTTGCATTTTACATGTATTCTGCGAAAAATTTATCGATGAGAGTAATACAGAACCAAGGCCCAGTTTTTCTAAAAAACAGCTGAGTCAGTGAATAAAGCACGGTCACCTTCGCTGTTTGCTAAGCAAATTACGCTTGACGAAAAGTTTGTTAAGGACTTATTTGATTATAGCTCTGTTAATGTGGCAAGCTATCAAATTTGACATGTCTATTCCATATAAATTTGATAAAAGCCAACGTTTAGTGTTAACTCTTAATGAACAAACACAGCTTATATGTTGTCAATGTAAATCCAATACGAAATAAAGCTTAAAAGCTGCGCTCCCATTTGATTTACATTGCTGTCAATGTCAATATAATACAAAATAAAAGCTAGGGTCGTATTGGATTTCGTGTGTTATCCGTGAACGATTTTCGACGTTTGCCTCCAATACAAAAAATGAAAAAGCTTTTGCCATTGTCGATCCAATTGTGTTTAGACTATAAAATATGATTTGTGTTTTTTTTTTTATACTTTTTCGTCCAATCAACCGCGCGCGCCATATTGCAAAATTTCGTTCAGTCAAGATCCGGTCAGCTGCGTTGCAAGACGTTTAGTACATTTTTGTTCACCCAAAGCAACTTTTTTGCTAGTGTTTCTTTGTGTGTGTGTAATTTATTAAAAAAAAAAGAAAATTATACATAAAAGATTAAGCTTGATTGAAAACTATAAACGCAAATAGATAATTTTCTTTAAACTTATTAAAAATAAAACATTGAATCAATTGAAAAAAACCAGTTTTCTTAAAATCCAAAAAGTCTAAAAGTTGCTTAACAAAATGGCGAAAGTGATGAAAATTTCAAGTGCAATTGGAACACTTTAGTCTCATTCGTTTTACAAAAAAGGATTGAAATACATTAAAAAACAATTTCTTGAAAAAATTCTTACATACAATTAACGTGTTCATTTGGGAAACTTATGCCACGAGTTTTTTCATGTGAAAAAAATAAAATAAGTATAAACGGCCTCATCATCAATATAAAACGTAGACTAGTGACGTAGAGGTCTTTAATTTTATAGTCTCACTGTTATTTTTGTGTAAGATTTTTCATAGTTTAAAAAATGAATTTTATAATTTGTTTGAATGATTTTTAAGCAAAAGTGGTAAAATATACTGATACAAATTTTCAACAAAAATTCAGTGCAGCTGTTAAAAAAAATTCAATAAAAAGTTTGTTTAATATTTTAAACTGCTTTTAATTGTATAGAATTTCTTGGTAAGTTTAAAAAATTTTTATAGAAAAATTAAAAGTTTTTAGTTAAAAAATTTGAAGACTGAAGAAAATTAATTGCTAATATGGATGTATTTTTTCTTGTTACGGACATAACCTCAATTTTTTGCGTTTTGTTATGTTTTAATTTTTCGTAAATTCACTACATCAAAATAATATTGATAAAAAAGTACCGTTTTTATACTTTGAATGCCTGTGCTTTTATACAAAAAAACCAAAACACTAAAAATTTTATATAAAATTTTCTATAAAATATTTTTACAACTATTTTTTTTAAATTCATTTTGTTCTGGTTGGTATATTTAATATATGTACGTGTGTGTATAATTTTCGCATATTTTCTCTTCCCCCTTTATCAGACACCTATCCTTTGCTTCGTTCAAAATAATTTTTGAGGTTATAATTTTGGTTTTGCTGTTTTAAAAAAAAAAAGTATAAGAAATTATCAATATACTCTGTGAGCCAACAAACAAGCAAGCGCTGTAAAGTTCTTTTTGTTACCACTTTATAAAAACTGTAGACATGACCTCCTTTCTGTTGTTGCTGTGTGTTTAATGTTAAAATTTCTTTATAAAATTCATTGATTTTAACAAAAGCTTGAACAAAAGTATGTTTTTTTTGTTTAAATAAATATGTTGGGAAAAAATATTTAATTTTAATTAAAATAAATTTCAGCAATTTTTATTTTTTTTTTGGAAATTAGCAACAAAGAAAACGACAAAATTACAACCACAATGTATATAGTCTTTTTATCTTTTTAATATTTCTCTCTTTATCACTCTTGTGGTATTTTCCTTAATACATTTATACATCCATATATATATTTGTTTTAATTTACATCATTGTCAATTTTCGTATTATTTTGTTTTTACAATAACGTCACGTCACAGTGTTGCCAAAGTTAATAATTGTACACAAAAGAAATCAAAATAAGTCCCTGTTTACACACAGTTTTTGTTGCAGATTCAATTTATACAATGCAATATTGTTAATTCCCTTTTCAAAGCTGCTTCTAAAGTTTCGTCTATTTGTACGCCGACTTGTTGCACTTAAGCGGGGCTTACATTATACCACAAGTCTTAGGATATGTCAGAAAATGACTGAGCAAAAATCCTATGGTGAAACTCATTTTGTCTCATACGTACAGAAAACCCGATTTAATATTTTGACAGATTAATTTTTTAATATCAGTGTTGCATTTTCTTAAAAACAAACAGTTGTGAAGTAAAACGGTTTACCAGAGACATTTTATGAAGTTATCATACGATTTTCAATTTGATTTTCTTTACACTGCGGCCACACGTACAATATTTTGCATTTAAATTTTTTGCTCATACTATATGTCAAAATTACTTAAATTTGACTTGAAATTTGACATAAATAACTTTAAGCGTTAACACTAAATGTTGGCTTATGACAATTTTAAGTTCATTCGTTCACTTTTTTCGTTAAGTCCAGTAAGAATTAGTAACAAACTTACAGAGAGTAAGACAAATTTACTCTCAAAATGAAAATTTTCTATAAAAGTACGCGAACGAAAATTTTGACATAACTTACAAGTTTGTTAAACAGCTGTTTGTAAAATTAAATGCAAAAATAAATTAAAACTGTTCGATATGAAAAAGAGGATGCTTTTTGTAAAATCTTGAGCAGAAACATATTAGAAGGTTTTCTTATCTTTTCTATAATTAATTTATCAATATTTACTTATTTTGCCTTTGCATAACACATCGTGGTTGTGAAACATTTTTATTTGTATTTACAAAAATTTATCACATCTTTTTCAATCATATGTTTTTCCTGCTTGTAAATTCTTGCTGGCAATAAGAAGTCCAAAAGAAATTTGCAGAAAGAAGAACTGTCAACATCAAATTATTGAGTAAACCAATGGAACTTTAACAGTATGTCTCATAAACACAGCTATTAAGTGACATTCAAATGATAAATTTTCCTTGCATGCAAAACTTGCTGCTATTGCGAAAAATATAAAAAGTAGTGTTTCCAATTCGGTGTATCGATTAAACGATTTCTCAATTGCCTCTATTTCGGTTAAAGTCGAAAAAAAAAAAAAATTTAAAACTCAAATAATTATTTATTTATTTAATTCGACAGGTAATACAAAAAGTCATCATGGCCGAAATGAAGTATTTATTTGTTTATTTATTTTATTTATTTATTTATTTATTCGATAATAATACAAAAAGCCAATAAGGCCAAAAACTGTATTACAAGGAAATAAAAATAAAAAAGTATTGCAAAGTAAAAAGTTTTTTTAATTTAATTGGTACGTATCCGTCGAAGCTTGTACAAAAACAGAACATTGACGGACCGTATAATTGAATTTCCAAAACCATACGTTTTAACTCTTTGGTGTATCCGTTACTGTACCGTCAAATAGGGACCTCCAAGAATTTCGTCAGTTTTTCTTCCATTGCTCTTGAATTCGTTTTAGTGTTGAATTCGTTTTGGTAATATTTTCTTACTTTACACAGCGAAAATAAAATTAAGCAATATCTAGGATGTAAATATTTATAAAATATATAAAACAAGTTTTACGGTGATGTGTGTAAATTTTATTCAGTTTTACAAATAAAAATATTGAGTTACAGTTTATTATAGAACAGTTACAGTTTATTAAAGAACACCATCAATTAAACAAAAGTTCAAATTTTGTTTTATTTTTTCATGATTTTCAATGGGCCATAACCGCAGTGATGGCTATAAAAGCTAATTGTGATGCAGATGATATTAATAAAATATGTAAGTTTTTTTTTTCAATATCATCATAAATAAATTTAAAGAAAAACTATAATATGTTATTCAAAATAAGAAATATTTAGACATACGGATTCGTAAACGGTCCGTCATTGACGGACTTTTAACGAACAAATCCCTTTTTCATCTAATATATCGGTCCGTAAACGGCCCGTCAATGACGGATTTTTAACAAACAACTGTTTTTCACTCGATTTATCGGTCCGTCATTGACGGTGTTTCAACGGTTTCGAATCAGTTTCATTGTTTCCTAAAATCCGTTTTCTGGTCCACATACGTAAACGGATTTATTTGGATTCCGTTTATGATGTTCCGAAAACATTACATAAGCGGAACGTATTGTTCATTGGGTTACATAACTTTTTGAAGCAATAAAAAACAAGTGCTATATATGCTTTAGAATATACAGCAGACAATTTTTAATTTATGTTTTAATTTTACTAAAAATTATAATTAAAATAAATCATATTTTTATGTTCTTAGCTAAAAGGTTGCATTTGTTTCAAATCAATGTCAGTCAATTGACTTTTAATTCCGTAGGAATTCTTTTCTTCTTCCAAGAAATTTTTTTACAATCGGTTTCAACAGCGTATTCAACTGGAACCATTTACATGGAACCGAAACCTGTTTTAACATAAATGTAAGATAAAGCTAATAAAAACTAGTTAAAGAAGTGGTTCTGGAAGCAATATAACAGATTACTTTTGAAATAATTTAAAACAAAAACCATCGGTGTAAAAAACGACAGAAAAACATATTATAAAGGACAAGAATTTTTTCTACAAGTCGTTCTTTGGAACAGAAAATGTTGCTGTTAAATTATTATTCTAGATCAGTGGTTCCCACTTTCTTTTACTTCCGCACCCCTTGAGACATTTTTAGTGGCTGATGGACCCCCAAATTATTATTATTATTCCACACAAGGTTACCTTTAAATTTTAAAAAATTAAGAAATGGTTAATTTGATTTGTATTTCGCTAATTAAATTATAAAACAAATTATTAAGTCGAGTCAATTTTAATCAATATAAATTATATATTCTATTATCATTGTGATTTTGACTACTTCACAGGTTCGATTCCCATTGTGAACACGTTTTCTTTTATAAAAAAAATTATTTGTATTAATTAAAAAAAATATACATATCATTGTAACCATATAAGTAAGCACTTTCTATACATTGCCTTGGTGCTCATCGCCTGTATCAGTAAAGTAAGATAAGTGTAAAGTAATGCGTTGTTCCCTTAGCCTGCAAATTACTTTATAAATGCTTTGGTAATGTTTGGTCTTGCTGGAATTCTAAGAAATAATATGTATTCTACCCAAAATTTATTGTCATTAAAAGCTCGTT
The DNA here is from genome assembly GCA_949748255.1 of Eustalomyia histrio. NCBI lineage: Eukaryota > Metazoa > Arthropoda > Insecta > Diptera > Anthomyiidae > Eustalomyia > Eustalomyia histrio. Next base: position 64,991,062 of record OX456527.1, on the reverse strand, counting down.
GAGTGCGATGCATAAGGTGCTAATAATTTATTATTATAAATACCGCAGTAAATTTATATGCGATTAGATTCAAAAAAGAATTTTCTATTTTAAAGCTCTGTTCGTGTTAAGCAGCGTTTTAGCTTAAATTGTCAATAGTATGGGCAGTGTTGCCGTTTTGATTATTTTTAACCAAAATTGGTTATTTTTTTTTTTTTTCAATGTGTAGATGTGAACTTTTTTCATTTTGGTAACTTTTTTGTCAATTAAATATATAAATTGTTTTTTTTTCCTCTGTTTTTAAATTTTATTTAACAGTAAACATTTATTATACGCGTTTTTATTACGTCGATTTGAAAACGCTGTTATTTTTTTAAAGTATGTAGTTCGTTGCACAAAATATGTTAATAAGCTGAGAATTAGCAAGATATGCATGACTGTTTTAATTGGCTGCATTCTATCGACGGTGGTAAAAAAAGCAAAAAAAGATTAATAATATGCACAATGGATGAGTAATTGCATTTTACAAGTTTGAATGTATGTGAATTCAAGAATATTTTTTAACTTTCCAAGAAACATTTTTACGGGCTCTCCAACACATACGGAATCATGAATCCTAATGGTGCGACAGGTTTACGTCCGTAAAACACGTCTCCGTTAAAGTTTTGCTGTAACTGTTTCCGTGCCGTTAAAACAGACTTCACCGTTTTTCATCAGTCTTGATTCCATAACAAACGGTGTTGCTTATTACTTTTATAAAAATACAAATATGCAGCAAAAAATAATATATATCTAAAATCGCGCAAACCCTCTGTTAAATTTAAAATTAATAGAATGCAAACTAAGGTGCAGAACTAGTGACTTGAAGTACTATTGCGCGGCTAATCGAAAAGTACTTTTTTTGCATTGTAAATATTAGCAGCTGAACATAAATTAATTTATTCCTATCAGGTATTAAACTTTATAAAAGACAAGTATTAAACTTTATAAATCTAAAAAAACAAAAATGTACTGTTCAAAAGTAATAAAAAATAGGATAAACTTAGGTTCAAGAACTCAAGACGATTTTTAATTTGTAAAAATGGTGCTGATACTGACCGGATACGCCTTCTGAAAACGGAGACATTCCGTACTTTACACGACACAACGGTCATTAACCTGTCCTTCAATGAATGGCTTTCAACGGACTCAACTCCGGTTTTTACACCACACAAAGGCACATAAACCTTTCGTCTTTGAAGTACTGTCAACAATTTCGAACAAGTTTCAATGTTTCTTAAAATCCGTTTTCTGGTACGTATACGTATCCCGAAAACGGTACGTAACCGAAGCTGAATTCAGTTTATAACGTACTGAAAACTGTACGTAAGTAAAACGTTTTTTTTTTTTTTGTTTTTATTGATAAAGAATGCAATCAATGCATATTGAATCCGAAAATTTATCATTTAATCGCGACAATGAAAGCAGAGGGTCAATTCTCGTTCTGTGATAATGTGAAGTGAAAAAAAAACTTTTCATTTTCGTTTTCATAAGCACTTTTCACTCGAACTTTTCACAAATACATAAATTGCGATTCTCGTATGTATTATGAAAAAAATGTTTCATTCGCACTGTACCCATGAAAATTTTGTAACTGTGTTATCCAACATTTAAAGCAAATGTCAAAACAGAGAAAAACGTAAACAAAAGCGAATTAAGTTCGTAAAATTTATTTTAAATAATTATATAAAAATATATGGATTAATTGTATTATTGGATATTACTCAAAAAATTCCGGATGAACAAAGGTAAGACAATGATGTTACAAGCATTTCATTGCAGTAAATAATTTAATAATTTATAGGAATTTTTTGAGAGTGCTGAGACGCATACTTCGTGCTGACCACAATCCATTCGAGATGACAACCGACAAGCACTTCATGGATTTATGTCGGCTTACTTCAAGTGAACTATATTTGGTGCGCGTATGAAGTCTAATATTACTTAAAGAAAAAAAAAATTTCATAAAGAATATAAATAAACTATAAATAAATATGCCATACTTTTGCCATTTTTCACTGTCCTTTTGGGTCCCACTAAACTGTTAAGGCTCGCCGCTAATTCGTTAAACTTTTCGTCTCTAAATTTGGCACCATCTGCAGTTACAAATCTGTAAATATGGGATTAATAAAAGTGTGATTATGGTAATTAGACTACTTACTTATCGTTTGCAATGTCCACATGCTTTTTTTAATAATTAATTAAATACTCCTTTTGGCTTTCGCTGGCACGTTTTCCTCTTACAATCTTCTCCATGTTTATTTCACTTATAAATAGGCTGTGTAAACAATTTTTTCATATGAAAATATTTTGACAGTTGTTTGCACTGTAACACAAAACAAGAATCGCCAGTGCTGTGCAATCGTGAAAAAATCTTGTTTCGTTCCACTTTTTTTTCATATGAAAACGTTTTGATATTTCTTTACATTTTTTCACAGAACGCGAATCAAAAGTACTATGAAAACGTGAAAAAACTTTTCATTTCACCGTTTCACAGAACGAGAATTGACCCTCAGGTAAATTATTTTTTCATAAATTTTTGCTATAAAATAATATTTCCAGTATAAATTAAAAAAACAAATAATTGTTAAATATATTTAAATAAAATCATAAAATTTAAAATTTTTTTTCTCATTTGGTAAATTTTTTGGTTAAAAAAATTTTTTGTCCGTGGCAACTCTGAATATGGGGTTTCCACAAGTCGTTCGTCGCTAGACGAATGATTGACTACATGTATTTTGTTATTGTATTTTCGTTTGTGTGAAGCAAACCGTCATCTGGAAACACCATCTAAATTTTTATCAATCATCAAATTATTATTAAAAATTTGACTGAACACTTTTCCGTTTAATCTTAACAGAACTACGAGCTTTTAGTAGTAATAAATAAAAACACAACGAAAATTTTTGTTAAATAGTGCACGCGTTTTTGCTGTTGTGAAATAGATAATATATTTTTTTTATTAAAAAATGAAATCGAAGGAATAATGAAAAATCACGAAATTTTTCGTATGTATGGATGGTTTTAAAACTAATAAAGCCAATTAAGCCAAACGTTAGCTGTTGAGGCAAACAAACAATAAAAAAGTGATGTTGATGATGAGTAACAAGAAATACAATACGTTAAAAATAGAAACGCAAGAAAAAAAAAGTAAGTATAAAAATAAACTTCAGGTGTTTAAAATTGGTATTTAAAATTTTTGATATAAAACTTTCAAAAACTTTACACATTTTATTTAATCATGAAATTGTTTATAGAAACAATTGTTATACATTTCAAAGAGAATTAAATAAATATTAACAAAAATAGTTGTTATAAAAATTCACTTTAATAAAATGTGTGTCCACCAGAATAGAAGAAACAAAAAACAAGTAAAAAAAAAGGTTTAAATTCGGCTATGCCGAATCTTTGAATACCCTCCACCAATGTCCTAAAGAATATTTTCTACTGTTTTTGATACAAATAATGTAAAAAACTTTTGAAGAAGACTAGCTCTGAAGCAAAATATGCCAAGTTGATAGAATGCACATATTGACATGAGCCATGAACGCTATTGCTAATAGGCTTTTTACACTGAACAACATCTTTGTGAAACGCATGGAAGATGTTAAAAACATGAAACAAGTGTTTACATTGGCAACATCTTTCATCTGTTAATTATTCAGCTGTCAAAAAAATAAAAGAAAAAGACATATAATTTTTGTTAAAAATAAAAAATGAATTATAGAAAGCATTAACCATTGGAGTAGTTGTTGCTTTGCAAGAGCAAACCCGAATTTTTAATGCAGTACATATTAAAGGCCATTCTGGAAGATGATGATGAATGATGATGATGTCATTCCGTTTGTAATTTCTACAATATTGATCTTAGACCCTATAAAGTATATATATTCTGGGTCCTTATGAAGAGCGAAGTTGATTTAACGATGTCCGCCTGTGTGTGTGATGAGGATTTGATTGTTCTATTTTTCTGCTATTGAAATTCAGCCAGATCGGTTGAGAAATGGCTGAGATATGAGCATAAAACCACGACTACCTCTATTAATCATATTAATAGAGGTAGAAAGATGTAAAATTTTTAGCCTGTTTAATTCTTATGACAAGATGTTAACATCTTTGCAAATTGATGTAAGATGTAACTCAGTGGAAAAAGGCTATAACAATGCATTAAACAAAAATATATAGTCTATTTGTTTGTCTAATATCGGCAAATCATGTGATTGCATGTGGATGTGTTTGTTATGAGTAAAATTCAACATACATATTAAATAAAGGGATTTTACGGAAAACATTAGAGGTAGTCGTGGTGTTTTGCTCATATCTCAGCCATCTATGAACCGATCTGGCTGACTTTCAATAGCAAACAGAAATGGATCACATGTGACAGAAATATATAACAAGCAAGTCCTCATCAAGTCGGGTCTTTGGAAACATCATTTCAACACACAGACTGACATCTTTAAATCAACTTCGCTCTTCATAAGGACCCAGAATATATATACTTTATAGGGTCTAAGATCAATATTGTAGAAATTACAAACGGAATGACAAACTTATATATACCCTCACCATATATGGTATATAAATGTATCCACTCATTATTTTTGTTTTTGTGAGAGGAACTTGTTTAACAAGTTTCACATCTTTTTTACTTCTTCCACATACTTTTGGGCAGCCCCCATTCCTTAAAAAATATTTTATATCAATAATGAAAAGGTGACCAAAACAAAACTATTATTAAATGGTGGCGGTTGGTCTCATTTAAATGGATATGAAAGTTTTTAGTTTATTTTTATTGTGTGAATATTGTTTGTTGTAGATATATATTTTCTGCAATATATTATTTATAAACATAAACATTTGCACACAAGATGTATTTCACAAACTGTAAAGAAAAATTGTCTAATGTGTACCCTGTGAGAAACAGACCTGGCACAGAATACGTTACGTGACTGGTGCATTGGAACAGAGTCCGGCCGTCAAATTTGAATGGAGACTGGTCAATTTATCATGGGCTTGTTATAAGTGTTTAGAAATACTTTGTAAGAAAATGTAAATCGGGATGAAAAATTGTTTAAAAATAAAGAAAACATAAAAATACAGAACTTAAATTAAACTATCAACTTAAACTTAAATTAAACTATCAATATAAGTTAAAATTTTATATTAAATTCTAATAATTGAAAATTTAAACCCTGTTTTGAAAATATGAAAATTGGTACGTATGTTTTCACAATTATTTGTTGTTATACACTGAGGGAGTTATATGCAAAATTTTAATAAACTGTTGCATTAATTCAATTAAGTTTAGCCAGGAATTGTGCATTTAAACTTTTCATTATAAAAATGCGTAATTTTCATAAAATTTACAAAGAATGACAAAGAGTTTCGTTTTTTATACCCTTCACCATAGGTGGAAGGGTATATATAAGTTTGTCATTCCGTTTGTAATTTCTACAATATTGATCTTAGACCCTATAAAGTATATATATTCTGGGTCCATATGAAGAGCGAAGTTGATTTAACGATGTCCGTCTGTCCGTCTGTGTGTTGAAATGGGTTTTCCGAAGAACCCAGACATGATGAGGACTTGATTCTTTTTTATTTCTGTTACATGTGATCCATTTCTGTTTGCTATTAAAAATCAGACAGATCGGTTAATAAATGGCTGAGATATTAGCAAAAAACCAGGACTACCTCTAATTTTTCCAGTAAAATCCCTTTGTTTAATAAGAGTGTGAAGATAAATACGTAGGTTAAATGCGTTTCACAACTATTGTGAATGATATAAATAAAAAATAAATAGTAGTGTCGCCAACTTTTTTTTGCCTAGAAAATGCCAAATTTGACAAGAAAAGCGCTGAAACATATGGAAAAATATAAATTTGAGATTTTACATGACATATTATTTTGGATTAAAATTTTTGGACATTTAAGAAAAAATAAATGGGGATACCGCTTGTTTGTGGAGAGCTATGAGGTAGTAGATTCCAACGATGTATTCATCTCCTTCAGAATACCATGGTGAAGGGTATATAAGATTCGGCATAGCCGAATAGTGAAATAAAATTGCATACAGAAGTTGTGCTGATTTTCTCTTTTTGAAAATTGCGAAATTGACACTAACATCAATACATTTTAAGTGAGTAAGAGGGGCTTTTGTGAAACGTATTTTGGCGGTATTCTTTGAGTCCCAGAGTGCTAATACTAACTCATTTTGCGGGTACAAACTCTAATTCAACTTTGTTATTAGTTCCGTTCGTTTACTCAATAACATAATTTGTCCAACTTTTTACTGGTTGTCGTTCGTTTACACAAATACTTAGTAAACATAAAGAAAAAAAAGAGAGAATAAAGTGACAGTTTCTTTTTGCAAATTTTTACTGAACAAATTATTGCCAGCAAGAATATACAAGCAGAAAATCATATGATTGAAAAACATGTGATAAATTTTTGTAAACACGAAATAAAAATGCTTTACAACTACGTTGTTTTATGCAAAGCAACAAATATTGTTAAATGAATTATAGTAAAGATAAGATAACTTTCTAAAATCTTTCTGCTTAAGATTTTACAACAATAATTCTCTTTTTTCATATCGACTAGTTATAATTTATTTTTGCATTGGTTTTACAATCAGCTGTTTAAGAAACGTGTAAATTATTGCAAATTTTCCGTTCGCGTACTTTTTTTTAGAAAATTTTCATTTTGAGAGTATATTTGCCTTACTCTCTGTAAGTTTTTTACTGAGTAATTCTTGACTGAGAAAAGTAAACGAATAGACTTATCAATAACAGAGTGTTAATAAAATGTTGACGGTTTTTTAAATATTTTTTTAAGTTTTTTAAATGTGATTTTTCAAATTTAAAAAATTTTGGCTTTACATGTAAATCATTCTCTATACAAAAGAAGTTTACAGCAAAAAAAAAAACACAATTGCCTTGGGCAATATTTATTTATTTACTAATTCATCTATAATACATGTATATATAGTTTTCTTGTATTTAAAATTATACAAATTATCCAAAAAAAAAACATAGTATTCATAAAAATACAACGATAAAACACTCATTATCCTAACATATCGGTTCCCCAGCCATAATCAAGAAAATTAAAAAACTTATTTAATATTTTAAGAAAAATAAACAGATCAAATAGAACCATAGAGTGTCAACTAAAATATAATCAGCCGTTAACAAGCTCTAAAATTTTGACACGAAAAACATTCGAATGCGACAAAGTACGCAAATAATATCGCAATAGATTCCAACAGCGAGCAATTCTAATTACAAACGATCTTTCAAACATAGTATTTCTTATCCTTGGAATAAAAAAATTGACAACTGTATGTAAAGTTAGAAATACAAATTTTTAATAACAAAAATCCATAAAATAAAACTAATTGACAATTTTAGATATTTTATATTAAAAAAAATTTTTTTTTGCTAAAATGCTTTTGTTTGATTTTGTTAAAAACGGTACGATACCGGTATTAAGGATATGGTTCTGGAAATCAAGAGTTTCGCTAAAGGTTTTACAATCGATTTTCAGTTTAAAAGGGTTGTGAAACTGATAACGGTATTAAAAAGGCATCGGTTGAATAAGTTGATGTAAATATCATAATACATTAATTAAAATTCAAAATTTTCTATTGTATTTCCTAAACAAGTTAAAGTTAAAAGTTATCTAATCCTTTAACTTGAATGTTTTTTTTCTAAGCTTTTCTTGACACATTCTTACCCAAAGTTTAAGATATTAGGAAGTTTAGAAATTAGAGTCAAATAATTATTTGAGTTTTAAATTATTTGTTGTATCGATTAACCAAATTGGAAACACTAGAAATTTTCAAACTAGTTCGAAAGTGGTAGTTTGGGGACAATTGCTTTTAGTTTAAGATTCATAATCAGTGACACAAAGTTAGAATTACCAAAAATATTTTATTTAATTATTTTTTACCTTTTGTTAATTATAATAGACACAACCCTATCTTGAATAAACAAATAAATTTGTTATATATTATTTTAACAAATCCAAATATTGAATATTTTTTTTATTTAGAATTTTTTCTAATTTCTCGACATTGAAAAATAAATAAAATAAAAAACGGCTTTATCGAGAAACTGTCGCATTGCGGTCAAATACTGTTAGGCATTTTGTTTATCTGGTTTGGGATTTGAAACTCATTCAGGCAGTTCTATGTTGTTCTCTATCTATGTATGTCGTTAAAACAGAATTGGGTGTATTATAGTTTTGTTTATATCTTGTGTATTTTTTTTACATATATTTTGAGGCAACAATTATGTAAGCATTAAACGAAAATTGTGTAAAACAACTGCCAACTATTCCAATATTTTTAAAAAGGGGCAGTCGAAATGGAGATTCTTTCAACAATATATTGTTGCCAAATTTGGCACATTTGTGGACAATTTTAAAGAGTTGAAAGCAAAATTTTCAAATATTTTTTTTGTTTTCAAGTTAAAAATTGTTCTTCATGATTATTATATACACTATAATTTATATAAATATATCCTATTATTTATTTATTTTATTTTATTTATTCAAATATTCAAGAACCAAGCCCTCTGGGCCAAATATGGTTCGTATACTACTAAAAAAACAATTTACTATATAAAAAAAAAATATATCTATATAAAATGCCTAAACTAAAATAATAACTAAAATATAAATTTTAAAATAAAATTTAAAATTTAAGGTCCATAATGTAGCAATTAAGAAAAGATAAAATTAGAGTTATCATAAATTAGAGAGGGTGTTTCATACCGAAATACTGCACTAATTTGCATTTAAACGTAGCCTTTGAAAAAACGAAATTTTTAAGGTATCTAGGAAGCGAATTCCAATTTCTAGTTATCCTAACATTAAAGGATCTTTCATAAATGGATGAAGTTATACGATGAAAAACTATTTGAGGGTTTCTACTCGATTTTGTGAAATTAAAGTTCTCAACAATATAACTAGGACAATTCGTCTTAATCACCTTGTGAAATAGCAACAAAATTCTCAATTTTATTAAATTTTCAAAAGAAATACCAACAAAATCTAATACAAAAGGAGTGACGTGTTTCCTCATTCTTAATCTATAAACATATCTTATGATACGATTAAATGTAAGATGAAGGCGTCTAAATAAAACACTATTAGTACCCGTGAACACCTCTAAGGCGTATAATAATTGTGACATAAGAAGACCACTAGCAACACGTTTCCTCACATGTAGAGGCAAACATAAATCTAGAGACCACAATCGCCTTAAGGTAGCATTCACACGAGCACAAACGTAATAAATGTGCTTTGAAAAACGTAATTGATCATCCACAAAAACACCCAAACACTTAATTTCAGTGACGAAATTTATCCTAACACCTCCTAATGATACATTCAAATTACTGGAGTCAAAACCAAAACACATTGCCTTTGTTTTGCCAGGATTAATTTCCAACCCATTAGTATCCATCCATTGAGAAATCCTATTAAGGTAAAACTCAATGTTCGCTTCCAAAACATCAAAAAATTGCCTTTCCCCAGAAAATAAAATCTGTACATCATCCGCATATATAAATGTTTCAAAAGAGTTATTATTAATGTCATTATATATGCGGATGATGTATTAGGTGTGGCTACCCGATCAAAATGAATATAGTTTTATATTTTATCTTATATTGAGGGTACTCGCGATGGTGTTTTGTACACGAAGAAAATGCACAGTTTACGTCATCATAACTACCCAAGGCTGAGAAATTGCAATCTGAGTTTCTTGTATCGTGTGCAATTCACGATCGTGAATATCCTCATTATTTAATATTGCTTATATGGATCATCATTTGCTTGATAGCCAATAAAAAAAAAATATTTTCTCAAATTTAAATTTATATAAAATATAAATCAATTTATAAAGTAGTGTAGAACTAATTTGGAAATGTCACAAAGTTGTCTTCAAAGCGTCCTTGGTACATGTCCATCCTGACTTGCTGATCCTCTCCCCTACACCTACTGATCTTTGGGTATACAAGTTAATAATGTAGATTTTTTTTTGCTTGAAAAATGCATTTATTATAATAAACAAAATGAATTGATACATTATTCGAATTTTTGTCCATCGTTAGCCACTACTTTTTTCCATCTTTCTGGTGGCATATGGATTCTGCTCAAAAAGAACTGCTTCGGTTTTGAGGTAAAGAATGAATTAAGCCAATTTCTGATACCCTGTTCTGAAGTGAAGCGTATTCCAGTAAAGGCGTTCTGCATCGATTGAAACAAATAGTAATCAGAAGGGGCAAGGTCTGGGCTATAAGGCAGGCGGGTGAGCCAAAACTTTTCAATCCAATGTTTTCCAATTAGTTTTTGACCGGTCTTGCAATATGTGGCCGAGCGTTGTCATGATGGAAGATAATAGCCTCGTGTCTGGTCGAATATTCTGGTTCTTTTCCTTTGATTGCTCTCTTCAAACGAATCAATTGTGTTTGGTACATGTCCCTTGTGATCTTCTGACACATCCTTCTGATCCCAGCAAATACAGAGCATTACCTTGGGGCAATGGATATTCGGCTTCAACGTTGATTTAGCTGTTTGGCCGGGCTTCATCACCAGTAACAATACGATGCAAAAATGACTTCTTTTTGTATCGGATATCAATATCTCTCGGCTTCAATTCATATGGAAACTAATTTCCTTGGTTTTTAATAAATCCCAATGCTTTTGTATGTAGGGAAATATTGTGTGACTCCCAACCTTCGTCGAGTAATGTTTCCAATTCCTCATCTTCAAACTTTTTCGACTGACTAGGCCCTTTTTGTTTTCTGTGTCGAAATCACCACTTTTGAATCGCGCAAACCATCGTTCACAAGTTTTTTGATTTGAGGCATATTGACCGTAAGCTTCTACCAACAATCGATAACTTTCAGCAGCCGTTTTCTTCAAATGAAAGAAGGCTATCAGACTTCCCCGTAAAACATCTTTTTTTGAGGCAAAAAATTCGGCATTATTATAGCGATTGAAAAAAATGTGTGTTTACACTTTGGCGTCTATCGAATACTGAATTATAATGACAAAAGTTTACCCTCCAAAATGCCATATTTGTTTATTATTGACATAAATCATATGTGATAGTTATACAATCTGTTGTCCAAATCGACATTATTAACTTGTATATCCAATATAAATGTTAAAATATCAGCAGTAGGTAAATAGTTTATTCCCTTCTTTATTTTCTATTTGGGGCGGACCCTCTGATCGTAATAAAACTTGTCTATGTCACTAATTTTTTACTTGCACAATATCATATTTAGGTAGTTGTTTAAACGGACCCTTAAACCAATATATAATTATTTGTTGATACGCATTATACCAAATGAATTCATCTTGAATGCTTTACATGTTTATATATTTTTTAACATGGGCCTATTACATATATGAATTAATATTTCAACTTATTTTTTTAACTTTATTATACATATATACATTGTAATAGAATTACATTTATAGTGTTAATTTCATAGGCTAATTTTTTTCCCCCTTTTTTTTGTATTATTTTTTCGTACCGTAATTATTATTTGGCGTATTACACCAACATGATGATTCGGTCATTATTCCGTTAGATATCGAATGATCAACATTAAAGAGAAAAAAAAACCGCACAACGTGCTGTGAATAAAAAACTGAAGTTTAATATAACCATCAAAGTCTTGATTAATTAAATTACGGTATCCTGATTATTTAAACCTAAAAGTATTGTCACTTCTACGAAGTTTACTTGGTTTAATTAATTTTGTTCCAAAAGTAAATTGGTTGCATAGAATTGAGGCTCTCCGAGTCCAACAGTGGTCCTTCGAACCGGAGCAAGGGCCGATATGCTTCGAAAAAACCAGATAATGACGCATTGAACAAGCTCAAAGCCGCAGTACGAGCTTTGGAAATGTTTAAAAACGCATTTTAAATTGCAGCATAGCAAGGCCGGCGCTATGTTTAAACGGACCCTTAAACCAATATATAATTATTTGTTGATACGCATTATACCAAATGAATTCATCTTGAATGCTTTACATGTTTATATATTTTTTAACATGGGCCTATTACATATATGAATTAATATTTCAACTTATTTTTTTAACTTTATTATACATATATACATTGTAATAGAATTACAGTTATAGTGTTAATTTCATAGGCTAATTTTTTTCCCCCTTTTTTTTGTATTATTTTTTCGTACCGTAATTATTATTTGGCGTATTACACCAACATGATGATTCGGTCATTATTCCGTTAGATATCGAATAATCAACATTAAAGAGAAAAAAAAAACCGCACAACGTGCTGTGAATAAAAAACTGAAGTTTAATATAACCATCAAAGTCTTGATTAATTAAATTACGGTATCCTGATTATTTAAACCTAAAAGTATTGTCACTTCTACGAAGTTTACTTGGTTTAATTAATTTTGTTCCAAAAGTAAATTGGTTGCATAGAATTGAGGCTCTCCGAGTCCAACAGTAGTAAAAAGTGGGTTTTTTTGCTGCTACCATAAAAGCTCTGCAAATCTAAAGCAGTGATACCAACTATTTAAAAACAAAAAGCTCCGGGCGAGCACTAAAAAAGAGGTAAAAAGCGCTAAATGTAAAAAACTCATATTTTCAATTTTAAAAATTAAAATTTATTATTATATTGTACTTATTTGAGATCAATTTTTTACTTGTGTTGTATTTTTACAAAAGTTTTACAAAGTAAATAAAAAAAATAAAAGAATAAACTTAAATATTTACATACATAGAACTTTTTAAAATAGTCCATTAAATTGGTAATTTTCGAATAAAAATGTATTTCCTCTTCTTCTTCGGGCCATAAAATAGTTTTTATAAAATATTTCGACTTTTTATAAGTTGGATTTGAATTAATTTTTGAACAAACGTGTGTGTGGCTTTATCCATTTTTTATATGCTGGATCTTTTTCCCAAACTTTGCGGTATTTTTGCAAATAGCGATCCATCTAAAATTATAAATAACGTAAGTAATTTACTCAAAATTTTCTAACCTTGAAAAATTTAAAGCTTCTGGAAAAATAGCTGTTATTCCTTACCAATTCTAGGGAAAAAACAATTTTTAATGCAGGGTAGTAAATAAGGTATTTATTACGATATCAACTTAAAGTGATTGAAAAAAAAAAACATTTTTAATTACGAATCTGCCAGATTATTAGAAAAAATCGGTGTTGCACATAAAAAAAGCTAAAAGCGCTAAAGCAAATCTCAAAAAGAGCCATCCTAGCTCTTTTTTAAAAAAAAAGAGCTGAACAAAAAAAGTGCGCGCTGTGAGCACTCAGAAAGCGCTAAATCTAGAGGGAAAAAAGCTAAGTTGGCATCGCTGATCTAAAGAGAGGTATTTTTAATTTTAAGATCTATCTAAGAAAATCAAATAAATAGTTCTCGAACAAATTTAAATCCCACCAGTTTTTCACCCTAAAAATTATATTTATTTATTCAAATATTCAAGAACCAAGCCCTCTGGGCCAAATGGACAGTAATGTTTCTTACCGAGTGTCTTAGTTTTGTCACCACTCTAACATATCTAAGCTTTGATTAAGGCTTTCACCCCACGAGATGTCCCTTGTTAACAAAAAAAAAAAATAATTGGTAGCTAAAAAATTCTTATCAGCTAAAAATACTTGTTCATATGTTTCTCTTATAGATGATTTCTTAAATATAAATAAGAGAAATTTTATAAAATTAAAAAATATTTTCGGAGAATAACATCTTTTTTTAAAAAATTCAAGTTTTTTTTTTAAGTTTTTACATTTTCTAGTTTTTTTTCTTGTTGGAAAACATGCGCCTTTTTAACTTGAACTTTAAACTTTTTGTTGTTATTTTTGTGCACCATACTCGTGTGGTGGGGCCAATGTATTTTTTAACTGTGCAAAATGTGTACTGTTTTATCTTTAAATTTTTCTTTCGTTAAAACAAAAAAAAAAACAACGGGGCTGTTGCTGCAGTTTTCACTCTCTGGCTCTCTCTTTATATAGTTGATTTACAAACTATTACATTATTACTTTTGATTCTTGCAAAACCCTTATTACCATGGTCACCCTGAGCCATTGGTGTAATATTTTTATTTTAATTCTTTTTGTAGGGTCTTCCTCCGCCTTCTTTTTTAGAGAACAAAAAAGAACTAACGACAAAATCAATAAAAATAAATGCATCTATCTAAACTCTTTGGGAAATTTGTAGTTAAGGGGTTTACCCTCTACAAATCAAGCCACAAACAATCATCTGAAAATAAAATAAAAAAATACGTACCAATAAATTCTTAAATGCTACAAGGGAAAAAGAGTATTCAAAAAACCAGCCTTGTGGAAAAACCGGTTTCGGTTTTCTTCGAAAAATCGAATTTTAAAAAAACTGATTTCGGTTTTTGTAGAAAAAACCGGTCAACCGGTTTTTTTTTAATTTGAATAAAAATCTTATATAATTTGTTAATTGTTTTAAATTCAAACAAAGAAAAAGAAATTTAATATATAAAGTAATAAAAATAAAAAAATAAAAAAATACATTCTTTGAAAAAAAATATTTTATAATATTTTTTTATTGTATTTCATTTTAACATTTTATTTATTGGTTTTAATATTTTTTAATATAATATCTTAAAAATTAATATTATAAAACTATATTCATATGAAATGAATAGAGCTCATTAAGTTTGTAAATTGTGTAAAATTAGGTACGTTAGTAATTTGAACGTTTAAAACGTTTGGCTTTAAATAAGTTTTTCACTTCTAAAATAATATTTTAGAAATAATATGCAATTTAAATGTTCCGTTTTAAGTCGATTTTTTGTTTGCATTTGATAAAGCAAGAAGTGGAAAATACTCTTTCACTAATAGTAGATGTTGGACAAATAGTCAAAAGACAATTATATAAATTTTCCAACTTTTCAGTTATTTTGTCGCATTTATCAAGAATATGAAATCATCATATAATGATGAATGATTTTGTACAGTCTCTTTTTTAGGATTTTGAATTCTGTTTATTGTGTTACTTAGATCAAAAATAAAACTATTTGAATTTGGAATATCCAAAATTAAGTCTTCATCGGAATCTATCAGACTTACATCTAAATCTTCATAACCAAACAAACTATTATGATTGTTCTTAAAAAGGAAAAGAGACCAAGTAACCCAGTTGGTGATGTTATTAAAAAAACCGGTTAACCGAACAAAAAAGACCGGTTTTCGGTTTTCTTCGAATTTACAAAATATTCGAAACCGATCGGTTTAAAAAAAAAGAAACCGGTTGACCGGTTTTCGGTTTCGGTTTTTGAATACTTTAAAGGGAAACTAAAAATTGAAAAAAAAAACAAAAAAAAAATTGTTTTTTTTATAAAAATAAAAAAATTTAAGACAAAAAAACAAAGATTTTAAAAATTTATAGAGATAATTTTGCTCCTTAATTTCAAAGTTACAGCAAAAATTGCAAACTAAGATCTTATTTTCCAAAAAACAATAATGCGCCTAAAAGGTTAATTTTGTTTTCTGAAATGTGTTTATGATAGCATATCAATAAAAAAAATTAAATATTTTAAAATAACGGCATCTCTAAATTACTCGCCATTTAGGGTACCATCAAACCCACTGTGGTCGTTTAATTTTATAATAATTGCAATATGGATTATTAAATAAATAATTAAATAAATGTTGGAATGATTTATAAACTTGGGGATAAATTCAAGTTTTCAATATCTGCTTGCAAACTAATACATAATGTCATATTTAATTGCTTCAGCTCAATTTGTTGATATTTATGATTCTAGGTCTGATTTCCTCTCTTCACTCTGGTGTTCCTCAAGGGTATGTTCTGATGCCACTGTTGTGTATTATGTATATTAATGACCTTTCTGAGGTAATAAACTCTAAAATCAGTAGATCTTTCTTATTTGGAAAGTGTAAGTACCAGTGTTTTTGTGTTTTTCTTGATAATAAACTACATAAGTTAGACTTTATTCCTTATATATTTTTAATTTTTATCAGGCTCGAGATCATAATTTAATGTTACTAACGGATAGTAAACACTATTTTTTTTTTATTAAATGGGAAAAAATTATGAGGATCAGTGCTAGAGGAGTGCACACTTTCGAGCTCAGCGACCAGGTCATCTTCAACCTTCCTTAAGAACCACCCAACCCACAAGCAACTCATGGTTTTGAATAGGCTTATAGATCACACACCCTAAAGAATATGACTGCGAAATTACTTTTTTCATAATTAGTGTATGATTACCCGTACAACTGAGCTTTTTTCCATCTATTTTGAATAACCCTTGTCAACCACCTCCGATTTTGGAAGCACAAATTGGCAGGGTTGCCATTCCAATTATAAATGTTTCCATTTATGGGTACGAACTGGGAATCTGGCATACTATAACTTTTTTTTTTATTCCTCTAATATTATTTTACTTCTACGTGTTAAGATCACAAGTGATATGGTATATGTATCACAAGTGATATATGGCCTAGAAGAAAAAAATCTTTTCTGTTGTTATTGGGGTTAAGCTTAATATATTGTATGATTTGTGTATAATGTTTACCACTGCAGGCTAAATTAAAATGGTTTAATTGGATGCATAGCACGGCACAAAATATAAAAGCTCGAATTGATTTTGCAAACGTTTGTTTAATTAGCCGATTTCATTCTAAAAAAGTTTTTTGGTATTGACTTGGATTAGATGGAAATAAAAATATATGGCGTTCTTTCAAACAAGTGTTCAATCCTCGCTATACATTAAAAATCATTTTGGTTTGGAGCGCATTTTCATTGCACGAAGTTTGGCCAATCGTCAATATTGTGGAAATAATCGGTCAGAATCAATACAAGCAGATTTTTGGGGAAAAATATAATACCATTTCTTGAGAAAAACTTGTGTGTGATCTGAATCACACAGCATGTGCGGTTAAAATATTCTTGGAAGAACAATTTGTGAAGTTACTGTAATGACCACCACAGTGTCCGGAGATCAATTCAATAGATAAACTTAGGAATTACGAGGAGTTTAAACAACTATAAAATGTGTGGGAAGCTGTTGAAAGTGCTTGGATCACCATTTCTTCGTCCAGATGCAGGGCTCTCCATAATTTTATTTCTAAAGTTTTTTTACATTATTTGTATCGAAAACAACAGTAGAGAGAGAACTTTTTTTGCGATATTGGTGTAGGGTATTCAAATATTCCTCACAGCCGAATTTAAGCTTTTTTTAATTGTTTTTTTAATAAAGTAAACTTTTTCGGTACCCCGAAGGGGCCTTTAATGGAGCCAAATACCATGGATCATGAAACGAAATTCATTTTTTAAATCCTAAAGAAATTTCCATTCATTTAAATACCCAGACTTATATGTATGTTTCAAAAAATGAGAGGAAAAAAGTGTGGTGATGGCATTTTATTATAAATAAATAAATAAATAAATTGGGTTCTACCTCACAACTACAATGCTCGACATGTTTAATTGGCTATTTGCATGGAAAAATACGGCACTTTCTTATTCTGTTTCTTTCCCCTATCTCGAACTGCAGGATTACTTATTTTGGCTTAAAGGGCAGATCTCTGGTCTGACAATCTGACGTTCAATAAAAAAATGTTTCAAATGAAATTTGTACAAATAAGACATTTTGTTTCGCCATTTCCTTTTAGCGCTTTTTAAACAGCCTTTTGTGTAATGATGTTATTGTCTTGACATTTGCAAAACACTTTTTTCAGCACTTGTACCACTTGTTAAAGCACTTTCCTATTTTTCTAATTTTTCGACATGCTTTATATATTAATTAAACGACATGTTGCTATTCTGTTTTTACATTTAAATTAAATACTATTATCAAAAATTAAAAAAAAAAAAACAAGTAAGAGCGGCTAAATTCGGCTATGCCGAATATTTTATACCCTTCACCCTGCTTGGGAAAAAAGGGAAGTTTATATATGGACATATATGGAATGGAGATATTTATATAGGGAGGTCTTAAAGAGGAAATTAACCTTTAAGTTTGGTGATAAAACTTGGATTTGGGAAGATTTATGGTCCCCGAAAATATGTATTTAAAAACATTTATGTTTTGGTCATAGCTTTTGTGTATCTGAACCAAGTTTTTTAGTAAATATATTCTACTAAAGATTTTCGATCTTTTGCTATCATTTTATATCACCGGATAAATAATTTTATTGCATGTGATTTTTTTATTTCATTATTTTGTTATATAGGTAGCTTAATCGACCAACTATATTTTTAAATTGTTTGTAATTTCATTTCTGTCCATTTTTTAAACTATTTCAGGAGGTTTAATGTTTATCCTTCACGAAACACTATTAAATATATTTATTTGAAGGCTGTTTTGTAAAAGACTGAAAGCCAGTACAATTAATGAAAATAGATATACACATTATATCTTCTAAGTTTAAAAAAGGTATTAAGAATATTTTTTTGTGAAAAAATTAAACGGGGTTTCAAACATTCGGTGAAAGCGCGCGCGGGTACAAAAAGGTTAAATAATTATTTGGCCATAGACTAATTTTTTGTATATACCAGAAATTATTTTATATAATTTGCACTTTTCATTGCCGCATTCCATAACACTTGGTTAACATTCACATTTAGTTTTTCAAGTTTTGTTCGTGTTGTTACTCTTTTTCTAGGAGATAAAAAATAAAAAAAGTAAACTCCAATACATCAGCCTTAAAGTTTTAAAAAATTACCATTAGTAAAAAAATACTATTTTTTGTTGAATTTAATTACATTTTTCTGGAATTCTCCACACACGCATCTAAAAAGAAGATGGTTTTTCATCCATAACGCTAAAGTTTGTTAAATTTTATAAAGATTTTAATTTTTTTATTCAAAATTTAATAAATTTTCTTATTAAGCTTAATCTGCTTTGTCGCTTTCCATTGTTTTATTTAGTTCATCCCTCTTTACCAACTGAATTGTCCATACTTTTTTAATATGTAAGAATTTTTCATCCTCTAAATGTTGCCGTGGCACTGCTTACATTTAATAGTTTTGTTGTTTATTTTTATCTAAAAAGCAATTTACTTTTGTGCCTCCAATGTTAGCTAGTTTTTTATATTATATTATATTTTGTTTTTCCTTTTCTCTTTTGCACTCTCATTACTGTTTTTTTGCCTTAAAGTTATTTCTTTCTTTCTCGTTTTATGCTAAATTTTTAAATCTTTTTTAAGTCAAGACTAATTTCGAATAAATTTGTATTATGTATTGGGACCTTGAATTTAAAATGAACGTTGCAAACAATGGGGCATCACTAGTATATGAACCAATATATCGGTTTCCAATGTCTTGCTGCTAGAACCTATCTGAATGAGAGTCTTTGGCAGCTTGTGCCATTTGTTTAAAACATAGACAACAATGCTAAATATTGTCTTGATCATGTCGAATTTTGCACCAGATAAGTGGTGATTTTAAACTGGCAGACAAGGAACGGCCGGTTCAACCCAAAAAGTTTAAAGATGAAGAATTGGAATTATTGCTCTATGGGGATGAAACTAAACGCGAAAAGCTTTTTGAACGCCAAAAAAGGAAGGGTGTTTAATTTAATATCACATTGTGACTGGCGATGAAAAATGGATCCATTACGACGAACCCAAGCGCAAAGAGTCATGGATTTTGCCCGGAAAGCCATAAAAATGTTATGCAATGCCGAATAGTTATGGCATAAAGCTTATGCTCTGTATTTGGTGGGACCAGCGCGGCGTGATCTACGAACTGCTTAAACTGAATGAAATCATAACGACTCAGCTCATGCGTTGAGACTAGCACTGAAGCAAAAATGGCCGGAATAGGAAGATAGGCACTGCAAAGACCACTTGTTGCAATACCTACTTGGAAATACTGAAATGGAAAGTCCTACCCCATCATCCACTGTATTTTCCAGAAATCACTGCTTGTTTCGGTCGATGACACATGGCCGGCCTGTCATAGCAGAAGTTTACTTCACATGAACAATTCAAAAAACGGGTTGATGTCTGTATTGCCTCAAAAGAGTAGTCATTCTTCGGAGGTTATATCGGATGGGCAATACTTTGAATGAAACCATGTTTCCATTATGACCAAAATAACATGTTTTGAGGAAAACATTTCAAACTGTTTCCACTAGCAAAAATGTGTGTTTCGAAATTTATTTGACGTTTAATTATCATAACAAATAAAATAAAAAAAGTTAAATGACTTTTTCTTGCCATTTTTTTTTCGTTTGATTTATTAAATTTTCTTTTTTTTTTTTATTTATTTCTACCACTTTGAATGACGCTTAAATTTTTTTCGATATTGTCAATTGCAAATTAAATTTTTTTCGAATTTATCATTCTCCGTGAATGGATAACACAGTAAGAATAGACACAATTCAGTGTTGAACAGACCATTTTCTATATGTTTTGAAATTGAACATGTTGTTTGAGATGTTTTGCTCGCATACAAATATATGGCAAAATATGTACCAAAACACGTATTTTAAGCAAAACATGCAATTTTTCTCAAAACACGTATATGGAAATGCTCTATAATATGTATATTTGTAATTATTTTAACGCAATAAATGTTCATTATTAATTCAATACAGCTCATACAAAATGTTAATACAGCTCATACAAAATGTTAATACAGCTCATACAAAATTTAGCACACTTGTTATAAACAAGCAAATGTATTTAGAAAAAGTGTGATATTAAATATTTTAAAATTAATTTGTTAGTAATTGATGCTAAGTCCAAAAAAAAGCCTTAACGGAAAAGTGACTCAAATTATTACACAATTGTGGCAGTAGTTTAAATTTACTGAAAGAAGTTGGACAAGACAGTTATTATTTGATTTGTATCTTTGAAATTTTTTTAATCTTTTTTTTTAATAATATGAATAAGGTACTTAAGAATAACATTGCAAAAATGAATCAGCTGTGTGCTTGAAAGCAAGAGTTACCATATTGTTTGATTTTCTTTACATCCCCAGTAGACAGATAAAAAGTATATGCATTTACATTTGTATGTAGCCTTTTTAATGAACAATTTGAGCGATTTTATTACGGGGACTGTTTTTGTGTTTTCTAAGGTAATCGAACTCGCGAACTCTCTATTATGAGTTCGTCAGTTCTTCACTATTATTGTTTTTGTAGATTACCAAACTACACCTGCTATAATGGGATGTTTTATTCTATTTTTATTTTGCAATATGCACTATTTTCTTTTTTATCTATATCAGAGATATCCCACCTTATGATAACAAATTCTTTTTAATAATCTTATTTTTCGCTCTCTAATGAAATAACCTGATTTAATACAAGCTCTCTCATTTACCCTTTTATGCTCTTGTTAAAAAACCATATCTACTCATTTACGTTTTTAGCTCTCTTTTATTTTTGGTATATACATGATTTGTTATTGTTGCTTTACTGCCTACATTTGTTGTTGTGTATTTTTTTTTTATATACATATACATATATATATATTTATTTTATTTTCTTGGGTTGCCGAAAGTCATCATATATTCGTTTTTATCGTACTTCGTGTGTATATTCATTCGTTTGTTAAAATTTTAAAAGGTTTTGTAGTGTCGTCAGCGCTGTAGACATTTTTTAATCGAAAATATTAGCGGTAGTAGACAGATGTGTACAGACGTTTCCTCGCCAAAAAAAAAAAAAAAATGTGAAAATTATAAAAAAATAGAAGTGAAAAAATATTAAAGAAAAATGTGAAAAACTTGAAAAAAACATTTTAAAATAATCTAGTATAATGTTGTTCGAATATTACCAAATTACAGCTCCAAATTAGAAAGATATGTAACAATATTTTGTAAAATTTATACATGTGAAAAATTTAATATAAGTGAAAATTTCAAACTAACATCGAAAATATTTAAATAAATTTAAAAAAAAAATCCAAAAAATTTATATGCGTTGTTTGTTTAAAGACCACCAGTGTCAGCTAGTCAAACCGACAGACAAATAGTGCTTTATAGTGGATGGTGCTGATGTAAGTGAAAACTTTTGTATTTATATTCTAAATTTTTGTATAGATTTTATAAAAAAAAATTGTTTAGATTTTATATTACAATTAAAAAATTACCATAATTGTGCAATAAAAAAACATACAATTTTTGTTTAAGAAAAATATTTTTATTTTTTTTATAAAAATACATATTTTTAGGTTAGGTCATTTTTTCAATTGGTTAATATACGTCGTTTTGAAGTAGTCGTTGTTCATTGTCGTCTACTACTTTCCCCCTTCACCTGAAATAACACACACATAAACACTCGTACTTTAAACAAGTCCATATATATAAACATTAACATTACTCTCCCTCTCTCTCTCTATTATTTAGTAGAGTGGTATCTCTCCTCTTTTTCTCTCTTCACTCCTATTAACTAAAGTTTGCACTTAATTTTTTGTACAATTATATGGGAACACAAAAATTAAATAAACAGTACAATGTTTGGATAACGTTTTTCTTCTTTATTATTTTACTAGCATTGGTTGGTTTTTTAATTCAGTATCCTAATAATTTGTTTGTGTCTCTTAAATCTCTAAACCTCTGTAAAAAATTATTTAAAGAAAATGTTTTTGTTTTCTTTGCCAGAAATTGTTTTAAACATGTGGTCGAACAAATTTATCAATATTATGTGATTAAAACAATATAGTTTATATGAAAAATTTTACCCTTACCTGGTAAAAATAAGGCCCCCACTTTAGTGAGTGAAAATAAAATTTTTATTGTTTTTGCAGTATCAGAGATGATAAACGAGAGTTTCATAATAGCATCAACGAGCATGAAAATAGTTCTTTTTCATACCCAATAGTACCAACATTTTTTTTAATTAAAAACTAACAAATACGTTTATAAATATTCATTATACATACAAATGGAAACTCGTATATATTTGTTATATGTGTGGAAAACATATGTTTTTAAATTAACATAGATATCTAATGTTATGTATAAGTAATATTTTTAAAAACAAGTTTAAAAATTTTATATGTAATATTTCATATAGCCACATATATAATTGTATAGAATCTTATAAAGTTATACACGAAATGGTGTTACAAAGAACTAGTGAACAAACCTAAAAAAAAAATAATTTTTTATGCTAATGAAAAATTTTAAATTTGAGTGTAAATATCAAGCATATTTAAAAACAAAAATTTAGACTTCAAATTTTTTTATCCAAAAATTGATTTTTTTATACGTTATTGCTCTTTTTAACCTCAAAGTTGTTATCATTTGTTGATTGTCATTTGAAATGTTGTTTCTGTCTAACATTTGCTGTTTTTATTGAGTTACGGTTTTCAAAATTTTTCGAGTGCAATACATTTTTGATTTTTAGTAGTTGTAAATGTTTGCAAAGTTGCAACACATTATAAATTTTTGAAGATTAAGTTTTGTTTTGAATCGAATATATTCATTTTCCACGAATAACTGGGAAATCAGTCATTATGCTTAGTAGCAAACAATTTTATACGATAAGTACCAATCACTAAAATAAATCACTACGAATTCTAATGATTCAAGAAGTTCACAACAAATTATTTTTAGTATTTTTTCTGCAATTTTATTTTCTTTAGATTTTTATTTCATTAAATTCGATTGATGACCGATAATATTTCTTTTAAATAAGATACATAGTTTGAATTTTTTGAATTTGTTGTTATTGAATATAGTTGGTTGATAAATTGGTTACACTGATTAAATGATATCATTGGTTCCAAAATATGTTCATTCATTATTTTTTTTTTTCAGAATTGAAAGTTTTAGAAGGTTTGGTATGAATATTTTATAAACTGAACAGGTATTCAAAATAAATTCTTTATGTACTTATTAAATTTAATTGTTGAATGCAAAGAATTAATCTTATATGAGGGCACTAAATTATGGCAGTAATTATAATTAAAGGCAAAATTAGAAATAAAAGTATAAGACGAATAATAAAAAATGTTTAAAAAATTTTTAAAAATATAAAAAAAAGGAAATCAAAATATTATAACAGGAAGAAATTTTATGAATTGTGTAGCGCTGCAGGCCAATTGTAAATAAGGGGGGAAGATGATTCCAAATAATAAGGATATGAATAAAATAATGTGGATCCCAAAAATAATTATTGTCTGGTCTTTGAATAATACCATATCCTCTGTCTGATCCAAAGGGTTAATTTTTATCATGTAAATATTGGGGTTTTTTTTAATAGGTTTTAAAAGTTACTCCAAGCATCTGCTTTGAGTAGTTTGATATTTTACTAAAACGGTTTATTACTACAACTAGACCCAAAAACAATTCCCAACGATATAGCAATGTAGGCAAGATAGTCTAAATAGGTATGAACCACTCTGTACATCATAAGTTTCTTAACATTCCACAAGTTTTTCTAGTTGTAATGCTTTATTCTTTATTCTGACAATCAGTCCAAAGAAGTTGTTTATTGAATGTAACATCAAGATTTTTAAGATTATCGTAAGGCTCTGTCGAATTTTTTTAAATTTTTATTCTCTATAATTTACTAATAAAAATTTTCATGTTTTTTTGCCTTAAAAAACAATTTACAAAAAGAATATGAATTTATCATCTAAAATCCTATTAATAACATTCATTTACCAAAATTACAGATCAGCAATACATAAAAACTTATTAACGTAATTATTTATTTTTGGTTGCCCCAAAACAATATCCGGTTTTAAGGAATATTTTGTCGCTTCTTCGAAATAAGCAAACATTAGGATATACTCGTGTTTAGGTATAATCCGTTTAATGAAGGTCAATATTCATTAATCTTCGGCACGACAGAACTCTTGGAAACGAATTCATAAAAAAAGTTTGTTGGTACAATATATATAAATATAAATATGGCCTTAAAAAGTGCCATTAGTGTAATAGTGCATTAGATCATCCCTGTGCTATATAACAAGCGAGGGAATTTGTTGATAATATACTCTTCCCCACTTAATTTTGAATATGTTTCAGTGCTGCCAGTTTTTGACTTGTCCCCAAATATAGATTTGCCAAAAATCCCCAATATTCCCCAAATTTTATTGTACATAATGCTTTTTCAAATTTTCACTATTTCAGGAGATCGAAAGAAATTCTAAGAAACGGTTTTATTTATATTGTACTTATTAAATATGTTTTTTATTTTAAATTGCGTACAATTAAAAATGGATAAAAAATGAAATTTTTATATCTACATAGACTTGCCACACAAATTTGTAAATTTTTATACTATTCTTTGTTCCCACCCTATGCTCCAGATGAAGGAATATATTAATATTAATAATACATAAAAGAACTTAAAATTAAAAAAATTAGTTAAAAGACGTCCCCATTTTGGGTATAAATCACCTAAACTAACAACACTGTTTTTGTGTAATTTTACCTCACCCCACTTATAACACTGCAACAATCGTCTTCGTGCTTTGTTGCTCTTGTTATAATCAAGGTTTCTCTTTTTTGTACAGGGTGTTGAATTTTTTTTAACTCAAATATAATACGTCTATACATGTTCATTGAATATGTTTTAAAATATTGGTCCTTGGGTTTATTTAATCCATATTCTCCTGAAATTTAAATTTTTTAATGAAAATCTTTAGCTGAGATATGTAAACTTAAAAAACATTTTTGTGTAATTTGAGTTAATTCGAAAACTCAATTATTACGAAATAACAGAAAAAAAAAATTTTTTTTTTTAATTTTTGATTTTATTTTTTTCTTACGAATTGGAGTTATTTCTTTGTACTTTTTGCACTTCGGACTTATTTCATAGAATTATACTCTTTTTAATATTTTCAAAACAATATAGTACGTTCTAAAATTATAGCCCTGGTTTATTCTTCAATATCTTGTAATCGTTCACAACGTTTTATTGGCTAACAGTTTGTTTGTAAATATATATTGAATGAAATGAATGAAAATCACAAAAGAGAGGTTACAATTTTTATAGTTCGTAAACGAAGATCACTATAATGTCCTACTTTTAAAGGTCAGCCCGACAAAAGCAAATCCTTTGCTCTAAAATAGAGTCAATATTAACAAAAATATACTTTTGAGATTTTTTAATTTGCAGTAGAATTTTATTTTTAATTTGGGTAAGTTATAATTTCTATCGTGTACACAGTGGAGGAACTTTTTGAAAAAAGATATAAAAAGAAATTCAAATAAACCCAGCAATTGGATGTTGTTCTTTACGAATCTCTTTTTCATAACATCCAAAGAAGTTAAAAGTGCAAATTTTTCGATATGTAAGAAGTCATTTTAAACAACCTCCAAAATGTTGATATTATCCCCTACTTATAAAGTCATAAGAATAAAATTTTTGTAAAAATTTCATTGAAAATCATATACATTTTTTAATTTTAATATTTATCATAAGAATGAAATTTTTGTAAAAATTCAATTGAAAATCATACATTTTTTAATTTTAATATTTAATATTATTTATTTTTTTGCGTCAATTTAATGCTTTATTAAAAACATATTTTGCATACCAGTCATATCCACTTTGTCCTGGTCGGAATAATAATTATTGGCGTGTTAAAAGTCACATTTTTAACTTTAGCACCGAAACAAACTACTTTCTCCCAATGACACGCCAATGTTAAAATTATTAATGATTCATCGAAATTTTCCCTACTTCGGGTTCAGTACACATCTATAGATGCGGTGTTTTACTACTTCTTCCTCGGCACTTATTTTGCTGGGAAGTTTAAAACAAAATAACAACTGTGATACTTAGTTTAGGAATAATTCTGTGATATTTATTTTTTTATTTGCTTTTGCATATTTTCATTGTTTTCTACATTTGTTTGTTTGATATTATTTATGTTTTATGTTGTACTTTGTAAAACAAGACAAGAAAAAGAAAATATATTGTCAAATGTGAAACATGACCAAATATTATTATTAATAAAAATATCCCTGAAGATGTTGGGAATCTTCAACGAAACGTCTGATAAATAATAAAATAAATAATCTTTTATTTACTTTACATGACCTTGAAAGCGCACTTTAGATTATTCTAATAAAAACACTTGTGAATGAAGTTTTTGGGTTCTATGGCTGTAATTTTGGATCGGTTCAGTTTTAATTCAGGTTACCACTATAAAGTTACTATAATAAAGATTTTTTAGGGGGGTTTTTTCATTTTTTTTTTTTTTTCAATATTCAAATAAAACTAAAAAGTACTTGAAAAAGTAAACATAATAAAATAAGTCCATAATTTAAAGTTTATGAACTTTTTAATCCTATTACATTATCAAACCCTGTATTTGTTAGCTTTTCTCCCTTATTCTCTTTTACTTGTTTTTTTTTCTCTCAATTTTTGTTGTTTTGTTTTTTGTGTATGGTATGTGGTCGTCATAAAAAAAACTTCTTTAGATGTACGTAAAATTATTCCTGGTTGATTGTTCATTGGTATCGTACACATACCATACCTTATCACTGGTACAGTTTACAAAAACAAAAAACTTTTGAGAAGCAAAAAATACATGATTAAAAAAAAAAGACAACTAACAAGATTTTTAACGTTGTATTTGTGTTGGAAATATACTTTTTTTTTATAAAAGTATGGAAAAAATATACAAATGTATACGTGATTATGGAAATTTTAATCAATGACAAATGTTATTATTTTATATAAACATCATTTTGATAAAATCGATCGATATATCTTTAAAAGTTTGAATTGATATGGATTATTTAAGATTTTTTAGTATTTATTATAATATAATCTTACGACATTGTAAATTTCTGTTATTAGAATATATCTTTGAATTCAATAAATTGTTTTCACATTTTTATCAGTCATATAGTCAACGTAAAATGAATTGAAAAAAAAAGAAAAATAAAAATATATACGTATACGATATAGTATACTAAAAACATTATGTAGGCATTTAGTCATTCTTTAGCGCGCTTTTATTTTCTATGTACATTTTTTAAAGTAATATTTATTAGCTTGTTTGTATTGGTCTTGGTTGTTTCAGTCGTCTCCTCCATCTATTCATCCATCCATCCACCTCAATTTAAGTTCAACAGCAGTTTTATTTCTGTTCTTGTCTTCATCTTAACTATATGTATACTTTAGTTTTGTACTCTCTTGTTTTATAACTTTTGAAGAATATATTTTTAAAATACATTATTGCAATTAAAAAAATATTATTACACACACCTTCCATCATCTATGTATATTGCATCTACTAACTCTACATTTTAACAGATACAGATAATCACCCCACTTACAATCTGTAAATCCATAAAAAATATACTCATTTTTTTTACATTTGAATACTATAAAATTCTCCCTCTCGTGTTTCTCTTTCTTGGGCCTTATTTGGGATGCTCTTTTTGTACTAGCATTTTTTTTCCAAGAATATATTGCATTTTGTATTTGTTGTTTTTTTTTTTTCATTTATACCCCAAAAATGGTGAGATATCCCTTTAAATTTCGAATTTACATTAAAAACAATTTCACTGGCACCTATACTTGAATATTTCAATATATCAATAGTAATGCTCCAACTCGATTTAATGTTACTTTACAGGAGAGGGAAAAAAAAATAACAAAAAAACTTTGAATTAAAAATTTTTTGAATGTAATTTGTAATTAAAACGGACAACAAATTCTTTAACTTTAACGAGGAGGATGTTAAGTCTTAGAACGAGTTTTTGGCTTGTGGATTACCTTTGTTTATTTTTGATTAAAACTAATAATTCTGTTTTTGAAACGACGTTTATTCTGTTTTGTTTGCTAGTTTAACCCAGCGATGGTGGAGGGTTAAACTCAGGTTAGATTTGTAAAAAATATTAACAGCTGATTAAAAAAACACAAAGAATTAAAAATTTTTCAACTTTGTCTTTCGGGTCTTATACATAGCTGTTAGATTTGACGATTTTTTTTTCAAAAAATGAATGACGCGTTTGCTCCAAAAATGACGGTTTTTCATATATAACATATATAAGCCAATTTAGACGGTGACGCTTTTTGCATGCAACTCTTTTTTGTGCCGTACGGGGTAGAGAAGCAAGCGGGGTAACAAAAAAAGCACGGGTTTTCGTGCATTTTTTGTTATTTCTCTTTCTTTTTATATATGTACATATATACATTCTTCTTCTGTTGCTTCATTCACATTAGGTTTTAGTGCGAAAAAATAAGCAAATAAATAGACATAACTTTGAAAGCAGGGAATTGAGAAAGAAAATGCAATCAAATGCATCGAATAATTGGCTATAAATTTCGAAATTCTCTTGAACTGGATTTTATGGAGGGTATTCTTTATTCCAAAGATTACTCAAAACCAAAGAATTCAAAATGTTATTTCAAAGTTGTATATACGCATGAACCTCCAAATCTTTTTAACAGGCTTATGTTTTCCCAATTACTTAGGAAGTATAATTTGACTCCAATTAGACATCGAACTACAAAATCTGAATGTCATTTTTACATCCATTCAATAGGGGTTTGGAACTCTTCTATTTCCAAACATACAATTTATAAGCAATGTCATGCATTTTTTTCAGCTTTTTTTTTTTTTTTTTTTTTTATAATAAATATAGAATTTATTTTCTTAAATTACATAACCAAAGCCCTAAGGCCATATATGATTAATAAAAGCTACTACATAATAAATAAATATAACAATTTATATAATAAAATAAAAATAATTATAAAAAAATAAAGTAAAATAAAAATTAAATATATATAGCATAATAACAGTACAATTATCAGGTTTCCCTAAGTGTAGCAATAGTTAATAAAATAAACAAAACAAGAAAAAACTTTAGCTAGACATTTAGTTTTTCTTAAAGAATTAAATGAAAAAAAAATTAATAAAAAATTAAATTTAAATTTTGAGAGATATGTATATATAACGTATATATAATGTATATATAACGTATATATAATGTATATATAAGGTAGCACAAACCGCTATTAAACATGAAAGTAATCCTTCAGCTTCCGCAAAAATACCTGGGCTGAAAAAGTGAAACCCCTCAGGTTCGTAGGTAGGGAATTCCATATCCGTGAAAGCCTAATCCGAAAGGATCGCTCAAACATTGTAGTGTATACTAATTGGGGATTCCTTTCCGAATTAGACAGGAGAAAATTGTCAACTATGTAGTCCGGAAAACCATTCACCATTGCCTTGTAAAAGAATATCAGTAACCTCATATCTACATAATTATTAAAAGAGCACCCAAGAAATTTGACCACGTACGGTGTGACATGGGAGCGAAGTCTTAGGGCAAAAACATACCTAATAATTCTATTAAAAATCTTAGAAAACTTATTAAATTCAGTATCTATGGTACCAGAAAACACCTCAACACAATACAATATATGAGGCATTAACAAGGCATTAGCAACACGTATCCTAATCGAGAGAGGCAGATATAAATCAAGAGAGTATAACCTTCTCAACAAAAAAGATATCTTCGAAGAAACGCTATTAATATGCGACGAGAAACTTAAATGATTGTCAATTAAAACTCCAATTTATCAACAAATTCGACTCTCATACCATTGAGAGTAACCAGAGTAACTTCGTCTTTCTTGGATTGACAGCAAAACTGTTGCCAGAAGACCAAGACAAAACCTTACGTATGATGAAATTTACACCCTCTTCCAAAACATCTACAAACTGTGCATCCGCGTAGCAAAGAAACTGAACATCGTCCGCATAAACGTAGGACTTACAGGATAGACCATTACCAATTGTAAGAAGATCATTCAGGTATATCATGAATAAAAGAGGACCAATTACAGAACCCTGAGGGACTCCACTGGTTATTGATTTCGTTGAAGAAAGAGATTCACCAATCGAAACAAACTGACTTCTGCCACTAAGGTAAGAGGTTATAAGTTTACAAGCATGTGATGAAAAATCAAAAAGGTTAAACAATTTGTCCACAAGCTTTGAGTGTATCACTCGGTCAAAATCTTTAGATAAATCTAGTGACAGAAGAACTACATTTTTACCATTATCCAGAAACTTCTTAACTGAATCAGTTTGACCAAGAAGAAGTGCACTTGTACTGTACCCATGCCTAAAACCTGACTGAGATGGGTGAATTAAGGAGTTCCCATCAAGGTGTAGAATCATTTGATCCTTAATAATATCCTCAACTATTTTCGACAGAATCGGAAGGACAGATATCGGACGCAAGTTTTCCAAAGAATCGGAAGGACCTTCCTTTTTATAGGCACTACCCTAGCTCTCTTCCAATATTCAGGAATATTCACAAATATTTTAAAATTAAAATTATTAAATTTTTGTGTACTTTAATTTTTTTTATAACCATATTTCAATTTCTATTTTATTCAAATTGTTTTTTATATATTGTTTAAAGTTAATTATATTCTTAATTATTTAAACAATATTGCTCATTTCCATTACTCCTCTTATACTCTAATTATAGGATTATAAGTCTTGCTGTATAGGAAATCAAAATAAAATAAATAATTAAACCTGACTTACTTAAAATACTAGATTCTAGTATTTATACGTAAACTGAATTACTTAAGTTATGTAAAATGTTATTAAAATTTGTTAGTAATAAGTAAATGTATGTTTTTATAGAATGAAATGTTTTATGTTTGGATTTTATTAAAAAATCATATAAATTTAAAAACAGGAGTTTTTAATTTTGACGATTTTTTCAAATAAATTTGACGATTTAAAAAAAAAATAGGATTATTATAAAAAAAAAATCGATTTATTATAAAAGTTATTTGTTCTTAAAGTTTATTGTACAAATGATGTAGATGTGCAACCTATAGTGCTAAACCCAATTCTAATGATCCAGAGAAATTATCCTGGCTAGATCGTTACGTGACTGCATATAGTACTTATCTGGATGATCGTACTGACAATAACTGGAAATGTTTTTGTAAACTGAGAAACAAAGCTAAGTCAGTCATTAAAAGAGTTCGTAGAAATTATGGTAAACGTTTATTTACTCGTGTTGATAATACTCAAATCTGGCGCAATATACGTAAGCTGGGATTTATTGGTCGTGAGACTCCTGAAATTGACGAAACTGATGTTGAGTTAATTGCTACTGGATTTTTAAATAATCTCAATCCTAATTATCTGGTTAATTATAATTTTGATCATTTTATTGATGGTCCTAACTGCTTTTCTTTCAATACAATAACCTAATATGATGTTTTTCTTGCTATTTACTTAATAAAGTCTAATGATTCCAGTAAAGTTTTTAAAATTAATTTTTCCCCTTGTCTCAACTTTGCTTTGCCATCTTATAAATACTATGTTTACTTTAGCTAAATTTCCAGATGCATGGAAATTGGGCCGATTGCTAAAAGTAAAAATTACAATGTGGATAATTTAAGACCTATAAGCGTTTTGCCAGCAATGTCAAAAATTGTTGAAAACATTATGAAATCCCAAATTTTAAATCATTGTGAATGTTATTCACTCTTTCACCCAAATCAATATGATTTTCATCGTAATTATAATACAACATCTTTACTCATTTCCCTTACTGATTCGATAAGACATAAACTTGATAAACATGAAAATTGTATTACAGTTTCCTTAGATCTTAGCAAAACGTTTGATCGAATAACCATAATATTCTTATTAAAAAGCTTCACGATAACTTCAACTTTTCTAAATCTGCTTGTCAGCTTATTTATTCTCATCGGAGTGCTCGTTCTCAGTTTTAAGTTCTCTCATGGATAATAGCTTTTGTAAGTTATACGTTTTTGCTGATGATATTTTTCTTGTATATAACATTAATTCAAATATGGATACATTGCTTGAAATTCGCATAAATAATCCTCTTAATGCTAGACAAGACTGGATGAATCTAAATTCTCTAGAAATGAATTCAACTAAAACTAAAGCAATGTACTTTCATTTACCTCAACATTTTGTTTATCCCACAATCTGTTTAAATTACCAACCAATTAGTTATGTTAATTCCCATAAATTCCTTAGTGTTATTCTTGATTCGACTCTAAATTTTGGAAATCACATAAATAATATTTCTAATCAAGTTTCTTTTATTTTAAGAAGATTATATGCTTTAAAATCATATACACCGCGGTATGTTAGTTGCCCTTTAGCATATTTATTTATTTATCTCATGATTATCTATCTTCTCGTCTTTTATTGTATTTTTATAAAATTATGAAACTAAGACAGCCAATTTTTCTTTTGGATGAATTTAAATTTATTCACTCTACCCGTAATATACAACTTGAGATACCTCGATTACATCTTACAACTTTTTAAAATTCATTTAAAATTAGAGTATGTCGTATTTGGAACCTTCTGCCGTCTACGCTAAGGCTATTTTCATATTCATATCCTACATTCAAAAAAAAGCTTTTGAGTTTGTGTTCTAAACAGTTTGAGTCTCTGTTATTATATGATTTTAAGGTTGTTCTTGTTTTTTTACAGAATTTATATATTGGTGAGATTCTTGTGGCTGGGGAACCATTTATTTTTTCTTTTAGCACTAAAATATATTATTTTTAGTATTTTTAAGTCGCATTGTATTATAATATCACATGAATATTAATGTACAATAAATGTATAATTGGCCTATGTATTGAAATAAATAAATACAATTTATCTGGCAGCTATGGTCTTATATAACCGAACCCCACCGAAGACCGAGTTGAATTATTTCTCTATATTTTTCCCAGTAATGTATGTTCTGTGCTGGTCCAAAAGTATTTTTAAATTCAATAACATTTATTTTTTTAACTAATTGTTAAATATATTAAACTTCTGAGGTGGATTAAATTTGTTGATCTTTTTTCATCAATGATATATATATATAAAGATATAAAAGTCAATAAAAAATAGAAGAAGTTAATCCCGCGTTTTTTTTTTGTTATTTTATTTGACATTTGCAAATAAATTATTATTTGGTGTAAAATACAACAATTCCAAGAAATTAGACATTTCAAAAACCACACTCAAAAACAGCGTCATCAGTTATTTCACCAACCCAAAAAACTCGCTCTTAAAGTGCAAAATAAATTTATATTTTGCAAAATATAATAGGTTTAGAAGCTTATTTCTAAGTGTTACATCCAAAAGCGACAAAGAAAGGAAAAATGCTTAAAATTTTACAAAATTTCAAAAGAACTTTAACAAATCTTTACGTATTCCAAATGTGAATTGCCGATTCTTCTTATAATCAATGATATTGCCTTCTTATCAGTTTTCATTAAATTTTCCTTTTTAGCATCATTAGATTCCTTAGCAGTTAAGCCTTCTACATCCTGTTTGACAAATTCCATCAAACAATATTCGTCCAGAACAGTTGCCAACCTGAAGCTTTAATTATCGAAATTCTGACACTCGAAACAAATTAATTAAGAACATCTCTCCAGGAATATTTTTGGGTCCATAACTAATTAAAATTTTTATTACAAAATGTTAGAGACAAATTTAAACAAAAAGCTATCATTATTTTATAAATTATTGATTTATTTATATGTTGTAAAATGTAATTTAAAAGTTAACTAGATAGGAAATTTACAAAAGTGTTTCAAAAACCAATTAAATTAATTGCATATTTTAACATTTACTTACTACAGCACATATCTAATATATTGGATTCAAGAAAATGTTGACGAACATCTTTGTCAATATTTTAGAAAGTATAAAGAAGTCATGTTCTGAATGAAATATGTGCTTAAAATGGCAGATTCATTAATACAATTACCGAAAACATACAACTCTTGCTAAAAAGTGGTTGGTCAATAACGAAATCGATATTATGGAATGGCTCACCCAATGCCCAGATGTATATCTAATAGTGAAACTGCGGAAAATAGTAAAAGACTTAGATCTGAAAAGCAAAAAAATACAAAACTAAAAGATGTGAAAAAGCAAATGTAATATAAATTTTAATTATTTTAAAGTTCTGAAATATTATAAATTTAAAAAGTATTTATTCTATTTATTGCTGCATATTTTTGGAGTTTTTTTGTTCTACTTGTTGCGCATATGTTTGGAGTTTTTTTTTTTTTTTGTTCTTATTTTTGACATTAGAATGTGTTTATTTTTTGGATTTTATTTTTGTTAAAATTTTTTGTTTGATTCATAAAAATAATATTTAAATAAATTATCTATAATTTTCAAATCAATCGATTTATTACTACTCATAGTGATCCTATTTTATTGTCCGTCACAACAAAAATGAACTTGAGCGCTTTTGTCAAATGTCACTAATATTTTTATTTTATTAAAAAATACCAATAATTTCAACTAATTTTAAAATTTTCTTTAATATTTTCAGATATTTTATCAATTTTAACATCTTTAAACTTGGAACAATTTAGAATAATATACTTCTAATAATAATCTATTAAGCTTATTATAAAAATAATAAAACAAAAAATACACTAATTGCAAAAGTGTAAAATGCAAAAAAATCCAATGAAAAAGCGGCGTAATTTTAGTTTACGTTTCCAAAAGTTAAAACTACAATTACTAAAACAAACAAACAAACGCTATAAGCGTTAGAAATACAATTCTGTATTTTACAAATAACAAGAAATAAACACAAAAAAGTAAAAAATAAGAATTAAAAAAAAAATCTACAACTTTTTTCTCCACCCAAAGTTCTATCAAAACTAATTAAAAGTGAAACCTTTAAAAATGATGAAACGTACTCGCGAGGAAGTACAATATGGAGCACGCCCAGGCCCTGGTGGCGTGGGCGGTAGTGGTGGAGGAGGAGGTGGTGGTCCTACAACAGCGGGTGTTGTACCGGGTACAGCAAATGTTACCACAGGCGCTATAAACATTGGCACTGTTGTACCCGGTGCTCATAACACAGCTGCTGGTACTCCATTAAACGTTGGTTTAGCAACTGGTAATATATCAACTGCAGGTACCATTGCCCACCATCGCATTTTGACACCTCAACATGGTGGTGCCCAAACTATAGCCTATTTACCCTCGACAACACCCGTTACGGCAACTAATCTAAAGACAAATGTTGGAGGTATTGTAACTGACAACAGTGCAGTTGGTTGTGGTAATAATGATGGTAATCATGGTGTTGGTGGTGGCAGTAGAATTACACAATTGAGTGGAGCAACTGCAGTAAGCTCCGGCAGTGGTCCTAATACTGGGAATACAAATACTGTTGTACAACCACAAACTCTTCAGTATTCAACTTGTAAGTATTTAATAAAATGTATATATATTTTTTTAATAAACAAAAAGTCAATTTGATATTTATTTGTCTTCTTCTAAATATCAAATTTATTAACAAAATATACCTAGAGCTTTGCCTACCCGATGCATTAAGTTCCGATATAAATATGTGTCTAATTTTCTCCAAAAATTGGCATAAATATTCTTATCTCATAAATAATAAATAAATAATCAGAACTGAAATATATTCATAAATACTGAAATATATGGATTGTAAAATTAGACGTGAGTTGGGTTTTTCTTCGAATTTTCACATTCAATTCGTCTAAATGGTTTAGAAAATATTCTGTTTTACCTTTTTGGAGATAGACGATAAGTAAAATATCTTTGTAATCCTTGAAAACTGTCGCCATAACCTTGCCAGCCGATTGAATAGTTTTTGCCTTCTTTGGTGCACTTCCAATCGCTGCAGAGTTGTCTATTGTTTTGATTGTTCTTTTGTCTCTGGTGTGTAGCGATGGATCCATGTTTGAGCAACAGTTATGAAACGACAATTAAAATACATTATATTTCACTTATATCGAAATTTTCTATGCGAAATTCTAATGCGATTTTGATCAACTTTCAACAAATGCGGCAAACCTTTTGCAGAAAGCTTTTTCATCTGTAATTCTTGACGCAAATCATTTTAGATGCCTATGGTATTTCCTATTTTACGCACTTTCACTCTTCGATCGTCTAATATCAAATCATGTACTTTAGCTATGATTTCTTCTGTTGTTGCAGTTTTTGGACGTCCACTTCGTGCTTTATCTTAAATGTTTGTTCGACTTTTGTGAATTTCACATTCCGATAAAACTTTATTACGTAAATATTTAATGACACCAGAAATGTATAATTTTTCCCACCATCTTTCAGGCTAAGAACATTTCCAACGCACCTCGTAGTTTAATCTCAGTGATTGAAAAATCACTGGTACTAGCAGTTATTGAATATTTCAAGCAGCAGTTACTCCGAATGTCGTTCTTTTTTAATTTTGCACCATTCTTTCTTGCAAACTTTATTAAGCACATAATATCTTCATTAATATTTTTTACACTTTTCTGAAAAAATTCTACTTTTCTATAAATTTATGTTGCCGGTCGCATATATTTATTTATAAAATTTTGTTTAAACCCCATTACAAACTGATTCCCAAAATACGTATTTTCGTTTTTTTTTTAAGTTGTCAACATTCAAATTCCATACAAATTTTAAATCGAAAACTTGAAAATGACGAAAATACGTATTTTGGGGCGGGCTCAGTATGAATGGAGTATTAGTTGTCCTGTTTAAAATCGCTGATTTGCTTCTCGTTGGAAAACCCGTGATCACGGTCACTGTCACTGA
Organism: Eustalomyia histrio; assembly: GCA_949748255.1. NCBI lineage: Eukaryota > Metazoa > Arthropoda > Insecta > Diptera > Anthomyiidae > Eustalomyia > Eustalomyia histrio. The sequence continues at coordinate 64,953,478 of OX456527.1, read as the reverse complement.
GTACGGCAAAACGCTTTTCTCTCACCACTAGTACAAATGAATAAATATAAATAAGAAAAGAATTGAAGAATTATTTGTTGATTTGTTCATGGGGCATGTTGTAGAATTAGTGCGAAATTAAAACCGCGTGAAATTTAATTGAAAGACACATACTTCACTGTATTCCAAAGTTTTTTTAATTACTATATTAAATGACTAATGGTTATGTCGCACACTAATAAATAAAATAATATAGATAGGCTTGACCGTGTTCTTAGGAGAATATTAATTGTTTGTGATGAAGGTCCATGGAAATGTGGCCGATACAATAAATAAACGTTTTATTTTTTAAATTTGTGAATTTTTTTTCGATCCAATTTTGTCACTTGATTTGCATCATTATTATCCATTTCGAACAAATATTACTTTTTTTCGTTTTTATAAATGAATGCAAATTTCTTAAAAAAATATAAGGTCGCGCTTAAATTTTTTTTTATTTATGACATTTGATAGTATTGTCATATTAATATTTTGCATTTTTAATTATGCCATTTGTTTTTTTTTTTCAACAAAAGTATGGCAATACTATCAAATTTTACAGCTCTTAAACCACCACTGAAAAACACAATTATTAGTTAAAGCTCAATTAAATTTGTTTCGAGATTAACCTAATCGTTCGTTAAGCTAAGTTTAATTGACACCCTAAAATTAGCCGTAAGACCCGATCTAGCGATGTCCGTCTGTCTGTTGAAATGGCGATCACGGCGCGAAGACACAAGCAGGGGTGCTCATTTTACCTAGTTAAATTTACATCTCACGTGCAGTTTGGTATTGGAAATGAGCAGAATCGGTCCAGTGGTTGAAAAGTTATAAGTGAAAATGTGGAGGTGCATCTAAATTTTCAATAAAAGTGTGGTATATTTTATTACAATTTCATAGTAGCGACAGGCAAGTAATATATTTTCTCTTGTTTTTTAACCAGTCCCTTAGAATTGAATAATATGTTATATTCCCCTGAAAAATATTTTCACCTCAAAAAATTTTTTCATCTCCTTAATTTCACTTCTAAAGTTTTTTCATTATTTCTATCAAAAATGGAACATTTTTTTAGGACATTCAAAAATTGGGCTTGCGACCTCAGTCAGGACAAGATTTCTGGGGAAAACCATTGCATTACTTAAGTATCAAGCAGGTCTCAAATTAATTAAACAAACAATTTTTGCAGAAAAAAGTGCCCCAGGGGTCTGTACTGGGTCCAATTTTATTTCTTACTTACTTAAATGATTGTATTACCCTTATGAACACTAACTTTTGTCAGTCATACGTATTTGCTGATGATATTTTGCTACTGTATACTGCAGATTCTCCTCGAATTGATTATTTTGAAACCAGTTTCAACAACCATCTTAGTTCAATATCCAATTGGATGACTTTAAATTGTCTTGAGGTTAATTCTGCTAAAACTAAAGTTATGACTTTCCATTTGCAGAACCAAAATTTTCTATGTCCTATAATATATATTGATGGACAAGTCATTGACTATGTAGATTCCTTTAAATATCTGGGCGTTATTTTGGATTCTAGTCTGAATTTTGACAATCACATAAATTATATTTCAAATAAAATTTGTCTTACTTTAAGAAGATTATACCCGTTAAAACCTTATACACCTAGATATGTAATTATGAGTCAATTTAATTATGCCCTTGAGGTATTCTCTGGATCTTGGTTGTATAATGTGAATATTCTTGGTGGAATTGTTAGAAAGGTTGTTCGCTATGTTTTTGATGTGAGAGTTCATGAGCATGATCGTTTAGAGAACTTGTACCTGAGTTTTTGAAATGTAGTTTTGAAGATTATTTAAAATTGCGTACTTTACTTCATTTTTATAAAATTATGAAATTGCAACAACCGGAACTTCTGGCAAATGAATTTTCTTTTATAAATTCAACACGGAATATTCAGATTGATGTGCCTTTAAGACATCTTTCAATATTTGATCGCTCTTTTGTGGTACGAGTCTATCAAGTTTGGAACTATCTGCCAAACAATCTTAAACTTTTTTCTTATTCCTGTTTAACATATAAACGTAAACTACTCGATTACTTTAACGGATTTCCGCCTTAAAAAATGTTGCATATATCTGTTATGTATTTCTTTTTTTTATACTTCATAATCCCTTGCTATAGGCACTTATTTTAGTACTTAATTTAATATTCTTTTTTTTCCAATAAAAAAATATTTGTATTATAAATATAATTATAATAATTTAAGTTGTATCATAGCTGTACATAGTTGATTATCTAACAATACATAAATAATTGGCCATGAAGGCTTTCTTTGTATTGATGTTAGTAAATAAATAAACATAAATCTTAAACTCTTGTAAATCTTAAGTTTGCCTTTTATATTTATGTATTTTTGATTATTAGTATTATTGTGTTTACTTATTGAAAAAAAGTAAGTTTTCGAATTATTTTCATTCGATAACAAATGCCTTATTTCGACCCACCGTTCGCAATGTTTTGAAAGCAAACAATTTCCATAGCCGAATCTCTAGGGAAAAACCGTTCATAGGCCAAGTGAATATGGCAATTAGACTTGAGTTCGCAAAACTGCACAAACCTGCTCAAAAATTACGATTTCGATTACTAAAAAAGGTTATTTTTAGTGAGGAGTCCAAGTACGATATATTTGGATACGATGGCAAGCAAAGAGTGTGGCGAAAACCTAACAAAACGATAGCCAGAATTTATTATACAAATAATGGGATGGATTTTTATGTCAGAGTTTGCAAAGTGTTTTCCCAGTACTACCTAGTACAAAATTGACGCTTTTTTAAACATAATTGTAGACAGGTACCAAGTTCGTGTCCGATTAGGTTAGGTTGAACTGGCTGTCCATAGATCTGGCATATACCATATGGGTCCCTTTTGTTAGCAGATAAAACACGATAGCTTCACTTTAGATCAGACAGATGCGATAACACTCAGAGTCCCTTACAATTTCTTAGCTATCCCGCTCTTCTGGCAAGGAACTCAGTCCAGCATATCTGCCAATCTGAGGGTCTGGACACCGACGCCTTGCGAACAGCCGGTCCTATTGTCTAATGATGTTATCATTTTTTGATTGGGAAGCACTTTAATGCCAACACTCGGTCACCCATGCCTTGTCAGCGCCGTCTCGGTTGTATTCTTCTGACTGACTGCATGTGTAAAAAAGATTAGACATAATAAGATCTGCTTAAATCTAATAAGAAAGATAGATTTAGCCATATATAATCAAAGCTGTTGTAAGATATATTTATATCTTATATCAAATCCAGTATACCAGATCGTAGGCATTTGAAACAAAGTCTTTACAAAGGCTCCAAAAAACAAATTTATAACAAAATAAAGGGGGGGGGGGGGGGGGGGCACCCCAAAAATGCTTCTAAATTTCTAAATATCTTTCTCTTCTTAGTTTTAATAAAATTTGAAAATTTAGAATTTATACTCATGATAATACTTATTTTTCATTTACAGCCTATAATGTTACTTCCATACCAGCTGGTGGTACTCTAAAGACATGTCCTGATGGTGCAGTCCAAATACACGTTACCAGCGGCAATGCAGGCTCCGCTTCAGTACCAATAGTTACCAATACTTCGATCTCACAATCAGCAAACTCTGTTCGACAGCGCACAATAAGTGGTACACAAAGCAGTAATATTTCTTCATCATCCCAGCCACTGGTACAGCAGACATCAGCACAGACAACACAAATAACTACAGGGCCACCGCCAGTGCCGCAGCCTGGTCAGCCTGGAGCACCACCACGTCTTAAAGTCGAAGATGCCCTAAGTTATTTAGATCAAGTTAAATATCAGTACTCTGATCAGCCACAAATCTACAATAATTTCTTGGATATAATGAAAGAATTTAAATCGCACTGTATTGATACGCCCGGAGTTATTCAAAGAGTATCAACTTTATTCAAAGGTCACACAGAATTGATATACGGATTTAATATGTTTTTACCGCCAGGATATAAAATTGAAATCCATTCCGATGAATTGGGTTGTTCAGTACCAGTAGTATCAATGCCCTCACCACCGGGCTCAGCCCCGGGAAGTGGTACCACAGTTCATGCTGTTTCTGGTACCGCTATGACTTTAAGCCACAAAACTGGCAGTGCAACCGTACATCAGTTACAATCAAGTGGTACTGGGGGCGCTGTAAATCTAATGACACATGGTGGAGCATCACTATCTCAGACAACTATACATGCTTTACAACCTCCTGCACCAGCCCAGCAATCACCGAGTACAGCATCTGGTGGGGGTCATACACCAACACATGTACCAACACTTCCTACTGCTTCGCCAGCTCCGACTCAAGTTACGGTAGCCCCTGTTAATGCTATACCACCCAATATGCCACAAAACTATTCACGTGATAGGGAACGAAATGCGTCGTCTGCTGTCGTCGCAGCTGCAGCAGCAAATATTGCCTCTACGGCTGGTGGTATGGTTGTTGGTGGTGGTCCGCCGGCACCAAATTCTCTAAATGAAATAAGTCCACAAACCGGAGCACAAGGTCATCACAATCTGCATCAAATATCACAAGCCCATCAATCGATGATGATGGCTGAATCGGCCGCCGCACCAGGTTCAACACCACAACAGCCAGTAGAATTCAATCATGCCATAACTTATGTCAATAAAATTAAGGTAACACGCATTATTTTATTTATCCTCAAAATATATTTGATTACTTATTTTTTTTTTTTTTCACTTTGCAGAATCGTTTTCAAAATCAACCCGAAAAATACAAGAAATTTCTCGAAATCTTACATACCTATCAGAAGGAGCAAAAAGTCATTAAAGAAGGCTCAACGGCCGGTGTTAATCAAGGTAAAACTCTTACCGAACAGGAAGTCTATACACAGGTGGCAAAACTATTTGGTCAGGATGAAGATTTACTACGTGAATTTGGACAATTTTTGCCCGACGCCACAAATCATCAGGCCCAGCAGTATATGACAAAATCTCATAATGATCACAAACGTACCACATCTGCGGCATTGAGTGGGGGTGCTCATATAACAATGTCGCCAGCCAGTGGCACCGCAACAACGGGATCGCCATTGCATTTAAGTAGTGGTGCTACTCTATCACAGATCAGTACAACATCTCATGCAGCGGCCTTGGGTAATCTAACAGCCGTAAATACCAGTGTTAGTCTAAAGTCGACCTATAACAGTTCTCAGCAGAATCATGTTATTAGCAGTGGTGGGCGGGCAGGAGGAGGAGTGGGAATAGGTGGAGATAGTAGTGGTGGACCCCCTCCAGGTGGTTCAGCAAGTGGTGATATTATGTTTGAAAAAGATTTTCGTGGTAACTTACATGTTAATGTTCATCATCAAACGGGAGCAGCGGGAACACATCATCATCTAAGTGGTGGTAACACAGGCGGTGGTGGTGGTGGTAATATTCGAGCAGCTGTTGGTGCATATGATACTAAAGATACGCATCGTAGCAACCATCATGCGTCAGTTGTAACGGGTACGCAAAAATATTTGTCACACCATCATCATCCACATAATCAAACAGCGGGACCCAACATGGCTCCTAATATGGGCAATTTAAGTAGTCATATAACGAAAAAGTCTCCCAACTATGGTGGTCTCCAGACAGGTATACCACCTGTTGGCCTGACCCATATGCCTGGGTCTACCAACGTCACTGGTCTTAATTATGCCACCTCACAGGCCACCAATGCTGCCTATCACAATCAAATAATTCATGCCGGTTCTAGGCGTCATGCTGTTGATGATATTGGAGGTGTGGGCGCTCTTGGTGTACCACCGACAAAACGACATAAACCCATATGTCGAGATATTTCCTTCTCCGAAGCATCAAGAAAATGTAGTATACAAGATGCTGCCTTCTTTGATAAAGTACGAAAATCTCTGCGCAGTCCAGAAGTTTATGACAACTTTCTGCGATGTTTAACGCTGTACACACAAGAAATTGTTTCCAAGACTGAACTTCTGACATTGGTTACACCATTTCTTAGTAAATTTCCCGATTTATTCCGATGGTTTACGGAGTTTTTAGGCCCACCCAATTCACTAGTATCGGGCCAAGCCTGTGGCATTACCGGCGGCCATTTGGAGGGTATACCTCTGCAAGCGGCGCAACGTCACGGCGTCAGTTCCAATAGCAACTCGGCTGGTGGTCCATCGTCACATGCGGCCAATTTTAATGATCGTCAAAATAGTTTACAACAAAGTGATCATCATCAGGAAATTGATTTGGCTTCGTGTAAACGTTTGGGTGCATCTTATTGTGCTCTGCCACAGTCAACTATACCGAAAAAATGTTCTGGACGTACACCATTGTGTCGGGAAGTATTAAATGATAAATGGGTTTCCTTTCCCACCTGGGCTAGTGAAGATTCAACATTTGTTACTTCACGTAAAACACAATTTGAGGAAACAATATACAGGTTGGTGGTAACACTTGTTTAAATTAATTCAAATTAGTTTTATCTTCTTTTTTTATATTTTTCTTATTGTTCCTAATTACCATTCTTCGAAATACACTTTCACAAAGCCAGAGACAATAATATAAAAATAAACTTAGGTCGGCTAACTTAACTACAAGTATATATTTATATTTATGGTATTTAGTTTTTATATAACAATACATAAATAATTGGTCATGAAGGCTTTCTTTGTATTGATATAAATAAATAAATAAAGCATATATTTAATTTAAACCTATCCTGACTTTATTTCATGCAAATTTTACTTATGGTTAAGGTTAAAAACAAACTTTGCTAAGTAAAATCTGCATTAAAATAAACTCAGCTCTCTCTCTGAGATAAGTTAGCCGATCTAAGGACAATTTTATACGATATTCGGAAATCGTTAACGACAAAAAACCATAAAAATGAGAACTAAAGCCAACAAACTATTTTTTAAATGTTTCCTAGTTTTAAAATAAAAATATATTACAAAAACAAAATTTGAAAAGTTATTATATTAAAAATATTAAATTTAGTAAAAACTAAAATTTCTATTTTTGTAGTAAAAAAATTATTTTTTTTTTTTTTTTTTAAACCAAATCTGATTTTATGTTAAAGGTTTTAAAATAAAAAAAGAAATGTTTTTCTTAATAATTTTTAATTGTTTTAAAAAACTTGTTATTTTTTTTTAATAAAAATATTATTTTTTTTTTTTTTAATATTTCGCTACTCCATTGTGTAGCATCTTCAGGAAATAATTATAATGACATATAATAATAAAAAAATATTCTACTATTTGCGATTTTAATAAAAAAAAATTAATAAAAAACAAATTTTCTATTATTTGTGATATTAATTATTATTATTATTTCCTGAAGATGCTTCACAATGGAGTAGCGAAATATTGAAAAATAAATAATAATATTTTTATTAATAAAAAAACCAACCTTAAGCTCAAAAAAATTTAAGAAGTTAAAAATAGAAAAAGGGATGAATAAAAATTAAAAATAATTAAAAAACTTAATTTTATGAGAAAAAAAACTTACTCAACTTTTGTTTTTAACAAAAAACATTTAATTTTATTGTTATGTGGCAAAACAAATTCACTTTTGAACAAAACCAAGATTTTGCTGAAAAAAAAATCTAAATCTCAATTTACACTACAACCAACATTTAAAAATTTTCGGTTTTAGATTCAAAATTTGTATGGAATTTGACAAGTAACAACAAAAATACTTTTCAAAAACTACTAACATTTGGTTAATTGTAAATGCAGTTATTAGTAAAATTTTTAATCTAAAGTTTATTTTTTTTTGTCACACATATTTAAGACTCACACGAACAGACATTGTACAACACATAAATATTTTTTTTGTAGTTTTTACTCTTTCAAAACTATATTTTTTTTATATTTTTTGTTTCTTAAAAATCATTAAAACAAATTGAATTCTAAATGAAAGGAATATTCACAGAACCGAAGATGAACGCTTCGAATTGGATGTGGTCATCGAAACAAATAGTGCAACAATACGTGTCCTAGAAGGAGTGCAAAAGAAAATGAATCGTCTATCACCCGAAGAATTGGCACGCTACCATTTGGATGATTATTTGGGTGGTACATCACAGACAATACATCAGAGGGCCATTTATCGCATATATGGTGAAAAGGCGGGTGAAATTATCCAAGGCCTTAAGAAAAATCCTTCTGTTGCTGTTCCTATAGTGTTAAAACGTTTAAAGGTGAAAGAGGAAGAATGGAGAGATGCTCAAAAGGTAAAGATGGTCAATTGTTCAATTTGAGAATGTGTGTTTGAAGGATTTTTTATATTTATTATAGGGCTTCAATAAACAATGGCGTGAACAAAATGAAAAGTATTATCTTAAATCTTTGGATCATCAGTCAATTAATTTTAAACCTAATGACATGAAGGCATTACGCTCCAAAAGTCTATTTAATGAAATTGAAACCCTTTATGATGAGGTAATTGAATAAATTTTATATTGAGGTTGAATTGTTTTTGTTTTTTTTTTTTTATATAAACTCTTTATATATGTATATATAGCGTCATGATCAAGAAGAAGAGAATAACGAATCCACATCGGGTCCTCATTTGACATTACATTATAAAGATAAAACCATTTTAGATGATGCTGCCAATTTATTAATACATCATGTTAAAAGACAAACTGGCATACAAAAACAAGAAAAAACCAAAATCAAACATATTTTAAGACAATTTGTGCCTGATTTATTCTTTTCCACAAGGCAGCCCTTAAGTGATGATGAACGAGAAGATGGTATGTTTAAATGACTTTTTATAAAATTTGTTTGCATTTAATTTCTTTTTTTATTTACTCGTAACTAAATTAGGGTCTTAAATTTATTTTTATATTATACTCCACCACACCATAATGTATATAAAAAAAACACTTTCAAAATTTTATTACTTCAAAGCAGCTCACAATAGCAAAAACCAAATTACTTTTGAAACCAAAATTAGTTTCATATGCAGAACTTTTTAAAATATGCAGTTTTTATCAAATTATAAAATAATGCAAAGATACATTTTTGTCCTACAAATAAAGAAATAAATCAAAATTTTAAAAGCTTATTTCAAAAAAATTATAGCCAACGCTTTTTTATTTTTTAAATGGTAAATCGTTCTAGAAAAGTGTGCTGCCCGTAATTTATATTTGAACTTACCACTGGACAAGTGGTTTATCAGTTATTGATTTTTTGTACTGCAGGCAATTTTAAATTAAACATCTCTCCACACCTTTCAAATGAAGTGATAGTAAAGCGGATATATGCCTAAATGTAGGAAGATGTTTCAAATATGCACTTTTTAGGCAAAAATGTTAAAATGTGTTTCTGCATATGAGAGAATTTATATTGCAAGCACCTTCGAGCATCAAAAACGTCTGATTTCCTAGATATAGAGAAGTCTCTTCTATCTATTATGGCTTACGCAAGGTCGGCAGTCTAATATTACTGTGAGCGGCCCATTGTTAATATAAAAGCGTATTTTTTTTATCAAAAAAAAAAACTTAAACAACTTCAAAACAATCAGTTGTTGGCCCAACCGTTTTAAAAATTTAAAATATTTCATTAAAATTTACAGTGAAAGTGCTGCTGTAGATGATGGTAACGGAACTAATAAAAGATTACGATGCCAAGAATATCTTTAATGGCAAAACAAATATTGAAATAAAAAAACCCTTTAATTCGAATATTTTTATAATTTAACTCTATAAATCGCAATCTCCACAAATAGTAAACTCCTCTAACTCGTAAAAAACTTCTGGCCAGTTCGGATTACGGATAATCGCTGTTCTACTGTACATGTTTTTATGGCTTTAACATGCTTTTTCAAGTAAAGTGATTAGAAATATCCAATTTTTACAAAAAATGCAAGATGTAATTTCTATATATTTTTTTTAGATTTTTTTTTTTGAAAATATAGTTCAATCATTTAAAAAAGTCAAAATTGTAATGGTTTTGGAAAAACTAAAAACGTTTTTTAGACAAACCTTTTAGTAATATCGAAAGGTGGGGGCGTAAATATATGTCATTATGGTGCATAGCAAATATAAAAATATTTTTGTAAAATGTAATAATTGTTAACCAATATTTTTTTGTCGAATTGTTATAAAATTTGTTTCTTTTTACATATGAAATGTTATTTGTTTGTCATTTAGTAATTTTGTTTTATTTTTCTTCTGTTTGTTTTCCATTTCCAAATTGTTTATATAAATATTTCCATGTTTTTTTTTAATATTTGTTTGTATATTAAATAAAAAAAAAAAAAATAATGCATGCTGATAAATAAATAAAATGTAAATTTCTTTACTTTTTTCCCGTCATCTGTTTACTAAACCTAAATGCATGTTTATCCTTATCATTTGACTATTTTTCCATTGCCTGTCTATCTATCTCCTTTCCATCTCTCCTCCAACTTTCTTTGGCCCTTTTTTATACTTTAAAGTATTCCCATTTTTATTAGATGACAATGATAAAATGGATGTAGATACAACACCATGTAAACAGGATAAAAATAAATCTACAATTAATACAACACCTTCGGCAATAACATCATTGTCTGCAGCAGCAGCAGCAACAACAACAACGGCATCAACGGTAGCAGTTGCTGCAACGACAACATCTATAAAAACAGAATCTGAAACAACAGATACAAACGTTTTAACAGCAACGACAACAACTAGCACCCCACCTGTAATTAATCATACAATAACAGAAACGTCAACAATAGCATCATCGTCATCCCTGTCGGCAGTGACGTTAACAACAGCTACACCAAGCATGTTGTTGACAACCACAACTTCAACGTTGGTAACTGATAAAAATCTTGAATCTGGTAAAAATAAAAATTTTGAAACTTCAAAAGAATTAATAATGTCAACAACAACAACCATAACAGCTACAAATACAACATTTACAACAACTGCTCCATCCTCTACGACCACATCGAGTGATACAAAAGTTTCTAGTACTTCCTCAACATTCTCAACAGATGTGAATACAAATATAATAAAATGTGATCCCACAGCAACAGCTAATGCTGAATCAACAGTTTCGGCTGGTGGTGGTGTTAACTCTTCAACGACAGGTTTATCTAGTGTTAATACAACGACAACAACAACAGCTTCATTGTCATCATCAACAACGGCAAACTTAACATCGCCCATCAGTGTAAATCCTAACATCTCGAAAATAGTTGATGGCATTAAAATGGAAATTAAACAAGAAGATGATGAAATGCCATACTCTGATATACCAATTCCACCACATGCAATTAGTAAACATATGGTAAGTTAAAAATAAATTATTAAAAATTTTACATATTGGCAATATTTAAAGAAATAAGCGATCAAATTTATTTAAAACAAGATTACATAAATAGATATTCCCATTTATATTATTTATTTATTTATCCATATTTTAATACAAAAAGCCTTCAAGGCAAAAAAAATGTATTACATAACAATACGCTCCTGAACAATTCTTAAAAACTAATTGAAACTATACATACAAAATATATAATATGTACATATAAAAAAATTAGTACACTCAAACATAATTTACTTTATTTGGCTCTCCAGCCGAAAGAAAAAGTATAATTACCGGTAATCATTTTAAGTAATAGGTTAAAAAAAAGAAAAAAATCTCTCGAAACCAAGGTTGTTAACTCATTTTTAGCCGAAAAGCATTGTTGGATGTCATGGGTGGGTAAAGCAGTCCAGTCATTCGATAAATTTGACGATAGCAAAAATACAACGCTGTGGGTGGTAGGTTTGAACAGCTGTTTTTTGTTGTTATACTGAAGAGAGGGGTACAGAAAAAAAAAAAAAAAAAAAAAAGAAGTATACATAGCTACATACAAGAAAGATGGAGGAAAAATTTTAAAAAATGAAGGAACTTCCTTTTAAAAGAAAAATCTAATTCGATTCTGGTTTTGGATGAAGTAGGAAGAGTGGCCGGCGAGAAATTTTTTTATTGGGAATTGCAACAACTACAACATCAGCAACAGCAACAATAATAAAATACAGCAGTGGTGGCAAAAATTTACAAGTTTTTATTTAATTTTAGTACAATATGAAATATTATTTATAAAGAAAAAAAGTTCTATACATAACATTGGATTCAGCCACTTCTTCCTACTCAACGTTGGAGGAGCTGCATTAGCACCACCACGCCTGGGGTGCTAGGTAACCAGTGGATAACACCATTTTACGAGAGTTACGTGGACGACCTGACGGACATGACTGAAAAAAAAGTGTTTTCTTTTAGTTTCTAAGGAATTGATAGGATAGACATTTAGTGTTTTTTTTTTACTTACCTGGGAGTAATCCCCTATTGAGGAGTGCGAAAGTCGCTAGGTCGAGCTCAACCTTAGGCCGCGAGTGTTAAAGTCCGGGGAATTTTGCCCATATTAAGAAAAATGTTGTTCCTATGAAAAAAAAAAAAGGAAAATCAAACTAAAATAAAATATTATAAAAATTTTAAACGTAAACGGGAATACCGTACCTCGGACACAGTGACGGACGACCATTCCACTGAGGCCAACACCGCAAGGCATTCAGCTAATTGGCAAATCAAAGCGAATACGCCATCTTTTATTACCCACCATTTTGGGGAAATTAGTGAATTTTGGGATGCCGTTAACAGCAACAAACGTTAAAATAACCTAAAAGGAAATCAAGAGTATTTAATGGCGACTTGGTATAATTTTTTTTTTCAAAGTAATTTTATATTAAAAAATATTTATTTTTTTTTTTTTTAAATCAATTTTTGTGAATGTTAGAAGAATTGTTTTTTTATAATCGCTGAAAATAGAAAATATCAATTAAATTTAAAGAAACAAAGATTTTTTGTTGTGTTAATACCAATATTTTTTTTCAAATGCCACAATTTGGCAATAATAATATTAAATGTATAGATATACAAAAATGAAAATATATTCTGTTTAACCAAATTAACATGACGGTTTAGATTTTTTTTATAAGTGGTAGCAGGGAGAAGAAATAAGCGGGGTAAGTAATTGGGGCATTCCGGTCAACGTTTATGGAATGTCACGGTGAAACCAGTTCCTTTTGGTTTCAGAGGGAGGGTAACCATATTGGCGAAACAGCTGCCAATATAAAAGGTAATTCTTTTGGTGTTTTGGGTGTGCTGCAGGGAGCGTGGCGTATAAGACGCCTTTATAACCAATTCCTTCGTGCATTGATTTTCTTTGCATCGCTTTGTCTCGGGTCCCCATAAAATCATAAAAATTTTTCATAAAGTCACCTAATGCAAAAACAGGCTGGCATGAATTTATTGTCCGTGTCTGTTATGCCCAGTTTGGTCGGCAAGAATCCCCCCTATCCGGCGAGCTCAAGCCGAGCGTTCCGCAAGCATGCCAGCACTGCCGACAACCTGGCAACACCTTTTATTTTTATATAGTATCAACAGCTGACACGACAGTATGGCGCCCGTACGTGGGGCTCGAGGCAAAGTTTTAAAATTTCGGACTGTGAGAATATGGGTCTCGTAAAGTTTTGTAAGTCTTATTAGGTTTTCAAGAGTACCTAATACATGCGACAAGTCTTGAGAGAGAACGATATATTCTCTCCAGTCGAGGTAAAATTTAGTTTTTAAATGTCACAGCCTTAAGTGGCAAATCATTTCCTGTCCAGTAAGTCCCGGTGGTCGAGGCTATTAAGCCAAGAGCCGCGTTGCGACTGGTTCGGGGGGGTGTTAGGTCACTTAAGTGTTTTTTTTTTTTCATCACTATTGTGGGTCTGGTACTCGAGTCTTGGTAATTAGTTTTTTTTAGCTACCAATAAATAAGTTTTTATTTTAGCTTCGAGTCCAGGTCAAAAATAGAACCTAAGAAGGTTGCTAAAAATTAGTTTTTATATTTACCTTTGAGGTTGTGACTCATTTTTAGAGTCAGGTCCACTTCAGATGCAGTCGCTAGTCCATAAATGCATTATTCCAATCGGAAATTATAGTTGCAGCGCGAGCACTGGGGTGGCCAAATATCAGCTATCTCCATATACCTTAAGCTTTTTGTACCCACGAAGCTCCTGAAAAGCAAATAGTTTATTAAAAAAGGTACACTCAAGATACCAAAAGTAATACTTATCTTGACCCCGCAATTTTTTTCTCCCGAAACGCTACCACATATCGATATCTTCATTGCATTTTCTTTTTTTTATACATTTGATTTTGTTATCATCTTTCGAGTTTTTCTTTATTTTTGATTTCTCATTCCTTTTATTTTAATTTGTTATTTTTATATTTTCGAGTGATTTTTATTTTATCGCCAAATTGAATCGTTTGGAATTTTAGTTTTTCCTAAAAGCAAAGTTGAATTGGGTTGTCTTATAGTTTGCTTCTATAGGCTAGTTTTAGCACATTTGTTGTTTCTTTGGCTGTTTTTTTATTATGGTTTTAACTCGACAAGCCAGCAATTTGGGCAAAATGTCGACTACCACGGATGGAACACAAGCCACCAATACCATCACCGCTGGGGCTAGTGGTTCGAGTACTACCACCACCACCAGTACTACAACAATTGTAACCCCTACAACAACCAGTGAGGCTAATCCACCCAACGTGCCTCAATATGACGCTGCTCTCAGCTCAGAAAGTCTGACGGATGAAGCGATAGTGTCGCCGGATTATCTCAGTAGGACAGCTCAACAGGTCCGGCGCGAGTTTAGAGAAGGTGTTTCTATAGACCCAGGAAATTCAATTAGTGTCAGCGAAATTCAAGAAGTTGTTAATGCTGCAGTTGGTGTTTCACAATCTCAGTTTATGAAAGAAGTGGATGACAAGATAAGCAGAGCTCTACGAGAGATAATGTTGGCGATAAATGCGCCGAGAAATGATGGTGTTCATGCTAATCCTGATCAGCCACAGGGGTATCCCCAAAATCCGGGATTGCCTCCAAATGCACCGCACCATATACAAGGGCAGGCAACTTTACCACCAATGCCACCATTATTTCCTGCACCAAATCAGGAATCAGCGCCTGCAAGGCAAATTCCTTTAAATTTTGAATTGGGTCCTAGTAGCCAACCGTTTCAACCGCAGCTTCAGCAACAAATGTCGCAGCATTCAGTGCATGGGTCTCACCCACAGGTACAACAACCGTTTCTACCATATCCAGCCTATACTCCTAGGCCAGAGTCACAACAGGTTCACTGGTTGGAACAGCAAAACCAGCAACGGAATCCACCACAAATTCAACCACCTCAACAGCAAAATCTGCAAAATTATCAACAACAAAACAATTATCATAATCAACAACAAAATAATTTACTAAACCAACAACAAAATTTTCAACAGAGTCAACAGTACTTACGTTACGGTGAACCAAATCGGAGAGTGCCGCAGCCTGGTAACCCAGCGCAGAGCGTTAGTTATCCGGTCTCGAATTATTACTGCGAACCGCTAGGCCAGTCCAAACTTGCTAAGTGGGGGCTGAAGTTTTATGGCACAGAAAAATCCATGAACGTGCATGAGTTTATTTTTCGGGTCAGGGAGTTATGCAAAGACTATAATTGCTCCGAAAGTGAACTCATGCGCGGTTTTCCCCTGTTGCTTGAGGACCCTGCGTTGAGCTGGTATTGGAACCATCGAAAGTTGGGCCTTGTTGATACATGGGCAAAGTTGGAGACCGCTCTTTTGACACAGTACCGCCATTATGAAAAAGACGTTCAGGTGCAGATGAAGATAATAAGCCGCCGACAGCTCCCTCAAGAATCTTTTGAGGATTTTTATAATGCTGTGATTAAGCTGCGTAATCAGCAAGAAAAGCCGTATGACGAAGATCAGTTGGTTGATATCATGCGCGGCAACCTGAAGCCGTCATTAGCTCAGTTGATGTTTCCATTGCAGCTGAACAAACTGTCAGATTTCTGCCGTGAGGTGAGGAGGGCTGAGAGCTTATTAGCCAGTCAGCGCCAGCAGTACCCGCAACGCCAAAGTTTTGCACCAAGGTTGCATGAAATAGACTACGAGGATGAGCCGCGGCCTGAAGAGCTGGAGGTGGATGGTATTCGATCCACTAGCCACTACACGTGTTGGAATTGTAAAGTGGTAGGTCATAGTTTTGTAGAATGTCCGTCGACTACTCGCAGGTTGTTCTGTTTCAGGTGTGGTAGGGACAACGTTGTGACTCCTAAATGCCCGAAGTGCCAGGGAAACCGATCCCGGAACCCGTCTCAATCTGGGGAGGCGAGGTCCACCGAGGTCTAGACCCAGAGCGGGAACAAAAGTTAGGCGATAGAAAACCAAGAGTTAGAGAATTAAAACCCTTACATATAAGAATTAGAGAATATAACGAGGCCAGAGCTCGAATATTTGGGCCAACCCCAAATAGAATTAAAAAAGCTAGAGATAGGTATAGAAACAGGAAAAAGATTCGGCGGGAAGTTGCAGCAGCTTCTCTGTACGAGGGTGAAGACTCGCGTTTTTATACCCAGTTAAATATAAACGGCTACGAAATAAAAGGTTTGTTAGACAGCGGGGCCACGGTGACATGTCTAGGTAAAAATTGCCTCGATTTTGTGTTAAAAACCGGTTTGAAAATACACAATTTTTACGCTGAAGTTAAAACCGCGGATGGTAGTCCTCACAGAATAGTGGGTCGTGTGCGAGCAGAGGTGTCATTTAATAAATTAAAACACGCCATCACGTTTTATTTAGTACCTACGCTTAGTCGTGAGCTATTTTTGGGTGTCGATTTTATGAAGGTTTTTAAATTGTTCGCCAATATAGAGAGTTTGACAACCAACGGCGTTAGTCTCTGCGAGGAAACAGAGGGTACCGTAGAGGTCAAAGCTCACACTCTTACCGACTTGCAGCGGCAGCAGTTAGACACCGTTGTTTCTAAATTCCCGTGTTTTACGAAATTAGGATTGGGTAAAACCAATTTAGAAATTCATACAATTGACACTCGGGACGCGGTTCCGGTGAAAGGCCGGCATTATCCAGTCTCCCCGGCTGTGCAGAAGTTGATGTTCGCAGAGCTTGATAGGATGCTTGGCCTAGGGGTCATTGAGGTTAGTGATAGTCCATGGAGTCACCCGGTCACTTTGGTCCGCAAGGGCGAAAAGAATCGGTTATGCCTGGATGCTCGCAAACTCAATGCGCTGACGGTCAAGGACGCCTATCCTTTGCCGCACATCGAAGGTTTGCTCAGTCGGCTCGGAGACACTTATTTTATTTCAAGCGTTGATTTGAAAGACGCATTCTGGCAGATACCCCTAGATCAGTCTAGCCGGGAAAAAACTGCATTCACGGTGCCACAGCGACCACTTTATCATTTTACGGTCATGCCTTTTGGGTTGTGTAACGCGGCCCAAAGGTTATGCCGTCTAATGGATAAAGTGATCCCCTCATCACTACGTGATAGAGTTTTTGTCTATCTAGACGATTTATTGGTTGTCTCGCCAGATTTCAATATTCATTTGGAGTTGTTGTCACAAGTGTCGGATTGTTTGTCGAATGCGGGACTGACAATCAACGTTGCAAAATCAAAATTTTGTTTTAAAGAGCTGAGATATCTAGGGTACATCGTTGGTGGCGGCAAGTTAAAACCTGATCCGACCAAAGTGGAGTGTATTACTCGTTACACATATCCAAAAACACCTAAACAGGTGCGTAGTTTCATGGGAGCCACGGGTTGGTATAGAAGGTTCATACCAGATTATGCCACCGTTGCTGCACCGATTTTTGAGACACTGAAAAAGGGTAAAACGTTTCACTTTACGGATGAAGCGAAGGTCGCTTTCGATCGCCTCAAAGAAGCTCTGGTTACGAGCCCAGTTCTTGTTCACCCTGACTTCTCCAGACATTTCTATGTTCAGTGCGACGCATCCGATATAGGCATTGGCGCAGTGCTTTTTCAGAAAGATGATTCTGAAGCAGAACACCCAATCGCCTATTTCTCTCACAAATTAACCTCAGCACAAAAGAATTATTCAGTCACTGAGCGAGAGTGTCTGGCAGTTGTCATGGCGATCAAGAAATTTAGGTCCTATATAGAACTGATGCCATTTTCCGTCATTACTGATCACAGTAGCCTCAAGTGGCTTATGTCTACAAAAGATCTCAGCGGTCGTTTGGCCAGATGGAGCCTTCATCTCCAGGCGTATAGTTTTGGCATTCAGCATAGGCAGGGAAAACAAAATATTGTACCCGATACCCTATCGCGCTATGAGATGGATGAGCTTGCACCGAATGTAGAGAGTTTCATTGATTTAGAGTCAGCCAGTTTCAAGTCGGAGGATTACCTTAATATTATTGAAAACATTGTGGAAAATGCTGATCAGTTGCCTGATATTAAGGTGATTGATGGCATAATTTATAAAAGGACAGTTCCGTACGACGGTGTCCAGCTAAATGAAGATTTTGCTTGGAAACTCTGGGTTCCCAGTGATTTAAGGAGTAAAATAATTGAAAAGGCTCATAATCCACCTCAAGCAGCGCATGGTGGATTTGGTAAGACTCTTCGGCGTGTGCGAGAATATTTTTATTGGCCAAATCAAAGTTCTGAAATTCGTAATTTCGTGGCAAATTGTCAAATTTGCAAGGAATCAAAGCCGGCCAACGTTACCTTACGTCCACCAATGGGCTCTGAAACGCTAACTTCGCGTCCGTTTCAACGTATATTCGTCGACTTTTTAGGCCCTTACCCGCGGTCGAGAAACGGGAATGCATTTATTTTTATTGTGTTAGACCATCTAACCAAGTTCGTTTTATTAAAGGCTATGACGAAAGCAAATTCGAAAAGCGTTATAAAATTCTTGATATCGGAGGTCTTCCATAAGTTCGGTACGCCCGAGACGATTGTTTCCGATAATGGGAAGCAATTTACCAGCAAGGAATTTTCCGATACGGTCAAAAATTTCGGGGTAAAGCATATTAGGACCGCAGCGCACTCGCCACAGGCGAATGCGTCTGAGCGTGTCAATCAATCAATTCTTGCTGCAATTCGCTCGTATATGCAAGATGACCACTCCGAGTGGGATAAATACCTGTCAGAGATTGAATTTTCTTTGCGTTCGTCGGTTCAAACGTCAATTGGTGTGACTCCATATTTTGCCCTTTTTGGCATGAACATGGTAAGTCATGGCAGCATTTATCAAATTGCTCGTAAACTTGAAAGTCTTAATGACCCGGAGATGGACATAGTTCCAAGGCCGGTAAAACTGGACGCAAATAGAGAAAAGATTCGCGAGAATTTACATAACGCCTACTTAAGAAATGCAAAAACGTATAATACACGGTGCCGAGTCATAAAATTCGTTCCGGGACAAGAGGTCTACCGAAGAAACTTTCAACAAAGCGATTTTAAGAAAGGCTTCAACGCGAAATTAGCCCGCAAATTCGTCAAATGTCGGATAGTTAAACCCATAGGTAATAGCCTGTACGAGGTCGAGGACATGCAAGGTCGCTCGATAGGTGTTTACCACGGTAAAGACCTTAAGCAATAGTCGTTGCGTTTTTTTTTTGTTTTTTTGAAGTGCATAGAAATAAAGTTTTTCGGGCATTGGTCGAGATTTGGTGACCTGTACATTCGTCTTTGGATATTCGAGTCAGAGATTTCATTTGTCGTTTAGATGGAAGATTTTGAAGTTTGGTTTTAACATAAGCCTACGTTTCTAAGCTGATTGCATTTGCAATCATCATTGTGCCTCAGGTGTGAGTGCCATGATAACTCTGGGGAACTATGCCATTAAGAGCTAGACACTCCAGCACTGGTACAATGATATTTTCTGAGTCCGTATTTACGGCGAGTTAACCAAAGTGATTTAATCATCAAAAACAGAATCTTGCGATAAGATAATGGTTTTGCCATCGCAACGATATTAAAATCCCTGACCCTTGCACCAAAGAATAACGTACAAGGTCGTCAAGTCCCAATTACCCGGTACACGGGGCGTTCACGGTATGTGCTAAAATGATTATATACATTATGTGAAAGCTCTCGTGTACCAGGTGATGCAGAAGATTCTAATATCGACAAGTCAGTTTTTCGGTTTTTTTTATCTATTTCTAAGCTTAAATCTATTTAAACTCTAATTCCTACTTGTATGTATGAGCAAATTCTTACCAATAAAATTGGTTGCCGGTTTAAAGGTGGCTAGGGATTCGTTTTCCTTCATTGTCGGGCTAGATGATGTTGGATCCATTTAGTTTGCAATCTGGGTTTAGAACCTGAAAGCTAAAAGAAATATAATTAGTTTAAGTTTAAAGTATTTTATTAGTATAAAATTTTTGATTTTTTATTTAGGTCGCAAAATTGGTTTCACTCCCCCTTGAATTCGAAGTGCAATTGAATTACTGTCACTTCGGGGGAATGTTTTCACTACTTTTAGGTAGGCAATGGAAATCTTGTTGAATTTTAGATTTCATAGCTTAAGTTTAAGTTTAATTTTATTTTTTTTATTTTAAATTTTTTTTATAAAAAAGGTTAATTTGAAGCTATTTTGTTTTCCTTTCGGCATTGAATTTGGTAAAGTCCATCCAAGAGTGTTTGAGATTCGAAAGGAAGACAAAAAGCCTGCAAGAGCAAATACTTTTTATGAATTTTCAAAGTATTTTAAGTTTTTACGCTGTTTTTTTTGCACCATTTTTATATATATAACATACGTGGGTTCGATTAATATTGTTGTCGAGTTGGCTAACTCGGTAGCTCGATCGAGTTTTAATACACAGCAGCTTTTGTACCTTTCCTCCTTTGTTTATGCTTCACCTACAGACAAAAGTAAAACACTAGAGTTAATTATTCGCTTTCAACTTTTTGCAGATAAATCAGGAATTTGTTTTGGTTCGTTCAGTCAGGAAAAAAGAAAACTAAATCTTAAAAGGAAAAAATTTGTTCGATTGATCGATTGAATAACGAATAAGATCAAAAAAATAATTTTTAATTAGTAATTTATTTAATGCAAAAAAAATAAACAATTTTAAAATCAACTGAAAAATCTATTGCAATTGCCTGTCGGTTGCTTTATATCTTTTTTTGATAACGACTCAAATACTGTAAACTTGCGTTTTTAACTGAAGTATAATAGCCGGAACCCGATATTAGTATTGTTAAAACGTTTTGTTTTTTTTTTCAATAAAAAAACAAACACTGTTGTTCAAGTTAATTTATTATTCAATAAAGTTTTTTTTATTTTAATAAAAGTTTAAAATGTTTATTTTCGTTTCAAAAACAAAAAATTAAAAAATCTTTACTGATATTTATCAGAAAAGTTGGGAATTAAAATCATCATTGATGGAAAAAGTACAAAAAAAATAAAACAAACAAAATTAGTTATAATGTTAAATAAAAAAAAGGGGAAAAAAATGGGGAAAAAGCAAGTTAATGCATTAGGCGTTTTAAAGCGTATTTTCTAGAACGTAATAAATTTAATACGAACAAAGAACAAAATCAGTTTTCAATTTTCTTCCTCATTAAACGTTAAACGTTTTTTGTCAACCTTTTTTGAACTTTGATATTTAAAATTTTTTTTTTTTGTTAGTTTGAAAACATATTTTTTTTTATTTTGTTTTTGGAAGTATTATAAAAAAAAAAAAAAACTTTTAAAATGAAAAGACATTTATTTTGAAAACAAAATAATAAAACGTTTTCGGGTGCCTGCTCAATGGGTGGTATTACACTTGAAACTCAATTGAAGATTGTTCTCTTTTAAAACTAATAATGAACTAGATTTGTAGTTTTATACAACTTACCCGACTTAAGGGGTTGAAACGCATCGTTTCGAAGTTGTTCGCTGCTGGCAATCGTTACGCGGTCTTCAAGGGGGTGCGCCGTCCATTGGGAATATATATATATATTAAACCTAGATAGGAAAACAGAAAATTATTAAATTGGTGTTTAACATTTGGAAAGTTTATTTTCACTTTATACTTACCAGTGGCCAGCGTATAATGGTGTGGGGCTTTTGAGGTCATATCCACTGCTTGGCTGGAAAAAAAATAAAGAAACATAATTTCTAATAAAATTAACTCACCTTCTTTGTTGTCATTCCGGAAATAGCCATCTTGTATCAAACGAAACCTGAAATTATAAAAAGAGAGATTTTTTTTGAATTTGCACATGGTTGTACAATCTTTATATTCATGAATGAAAGGCTGAATGAAAGTTGAAGGGGAGGTGGAGGGCATGAGTAAAAAAAAAAAGTTTAAGAAAAAGAAATTTTGTTCTATGTGTTTGTAGCACAGAATAAAAATTCTTTTTAAGTTCTTCCTTTAAAACACAAAAAAAAAGGGAAAAGACAATTGCTTTCCTGATCATTTAGTTTTTTATAAAATTTTCCAACATATTTTTATTTTTTGGTTCACATTTGTTTTTTTGCATATTTGAACTTATACTTTGTTGGCACTTTTTTTTTGTTTTCCACTTACACAATATGTTTTTTAACACACACTTGTCACAATATTTTTAATTATAATTAAATTTTATTTCCTTTTTTCACTTTTTTTCATTAATAATTTTTATTACTTACCTTGTATGTTTTGCACCCAATTTATTTTACAAATGTCATTTTTTTTCGTGCTGCCAGATCGTTAGGTTTGGGTAATTCAGCAGAAAAGGGCGTTTTACACTACTCTTTATGGAAGGGATGCCAGATCTAATTTTCGAATGGGGGATTGGTAAAACGGCACCGACTGGCCAAAAAGGTCCCATCTTAGAAACGTGACCAACCAATTTAGAGTTTTGCTAATTGTGACGAAATATTCAGTATTCTCCCTCCCATCCTGGTTTCTTGATGAAATGCCAGGATGGTTGGGTTTGTCATGGGTGGGTAAAGCAGTCCAGTCATTCGATAAATTTGACGATAGCAAAAATACAACGCTGTGGGTGGTAGGTTTGAACAGCTGTTTTTTGTTGTTATACTGAAGAGAGGGGTACAGAAAAAAAAAAAAAAAAAAAAAAGAAGTATACATAGCTACATACAAGAAAGATGGAGGAAAAATTTTAAAAAATGAAGGAACTTCCTTTTAAAAGAAAAATCTAATTCGATTCTGGTTTTGGATGAAGTAGGAAGAGTGGCCGGCGAGAAATTTTTTTATTGGGAATTGCAACAACTACAACATCAGCAACAGCAACAATAATAAAATACAGCAGTGGTGGCAAAAATTTACAAGTTTTTATTTAATTTTAGTACAATATGAAATATTATTTATAAAGAAAAAAAGTTCTATACATAACATTGGATTCAGCCACTTCTTCCTACTCAACGTTGGAGGAGCTGCATTAGCACCACCACGCCTGGGGTGCTAGGTAACCAGTGGATAACACCATTTTACGAGAGTTACGTGGACGACCTGACGGACATGACTGAAAAAAAAGTGTTTTCTTTTAGTTTCTAAGGAATTGATAGGATAGACATTTAGTGTTTTTTTTTTACTTACCTGGGAGTAATCCCCTATTGAGGAGTGCGAAAGTCGCTAGGTCGAGCTCAACCTTAGGCCGCGAGTGTTAAAGTCCGGGGAATTTTGCCCATATTAAGAAAAATGTTGTTCCTATGAAAAAAAAAAAAGGAAAATCAAACTAAAATAAAATATTATAAAAATTTTAAACGTAAACGGGAATACCGTACCTCGGACACAGTGACGGACGACCATTCCACTGAGGCCAACACCGCAAGGCATTCAGCTAATTGGCAAATCAAAGCGAATACGCCATCTTTTATTACCCACCATTTTGGGGAAATTAGTGAATTTTGGGATGCCGTTAACAGCAACAAACGTTAAAATAACCTAAAAGGAAATCAAGAGTATTTAATGGCGACTTGGTATAATTTTTTTTTTCAAAGTAATTTTATATTAAAAAATATTTATTTTTTTTTTTTTTAAATCAATTTTTGTGAATGTTAGAAGAATTGTTTTTTTATAATCGCTGAAAATAGAAAATATCAATTAAATTTAAAGAAACAAAGATTTTTTGTTGTGTTAATACCAATATTTTTTTTCAAATGCCACAATTTGGCAATAATAATATTAAATGTATAGATATACAAAAATGAAAATATATTCTGTTTAACCAAATTAACATGACGGTTTAGATTTTTTTTATAAGTGGTAGCAGGGAGAAGAAATAAGCGGGGTAAGTAATTGGGGCATTCCGGTCAACGTTTATGGAATGTCACGGTGAAACCAGTTCCTTTTGGTTTCAGAGGGAGGGTAACCATATTGGCGAAACAGCTGCCAATATAAAAGGTAATTCTTTTGGTGTTTTGGGTGTGCTGCAGGGAGCGTGGCGTATAAGACGCCTTTATAACCAATTCCTTCGTGCATTGATTTTCTTTGCATCGCTTTGTCTCGGGTCCCCATAAAATCATAAAAATTTTTCATAAAGTCACCTAATGCAAAAACAGGCTGGCATGAATTTATTGTCCGTGTCTGTTATGCCCAGTTTGGTCGGCAAGAATCCCCCCTATCCGGCGAGCTCAAGCCGAGCGTTCCGCAAGCATGCCAGCACTGCCGACAACCTGGCAACACCTTTTATTTTTATATAGTATCAACAGCTGACACGACATGGAATGTAAGCATTATTGGACTAAAAGTGCGTTTTGTGGTGACCTAGGCCTTGCGATCAATTTAGTGAATAGTTCAATTGAACTAGTTCGTTCACTAACAACACAAGTCTACTGCCAGTGCTATTTTATTGGTACCACAGTAAAATATCTTTAAGGTTGTTCACGGTAGGTTGGTTATCACCTTTTTTGGTTATAAAATTAAAAATAACCTCTGGGTACCGTGAACACCCTTTACTGTTGGTTATCTACTTATTTTTTCAATCAGCTGTGCTTACACCAGTGGTCGGAAGAAAGAGAGAATATAAATGTATTGGTGTTTTACACCGTAAGAAATTATTTTATCTTTCTAGATAAATGAATGAATAAATGAATTAATCGTTAAGAGAATATCCGTATTCATTGAAAATAGTTCATGTTTTTTGTATTATAAAAAACAAACAAAAATTCATAATAATAATAAAAACAAATTTTTAGAGTGTACTTTATTTCTTCAACAAAGCGGCATATACCCGCTCTGTTGATAGTTGGCATGCTATTGAATTGAAATAATTGAATTTTTTGTGCTCTTAGCTGTGAGATTTGTTGACATTCGTGTTGTGTTGAGCCTCTGTGTGCTATGAGTGCCGCCGATGACTTTCTTACACTCATAATAATCTATGCTTAAAAATACAAATATATTTTTCGTACAATATACAAATATTTTGTATATAAATATTACAAATTTTATAAAATTATACATTTTGTAAACAATACAATGATCTCGTAACTTATTTTTAGTGTACAATTGGAACATCACAAAATTATCATACTCAGCTGATGGTAATAATTTTCTTAAGTTTAGAAATTTCGTAAATAATACAAAAGGAAGTTTTATTTTTGCACAAAATTTTTTTGCGTTTTAACAAAATATTTATATTTTTATAAATATGTTTAGTATTTTTATGAAATTTCGTAAAATATAGAAATAACAATTTTCTACTATTTGCGATGTCATTTGTTTATAATGCAAAATTTTTCGTAAAGTCAAAATAATCAAATCTTTGGAAAAATGAACCACAGTTTCTGTGTATTTTACCTATGGATAATTATGAGTGTAATTACTTCTTCTCATTTTTATTAATTTTAATAAATAAAAACCAGATGTGAATGCCAATGCTACCAACATTTAATATAAAATTTAAGATGCCATTTGCCGAAAATTTGTTTTTTTTTGTGTTGCCAGCTAGTTAAATTTATACTATTTTCCAACACTACAAATAAGCATATAACCACATAATCTGTAAACAAGGGTATAGGTTGCGCAAAGTTGGTTATTTTCTTCTAATGTATTTTGTTGTTGATATAAGCATTTAATCACATAACCTGATAACCAGCCTACTGTGAACAACCTTTTTGTTTATTGTAACATCTTTGTAATATATATATATTTTTAAATTTCAATTGGTAGTTTTTGAATTTCATTTGATTTTTTTTTACATTTTAATTAATATTCTTTGAAATTTTTTGTTTTTCGAAATGCAAAGTCTATTTTTTTATTATCAAAACAATTTTGAAATCAAAATTGGTGTTTTTGAATTCCAAATGGTATATTTTTTATTTTCATTTGGTTATTTTGATATTAGGTTTGTTTTTGACGAATTTTATATCTATAACTACTTGTAAAGAAAACGACTACTTAACTTACTTTTTTTTTATTTTTTTTTTAAATAAATATAATTTGAATATTTGGGGCCGCCTTTGTACGAAAGCTGTTTTCGTATATGGACTTCGTCGGAAAGTGAAATAGAGCAATTATATTGTTTGCCCTGCTCTAGTTTTACTTACAAACACATAATTCATTCGTTAGCTTTTGTTGTTTTTAATTTCAAAATTTAATATTTGAAATATTTTTATGACAAATATTTTTGTTTACATTTAAAAGAGAAAAGCCAATAATTTCAAAGACTTGGTAGTATTTTTATACGTTCTTAATTTTTAAGTAGCTTTATCTATAACTACTTAGCAAGTCTATATCTACTTAAATTTGTATGGACAATTTTATAAATTTCGAAAAAAAACAAACCTATTATAATAGTAATTTTGTGTCTAAAAAAATTAAAAAAAGCAACAAATTCGAAATTTTGAGTATGTTTTATTTAAAGTTAAATTTATAATAATCATCAATAAAATTATTTTCGAAAACAAAAATTTAAACAATACAAACTAATTTTTTTTCTTTTTCATTTTATCGTTTTTGAGTTTTATAATGTGAACAAATTTCGCTTTTTTCTCTTCTTTAGGTATTCTCATTACCTACGATTGCTTTTTATTTTGAAATAGTAATTTTAGTTTCCAACTTTTTTTTAGAATGCATTCAATTTTATATGTATCGTATATTTTCAGGATGAAGCTTACACTCTATTCTTTGCCAATAATAACTGGTATTTATTCTTCCGTTTACATGCTATACTCTGTGATCGTCTACGTACAATGTATGAACGATCTCAACTTATAGCTGCCGAAGAAGAAAAATACAAACAAAATCGTCGTGAAAATATAGCACAAGCCTTAAGACTGAAACCCAAATCGGAAGTAGCCGTTGAAGATTACTATCCAACATTTTTGGATATGTTAAAGAATGTATTGGACGGTAATATGGATTCAAATACCTTTGAAGATCAAATGCGTGAACTGTTTGGCATTCATGCATACATATCATTTACATTGGATAAAGTAGTTTCGAATGCGGTGCGGCAATTGCAAAACTGTGTTACCGAAAGAACGGCATTGGAATGTGTTGAATTGTTTCATAATGAACAAAAGAAGGGTGCGGCTGGTGGTTTTTGCCGTAGTGCTAATACAGCATTTAATTTGGAAATGCAATATCAACATAAAGCAGAAGAAATATTACATGAAGAAAATTGCTTTAAGATATATATTGTAAGTAAAACAAGTATAAAATTAATATTTTTCATCAAATCATCTTAATTTTATTGTAAATTTTGTTCTAGTATAAAATTGATTGTCGTGTTACAATTGAACTTTTGGATACAGATTCTGAAGATGTAACGGAACGTGATAAACCTATAAATAAAGTTAAAACATGGTCCAAATATGTTGAACGATTAGCTAATCCCTCAACCATAAATAGTAATAACACCACGAATGTTAATTCACCCAATGCCAGCAGCAATAATAACAATATCAATTCTTTAAATATGGATACAAGCAATAATTTAATAAACAACGAAATTAAAACAGAAAGATGGGATGATGATGGATTGGTAAGTTCTTAAACTAGTATTTTAAAGCAATATTTCTCTAAACAGATGTGGATTTAAAAATATAGATTTTTTCTTTAGCTGATTTTTAGCAAATTTATCATATCTATAATGCAATTGTATTAAAAGATTTACGATAATTGTTATTGAGAAACCTTTTATATAAAAAAATAAAGTAATCAGGGATGTTCTTTGTTCCAAGGTGGTTTAATATCGAAAGTTAAAATTTCAAGGTGTTCTGCTTTTTAGATTTTGTTTTTCTAACACAAAAATCATAAATTTAAATTTTAAATTTTGTTGTGGTTAAAATAAAAACAAAATTGCATAAAGTTTTTTTTTTATATATATATATTTTAAAACGTTTTATCGTTAAAATATATGAATAAATCGTGCAAAAAAAACATTTAAATGCATTTTTAAAATCAGATTTGTTAATGAAAGACTTTAATAAATTTCTTTGATGAAATGTGGCAACCTTATAAAACATTATATAAGTTTCAAGGCACTACGTTGTATTTTTTGGAGCCATTAAAAATAAACGATCTCACTGAATTTGTAAACATGGAAAAAATTGGCAAAAAGCAATGAATTACATGGTGTTTCCTTAAGACGTTCGTCGCGAGACGAATGTGTGACTACATGTATTTCATTTTTGTATTGCATATATCTTGTTATTGTATATTCGTTCGTCTGAAGCAAAACGTCATTTGGAATCACCACCTTAAAGTTCGGACAGATAAATCGCTAAAAAAGTAAATCGTGCGATAATTTAAATGAAATCAATTAATTTCGTACTTGGATGCACTCCTATATACACATATTTATTTTTGTTCTCATTAATACAGAGTTGTATTTAATGCGACTGAAGTTGCCAGATGACGGATCGCTACTACAGTGAAATTAAAATGGACAAAATTTAATTGGTAAAAAATATGACGAAATTAAATATAACAAAATTCTTGTTTTGCTTTATCGATTGTCGCTTAATTTGAATCAGGATTGGTAATACCGTTAAAATAACGTAATCGATTCAAAACAATTTCAACATTTTCTGTTTTTAAGCGGGAAGCTATCGACGTTGGTTTCTGTCATTCTCATACAAATTTGGCATAAGTAACGTTAAGCGTTAACACTACACGTTGGCTTTTGTCAAATTTATATGGGAATGACATAGGCTAACTTTGATAACTTGCCACATAAACGCAACTAATATTTCTATTTTACCGATACCCTTAAAATAGAAAAGTCACATCAGAAATTATACTTTTGCAAAAATGCAAAATTTTAAAATTAAAATGAAGGAACATTTCCAAACATGTATATTATTCAATTAAAAAATCACTAGTTAATGAACTAAGAAAATTCTTTCAGTTTTCTTCGATCGTCTTGATTTGGATATTATTTAAAATTGAGCTTAAGATATCTTTTTATTTATAAAATTTAATTATAAATAAAAAGAGATCTTAAGCTCAATTTAAAAAATATATTAATGAACTAAGATTAATTTTTTTTATTTACAAATTTTCTTCTTTATAAAAGAAAATTAAATTTTTTAATAAATAAATAAATAAATTAACAATAGTGTTGCCATGTTAAATGATTATGAAGTGTTGGTACTTTGAGTACTTTTTGCATATTTTTCTATACATTTTTTCATGGCTTTTTTCAATTTGGTTTCATTTTTCCAAGACCAAATTTTTATACTTGATTGTGTGTAGTGCGAAATTGTCAGGTTTGTGGAAAATTATTTCAATGTGTTTGTGCTTGTGTTGAGAAATACTAAATTTATGACATGACAGTAAGGGTATTTTTTTTTTCTTAAAAAAATGTAAATTTGATGCAAAAAAAAAAAAAAATTGCAAATAAATAATTAAATCCTCATTGTTTTTATTTACTAAAATTTGTGTTGTTTTTATTGTTGAATTAAAATGAAAAATGAAAGTAACATTTGATGGCAGACGTGTCAATGGCGCCGATTGTACAGTCATGTGCGAAAAAATTGGGACACTTGCATTCAACAAACAAATATATTTTGGGAAGAAACTATCAATATTATTTTTAGATTATAGCACAACAACAACTCTTCATTTTAAGCAACAAATCAAACTTTGTTGTTGCAATTGAAAAAAAAAAAAAAAACAACATTAAAAAGTATTATAATTTTCTACAGTCTAATGTGAATAAAAATAGGGACGGTAAGAAAATTGTTAGTTTTTTATATTTTTTTATGAAAATATAATAGTGGTCATTATATCTAATAGATGTACCCATTTCTGTATCATATGTTAATAAGTGTACCAAGTATAGTGCGAAGGCTGAAAAAGGTATGGGATATAGAAAATCGGAACAGATTGCGTGGAATTTTCAAATTTTGGTTGTGTCAGACTACTTCGTTGGTATTGTTTATCAATTCTGAACAAAACAAAAGAAGACCTGATCACTATTAAGTGCTTAGAAAGCTGATTTCCTATCGAAAATTATTTAGAAATTTTAAAGAGCATCGAAAGTTAAATTTTGTTTTTTGGGGTTTTTAAATTCACAAAGATTGTAATAATAGCTCTATGGAACTAGTATCGGATAATGGGAACCGATGTAGAAGTCATGTATAACTAGTTCCAAAAACACACTAAAGATTGTAGTTAAAATAAATAAAATGAAATAAATGCACCATCACTAGTTACAAGGCTGATATTAAAGAATATCCCTGACAAGTAGTTTTATAACTAGTAATTTTAGATCGGATTTCAAAAATTCTGAAATTACAGTTTAATAGTTTATATTTTAGTCCATATCTGTAAGTTATATATTTTTATTTTATTTTTGGGAATGTTTTTTTTTATATTTCTTTTTTTAATACCTTTTTTATTTTGTAATTGCACTTAATATTTTATTAATTTTAGTTCGTTTTTTTATAAATAAATAAAAAATAAAAAAATAAGCTTCAATATTTGCTCTAGTTTTTTTCGTAAAGAAAAAAATCTTCAATTTTAACTAATGCTTTTTATGCATTTCTCTAATATTTTTTTCTTTTTTTCGATTCTCTCTCCGTACCAGGTCAAACCCAAGGCTTAAATTAAAAATTTATACTAAAAAAAATCTATGTAGTGAAAAATTCTTAATAATTTTCTAATCAAACCAACATGCGATGAATAGTTTTTGTAAAAGAAGCAATACAATGTAGAATTTTGAATAAAAAGCTCGTCTTTTTTTAAATTAATTAAAAAGAAACAACTACTACCACCAACACCATTCATTTTATCACCTTTACTAACCACCACCTACACCTTGCTTTTTTAATATAATTTTTTCACTTGAGAATCATGATTTACGTTTTAAATAACAAATGTTTATAAAAAGTTTTAAATCCATTTTTATAAAAATAACGTGTACTTTACAAATAAGACGCGTTCACATTTTTAAACAAATTAAGTTAAGTAGTTTGATTAGTAAATTAACTTGGCGAGAACTTTTAAATTTCCATAAAGTTTTTAATGATAAATTTATATATTTTCCTAAAAAAAACTAAACAAATTTAACGCCAATTTTTTTCTTTTAATAAATATAAATTTTGTATAAATTATCGACACAATAGGCCAGTTTTTTAATCACCGGATTTATTGCTGGATTTATTTTAATTCGTTAAATTTCCATATTTTATTTTTTAATTTGAAAAATTTATATTTTGCATACACATACAGGAATTAAATTAAGCTAAATCCCAAAAAGGATTTAAAAAAATAGATAAACCCGCTTTGGATTTTGTGTAATTTAATTCCATAAATTATATTTTTGCAAAATTAATTTTTTTCCCACATTATATTAGAGAATAAGTATTAGATTCAGATAAAAATATAATTTATTGTAAATTAAAAGAACAAATATTGAATTTTTAATGAACGAAAATGAATACAAAAATAAATCCGGTCATTAAAAAATAGGTCTAATATAAATAATCTTTAAAAAGTATTTAGAAAAAAAATTATGAAAAAGTTATATAAGATTTTTTAAATAAAAATATTAAGGGGACCGGCTAAATTGGAGCCTTTAATACAAAATGTACTAAAATTTCAGAACGAAATTTTAAATACAAAGTTCCAATATTATAACTCAAAAACTCGATTCAGATTGTTTGTGTTTTTTTAAACTTTGATTGAATTTTTCTCAAACCTTTTTTTTTAATTTGCTCCATTGCGTAAAATATAGAGCGCTGAATTTAAAATCAAATAAAACAAAATTAAAATTTTCTTCTGGATGAACTAAACGAATTTTTACAAAATAAGACAGTCCGCCCTTTCGTTGCCCTCATGCCCAGGGTGAAGGAATTATTCCTACCAAGTCGATTGAGAGCTTGAATGCACTTCATTACCAGTGTAGACGAAACCTCGTGCCGCTTGGCTGTGAGGAGATAGAATATAGATAGGAGATCCTTCCGTAGGCATCCCGCCACACAAACACATGGCAAAGATATCCTCTCGAGAAATAAGAGGGGTATTTTCCCATAGGAATTGCATGCTGAAACCCTGGCACAAAAACACCCTCACTCGTGTCCATATTCGTCTGTTTCGAGTTATCAGTAAACCATTTTTGGGCTCTCAAGATCGGTTGCTCCACATGTTCCTGTCAAATAACATGGTAACAAAGTACCTGATGAGAAATGGTTGTCATACGATTCGATGACGGAGATGACAAATCCGCGGCGTAGCCATAAGTTATAAAACCCAGACCTCCAGCAGCTCATCAATAACAAATGTCCATCTTATGGTCGCAATTACGGTCCTATGTGTAGACCCTCCTATGTGATTGGATGAATACCCTTTCTCATCATGGCCCTCTAATCACATCGTAGGACGTGTTGCCAAATACGCCGTGTATATATAGAAAGGCACAAAGAACAATGTTCTCTGCCTTTAGTGCCCTCTCTTATCATCTTGACAACAAAATGGACAGCTTTTTTAATAGATTTGTTGATACGAAAACTGAATCTTAAAAATCGGTTTACGTCTGAGGTAAGTGTCCCTAATATAGCGGTTCAAGACTTTCTCCATTGTCTTAAAGAGGAACGAACAGGGGCTAATTGTTCTATACGATTTACAAGCTGTTCGCATTTGCTATTGCCTTTGGTAAAAAAACACTTACCTCTCTCCAAGATGTTGGTACAGGGCCAAATCAAAGACTGGATCTAAATAGCCTAACCTCCCTCTGTAATTAGCACGGATAGATTCTGCCGGAACTGGGGATTTAAATGATAAAAACTTCTATATCGCTCACCTTACCCTTTTCTCCTAATAGCAACTGGCCGAACAGTAGTTACGCAGTCTGGGAAGAGCTTGTCTCGCAGGTTTTGTCTGCAAGTTCAGTGTAGGAACTGTCCGATCTCTTGAGAGTACAGAGAAAGGTTGGCATGGGTGATGGAAGCTATCATAGTACGTGCATCTAGGATTATGTTAAACTTGCCTCGCATCCAATGCACTGACATGCCAGTAAGAGATGGCAAAAAAAAAAAGATTGGAACTCGTGAGAGTAAGTTCCAAGACTTCTGACCAAATGGCGTTCCTAAAAGCATCTTAGTTGTTCACTATGTTTATGTCATTTCTACAAATAATTTCCAGCAAGTACTTACCACGTTTATATACTTTGAAACTTTCCCATATTGTATGATGAGCGTTGGCGTCGTAAAAGAGGATACAACTCAATTTACCCCTTCAGCAATGTTCTACCAGGGTCGAGACCTCAGCAGGTAAGTACTCATAGGCCAGTATTACCTTATGTTCCCCAGATAAGGATGGCACCATTTTACAAATCGTACCCAACTCCCCTAAGACAAATGCTGAAATTGGAATAAAGGTTTGGTTATTCTTCTAGGCCGAGTATGCTGAGAACCGTAAAAAAACCTACCTTGACTTGCGTTGATCCCTATTATGACTCCGCTGTGCAACCATGGCTCCTAAATAAGGCATCTATTGTAAACATTCTGTTGGTGATCTCCGATTCCAATTTGACAGGATGCCTGGAGTCGGGATGCCATCCCAATGTACCCTCTTTCTACTACATGCGAGCTCTTTTGACCTCTTTACGGGATTCTAGGTCATATGCCCTCATCCAGGTACATCTTCAGGCGTTTGCGAACAACTCCACAGAGCTTCACCCTTCCAGTCTTTGGCTTTGACCGAACACCAGGGACTAAATACCCGGCACCTTTAGGCTGGGAACTTAATAGCTCATCTTCTTCGTCCGTTAGGACCTTAGCATTAGTATCCAAATTAAACCCGAGGGGTCCTCAGATACAATATCATAAGCTCGGCAACGTTGAAACTCAAAGCGTCTTTTGTCTGCTCAGCCAAGTCTATAACATCCTGAGTGACTTTTAGATTTGAAACCTCTGCCGCCTGAGGAGAGATCTGCTCTTGGCCTTTATTCATATTTTGCTCATTCAAATTTATCTGTATTTGAGAGAAAAAGTGGGGGAATACAACATAACAGAGCCAGGATTCGCCTCGTACTGGAGGCCACCGTAGTGCTTTTTATCCCATGGGCGCGGTACAGATAACACCCAGAGATCTGCCATATTCTGTAAAAGCAGAGACAGGTTGTGTATTTAAGCATGGATTATAAATACGCATCACCATATCGCAATGAGACAATGTTTACATCTGGCTAATTCAGGCTTAAGCACCACGCATGACCGGTTATTAGAAATCAGATACACTACAAGAACCTCTGTAGCATTCGATACTGCGTCTCTTAAACAGGCATATTAACAATCTGTC
The DNA here is from genome assembly GCA_949748255.1 of Eustalomyia histrio. NCBI lineage: Eukaryota > Metazoa > Arthropoda > Insecta > Diptera > Anthomyiidae > Eustalomyia > Eustalomyia histrio. The sequence continues at coordinate 64,918,891 of OX456527.1, read as the reverse complement.
AGCTGCTTTTAATAACATCGGCATAAACGATTTAAATGTTCAATACACACATTAAATTATTTAAATGCTTAAAATAAATGCCTATAAAATGAACGTTTCCAATAAGAATTAAGCTTTAATATTACAATTTCTTGGACTTTTTATATTTTTTTTTTGCAATGTTGCAAGATACTTTTCAACAGTTTCATATCGCAGAATATCCTAATATTGTGAAACCCAGATCGCGAATCATGCATCACGATAAATATTGAACGTGTAGTATACATTGTGAAATCAATTCGCTATACGTTAGAAAAAATTGTAAGAATAAACAAAACAAAAAATTAAACAAATAAAAAAGTAAAACATTAATAATGTCACAAGATAGTGAAATCTAGTGTGTGCTGCCGGTAGAATTGGAGTTAATGACTCGCTCAGCACAAGAATAATGTAAATCCATTAAAATTAATCGCGACACAAATATTCTAATATACAATTGAACGTGTAACACTGCCTGAAGAAAATTTTATGAAGAATAAAATAATTTTTTTTTTATTTGGATCGACATTTAATGTGACTGAATCTTTTGAGTTTATTAGGTTATAATTTTGGAACAACTTGGAACTTCGTTGTAAAATTTTAAATAAATATTTTTAAGGAGATGCAGTACTGTTTGTATTAAAAATATTAAAGGTTTTCAGTAGAACGGCGGTCTTTTTAAATAAATATCACAAAAAAGTTTGTTTTTGTCAATCAGTTAACAGTATTCTTTTATAAAAAAAAAGCTTTTTCAATATAAATTTAATTTTGCAATAAGGATTTTTAAAATATTTGTTTTTAAATAGACAAGGTAAGTTTCATACAAAATATAGATTCTTGATTAGTAAAACAAACATCTTCGACTTATTAAAATTTATTAAATGAAATATTTAAATTGGCTTAAAGTTAGCAAGACAAAATTAAAATTTACCAAATAAAAATTTTGAAATATTTGAACATAACAAACCTGCAGATGATAAATTCTAAATGAGTAATTCTGACACAAATGTTTATAGAGAGAGAGATAGTACAACGCTATTTAAAGTGCCAAATTGAACAGTATAAACGAATTAAAACGTTTTTTATATTTTTTTTAACCTATCACTCCCTCTAGCAGAGATATTTGCAACAATTTGACTAAGGGGAAAATCTTCAACGGATCTAGATGTTTTTTAAAATCAAATTTTTAATTTGTTCTCTAAATTCTGATTTTCGTGGATAACCAGATGATTTTTCTTTCTTTTAAAATTTAAAACAAACTTTTTAAAAAATTCCGACATTAAATATTAATCAATTTCTGGCAACCCAGAAATTAGAATTTTAAATTTTTGGTTGGCTACTTTTTTACACAAATTAACTTATATTTACATAACAGCATAAAAATTCCCAATCCAATGTAGTATCCAATAATCAAAAATATAAAAAAATTGTTACAGTTAGACTTATTGGATTAAATCACCCCAGTGTACAATTAGAGACCGAAAAAAATCATAAAGAAGCCATTTAAACTTCTAAATTCATAATTATAAAAGGGTGTTACATAGCCGACGATAAAGCATCTCTTTCTTTCTTTTATAACTTATAAAAAGGCTTATAAAGGGTGTCCCAAGAAGAACGCAATTTTTAAATTTTAAATAAAACACAGATATTTAAAAAAAAATCGTGAAACTTTATTATGTCGTAAAGTAGACAGAATGAGGTTATGTATGGAACAATATATCGTGCAGATGGTCGCCGCGGCTTTGCTGGCATGCACGCGATCTTTTAATGAAATTTGCAATGACCGTTTTGCATGAATGCTGCGGTATTTCATTAATGCAGCGTCCAATTTCCTCTTTTAAGGCTTGAGTCGTCGTCGGCTTATTCGCGTAAACCATCGACTTCAAAAAACCCCAAAGAAAAAAATCTAATGGTGTTAAATCGCACGATCTAGGCGGCCAATTCTGATCTCCAAAACGCGAAATAACACGACCGGGAAATGACTGATGCAGCAATTGAATTGTTTCTCTGGCTGTATGACATGTGGCGCCGTCTTGTTGGAACCACATGCCCTCCACATTCATTTCTTCAATTCTAGGCAAGAAAAAACTGGTTATCATTTCACGATACCGAACACCATTGACTGTTTGCGCTTGACCTGCCTCATTTTCATAAAAAAAAAGGTCCAATGATTCCTCCAGCCCAAAAACCACACCACACAGTGACACGTTGAGGATGCATTTGCTTCTCGTGAATCACTCGAGGATTTTCCTCACCCCAAATGCGACAATTCTGCCTATTGACGAAGCCATCAAGATGAAAATGGGCCTCGTCACTGAAGATGATTTTATCGGCAAAATCAGCATTTTCATGTTGTCTCTCCAATACCCAATTAACGAACTCCCTTCGCTGTCCATGGTCAGCTGGCTTCAGTTCCTGAGTCAATTGAACTTTGTATGCATGAAGATGCAAATCTTTCGTCAAAATTCGCTGCAAAGTGGATTTGGAGACACCAATTTGCTGAGCTCGGTGTCGAATTGAGGTGGATGGAGTTTGAGCGACATCATCACGTACAGCTGCGACATTTTCGGTCGATCGACCTGGTCGATGGCGCGTTGTTGTCTTTACATCACTAACAGACCCAGTTTCGGCAAATTTATCCATTAATCTCTTTACAGTTGACTCTTTTGGAGCATTATTGTGACCACAAATTGATCGCAATTTGCGAACTGTAGCCGAAAAACTTTCACCATTTTGGTAAAACAATTTCACAATGAGAATGCGTTGTTCATTCATGTAGCGCTCCATTTTTACTAACCTCGTACCTTCTACTAGCAAACAATAACAATTGTTCAAATGTCAAACAATGACACTTCGAATGTTGTCAGATCTAAAAATTGCGTTCTTCTTGGGACACCCTTTAAATATGAAACTCATTTATGATTAACTTTTCAGTCATCTGTTAACGTGAAAAAAAAAATAATTTTATAAATAAGAGCCAGTTATGATTTATTTATGACTCCAAAAGATGAGAGCTATTAAAATGATCATACATAAGAGTTATAATTTCTAAACGCTGAGAAATGTATTTATTTTTTTTTTTTAAATAAACATGTTTTAACGGGAATAGTTATGTTTTGTTAAAATAGAAATAAAACAAAAGTTTTTAAAAATTTTATAATTCCTCAAATGTTTGTTTTACGAAACGAGGATTTAAATATTTATTTAAAAGTAGCTCATTTTTACTATTGTGGTATAATTTTGTTTCTCATAAAATGTGCATTTATTATATTTGTTTAAGCAAATTTTGTTTTAAATTTAAAATGAAAACAAAATGTTTAAAAATAACTAAAACAATGTTTTAATCTGGGTTTCTAGGGTTGCATAAATGCGACGTAAATGGGCATATAAACAATCATACTTGTCAGTTGCTATCGACCAATACTACTTACAGATATCGACTTATTCAAATGCTTTTTTGGGCTCTTAAGATTACAATTTACAATAAGAGTTTGAGTTGCAAATTTAAATTCCTTTAAAGTTTATGCAATTTTAATTTACAAACAAAAATAATATAGTGTGAACTTAGGTCATAAATGCCGAACAAAATTATTTTAAATTTGCTCATGGTTGCAGCCTTAAGTAAACTAGATTAAAACTAAACTCTCCCTCGGTTTTGGTAATCTTTAAAATTTCAAGACAATCGCGATGAAATATTAATCTTTCTCAATAATAACAAAAAAAACACATTTTGTTTTCATACTTGTAATTTTTAAGTTAAATTTAGTAGTATATATTTAACATAGTGTTTGACCTGGTACGCTTGCTAATGAGCTTACTTGTCACCTATTATAAAATTTAATTGAGACTTTCTTTCCAAAAATTAAAAATTATTTTTTATTTATACGTACCTTAATTTTTGTTTTGCATGTTTTAAACAATTTCTAAATGTTTATTATTTTTATCATATGATTTTTAAACTAATTTATATTTTCCATTTATTTCTTTTTTCTTTCCTTAGGATTCTCATTTACCACGAAAACCTCGTTTCTTGAAGCGTAACAAACGTTCGGCTTGCCTTAAAGTTGAACAATTACGTTTGATACAAGAACGTAAATCACTTATGGCCGGCGGCAGTGGTGGTGGTGGTGGTTCATCTTCTACTGATTCCGCTAATTCTTCTTCCGATAATAATAACGCTCCTACAAATATATCAGATTTAAATAGTTTTTGGAATAAACGTCCTCCCGAACGTTTGGGTAGTTCAGCTTTAGTGTGTCCAAGCGGTGAAAAATACTTTATAAATGATCGTGATGAAATTAAATTGAATGCCTCCGGTCGTCAGGTGTTTGTTATCAATAAGAATCTCAAATTTTTCAAATTAGATTCAGTGAGAAAAGCTAAAATGGTGAGTATTTCAATTATGTTTACAACATATATTTACGATATGAGAGATGGGTACGTGAACGATTTTTGACTCACGCTCAAGCACGATTACAAACCAAAAATTACAATTAAGTACGATCACGCATGAAGATTTTTATCTACTCATGGTCACGTGAGTAATTCAATTTTTGCTCACGAAAAACTCAGGCTTCAAAAAAAAAAAACTAAAATAAAAATTTAAAGATTTTATTTCATTACTTGAATAAATTGATTGTAGTGTTACCATACTTAATACATAAAGAAAAAAACAGTCTTGCCACATTACATGTAAAAAAATCGAAAATAAAATTAAAGAAAAAAAATCGAAAAAATATAAAAAGATTAATCATGACAAAAAATCGATGCACGAAATTTTTTATCGCTCACTCTCACGTGTGATTCACGTGAATCAGGAAATTTCATGTCACGTGCCCATCTCTACTATAAATATAAGAAAAATTTTAGAATATTCGCAAAAAAAAACGGGCACTTTGTTGGGATATTTTTTTTTTCTAAATATTTGACAAAACTAAAAAAAAAACTAAAATCAGATAATATAATGAATAAACTTTCCAGCAAAAACCTTCATAACCAAAAAAATATAATGAAACTAAATGGATTTGTTGTCTAGAACATCTCCGTTTTTTTCTTTATGAGGACGATGATCTTAAAAAGAATGTTTTTCTCTCTACAAAAGGAAAACAAAATGGAAATTTAAGGCTTAAATAAAGTTAAGCAAAATGGCTTAAAAATTAATAGAACTTCGTCCTTCTACTAAAATAACCAATAATAGTTTTTCTTCGGTTAAAGATCAAAAAAACTTTTCTTAGGGAGGAACCCTTGTTGGACAAAGGCAAAAACATCTAAGACCTGTCGTCGAAGGCCGTCTAAACAAGAAAGTTTACACAGAGTTGGCTAAAACAATTTTGTGGTAGAAAGGATAACAAAGATCTACTTCAGTCTGTGATAAATTATTCAACAAACTACATATCAAATTGCATGATTAATAACACAGTTCAACACAAAAAAAATTACGGGGTTCCGATGATTGATTCTTGGTAAGGAGACCAAAAACAATATACGTGTTTCGGCGTTTTGATAGTTTACATCGAAATTTCATTTTAGAGGCGGTCAAAGTTTCCCAACTCTGGCCTGTTCTTGCTACATATCGGTATATAAAACTATGTTTTCTTTACATCTGAGGTGTAGAGTGTGTTCAGTAGATAATGGTATGGCAAATATTTTTGTAGAACATATTAACCCTCTAACTTCCCCTCATAGTGGCATTTTTTGGCTTTATTTTAACAAATTGTAAAAAAAAACACCCCGAAAAAGGGGAAGGGCGGGGATGAAAGGTTCTACCATAAAATTCTACTATATATGTCAGAACACACCAAAACTCAAAACTTAACACAAACACCAAAAACCAATCAAAATCAAGATTGCTCATCATATTTCTAGTCAAATTTTGGGATGACCAATATATTAAAATTCAGATTTTGGGATCATCACATAATATCTAGGTCATCCCAAAATGTGACTAGAAATTTGATGGGCAATTTTGAATTTGTCTGGTTTTTGGTAATTGTGTTAAGTTTTGGGCTTTAGTGTGCTCTACAATATATTGTATAATTTTATGGCTAAAATTTTTGTAGAACATTTCATTCCCGTCCTTTCCCTTTTTCGTGGTGTTTTTTACAATTTGTTAGAGGGGTAGTTAGAGGGTTAATATGTTCTACAAAAATATTTGCCATACCACTATCTACAAAGTTGCTAAACATACCCTACACCTCAGATGTAAAGAAAGCATAGTTTTATATACCGATATGCTGCAAGAACAGGCCAGAGATGGGAAACTTTGACCGCCTCTAAAATGTAATTCCGATGTAAAATATCAAAATGCCGAAACACGTATATTTTTTTTGGTCTCCTTAACAAGAATCAATCGTCGGAACCCCATAATTTTGGAAAAAGTTTAAAATTGTTTTACAGTGTAATTACTTATCAATTAATTTATGTTAATGAAGACAGAGGCAATGTTTTTTTTCGATCTCTCGCAATTTTGTTCAGGATATATATTTTTATCTATTAATGGAACTAATATTGAGTTTGTACACCATTTATATATTTTGGGTGTAGTTATTGACTGCAATTTGACATTTGAATTTCATATTAGATATCTTACGCCGAATTTTATTAATACAAATCTTATTATTCCAGTTTATGTCAAGGAAAGAATTATTCATAGTTCTATAATGTCTCTTTTTTTCTATATTGTTTAGAGGTACTTTCCGGTAATCGAGTTTTAACATTAATGTCGGCCTTTTTAAAGGCGAGTGGTTTTATTATTTAATGCGTTGCTAGCATCTTTAAGGCAATTGAATTATATTTTTGATAATTTTTATTACAACAATAGAGTGGATGACTACAATAATTCGTTTTTACGTTTCAATATTAACAGCAAAATATTACAGAGTTTTAAATAAATAATTATCAGGGTTTTAATTTCTAAATTTAAAGGTAACCTTAAGTGAGTGAAATATTGTAGTTTATTAATTAAGCAGTGGAGAAAAATGCACTTTCGTTAATAATATAGTTTTTCCATAAACTAACGATCCCATAATAATATCGAAAATATCAATCAGAGCGATGATATTTTCAATATATTCCCTAAAATGTATCCTTAAAAAGTTATCGTTATTCCATGAAAATATGATATCATTAACGATATCGTAATAAACAAAAATATATGAAATCCTTAACGATATCTAAAATATATATATATTTTTTTTGTAAAATATATAAATTTGTAAATAATAAAAACCGCGATTGTGAATTGACATATTATTATTTACAAAATAATCAATTAGATATAAAAATTACATTAAAAAACTGCAAATGCATCTAAACCACATTTTTATTTTGATAAAATATTTTCCGGTAAACAAGTGATGACAAAATAATATAAACTGCTGCTAGGGAGTCATTAATGCTGTTCTGAAAATGATAAAATTAAATACAATTGCTTTATTTGAAGTCTCATCGCAAAATGACAAAAAATATGCATTCAATGATGATTACTTACAATTTTTTCATACATTTTCATCAGCAAACTGAATCACAGATTTGGACTGAAAGGAATAAAATATAGGGACATATTGAACATTTTGCAAACGAAATATTTTTACTTACCATAAATTAATTAGCTGTATTAATTTCTTATCAATTTGAGTAAACCCTTTTGGAAATATATTTTGTCAAAAGACACTTGCCTAAACCAACATGAATATTATAGTTTGCTTTGGAAATATAAATATTTTGATTTTTTAAATAATTTTTTATTCGTTTTTAATATATTGTTATTTAATAATAAAGATTTTATAAAAAGAACATTTTGTGATCAACATTATTATTAAGGACTATTAAGATTTTCAATAAACTCATCCATTTTTTTTTCAAGTTTATTTGTTGTTTGAAAAATTTTGAAGTTTTTTTTTCAAGCAAAATAAATATCAAAATACTTTTTCTATTGTTATTTTTAAAAAATGTTATATCTTTTCTGAATATCGTAAACTATATCACAAAAAGTTTTGAAATATGATATCGTATCGATATTGTATCGTTTCTAGGTTTATTGGGAACGTTGAGAAGTAGAACACCTCCCAACGTTCCCAATAAACAAGGCCTTTGTCAGTGCATTTATTATTTTTACGGTTGTACATTTTGTAAATCAGGTACTGACAAAGTAACTTTTGCCAACGTTGCGAAGTTGTTCAAAACCAAGGCTGTGCCGCCAGTGCTTTTATTATTTTACGATTATAATTTTTGTAATCCAAGTACCTGAAAAGCGCTAAATAAGTACTCTGCCAACACTTTATTGGCAATCAGTGCTCTGCCAGTACTTTATTTTTTTACCATTGGCAATTTCTGGCTGGGATTTTGAACAATTTTTAAATATTTTGGGAAAACTTTGGAAAAAAACTGAAAATGGTGTAGTAAGAGCTGTCAACAAATCGATCTAGAACAGCAGTTCCCTACCACTAACTTTGACTTCAAGGACTTCTTAGGCCTTTTTGCTGGCTGACTGACGACCCGCAAATTTAAATTTTTTTTATATTTAAATGAAAGCATTTAAATCCGAAGATTTTCAGAAAAACAGTAGTATGTAGTAAAAATTACGACTGGTGAAATTATGGAATTTTCAGAGTTTAAGAGATTTACCTGATAACATTTTTGGAAGAATCTTTCAATTAAATTACCCTAGAAAAACTTTAAAACTAGGATTTTGCGGGATTTTCTATAAAAAAGCTTCTTAGTTAGTATCTGTGGTTTTTAATAGAAAAAATTTTTTTCTTAAACGAAAAAAATATTGTGTATTCAATTTTACAAAAAAAAAAACTGCCATTATTAACTTATTGTTTTTAAAGAATTTTTTCCTAACTCTTCCCGGACCAATTTGGATGCCAATAAAAATGTATTTTTCTGTGATAGGGAAAGCGTCAAATAGGATAGAGTAAAATCGAAATTTAAAATTCATTGGCAATTAGCAAAAAGGAGAAAACGACTCTCCCACACAAACTGTTTCGAAATTCGTTGTTGTATAATTTGATTTGACAAGTTTATTTTTATTATTATTAGAAATTTCAAAAATAAAAATTTTTGCTTTATGAAAAATTTTGTCAAAAATTAATATTTTTCAATTGCCGTAAAACGATGTGAATTAAATCAATAATAGCAATATTTGCTTATAAATATCGTTCGCTTTTAATTTCTAAATTTAGTTGGCTCTCAGAAAATTAATTTTCTCAAATTATAGGACGAATAGTGTCAGAGAAAATCGAAAAAATCATGAGACAGTGGGCGTTAATTGGTTAATGGCAAATTGTAATTAAATTTCCTGGCATTACAATTGATTTGATCAATGCCAATGAAAAACTCCCATGTATGAACTGTATCAACTAAAACATTTGCATCTTCTCTTTTCAGTGTCATTTACGTATAACACAATGTAAATTCAAACGTTTCCAACAATTTGCACAACGATGGTTAACAGCGCATGTCTCTGCCGAACAACAGCAACAATGCAATGAATGGTTACTGGGCATTAACAATGCAAATGCATCATCCACAGCCATGACATTAGCAACAAACAATTGGTCTTTGCCTAAAACAAAAGTTATTGTACAAAATGATTTAAAGAAGACACCCTATCGTCCTTATCAACGTTATAAGGTATTAAGTGGTAATAATAATAATATTTCTAGTATTAACACCTCCACATATAATACGGCAACTAATACAACAATTTCAACAGCAGCCAATGTGACCAGTATAACATCATCATCATTAGCATCTAATGCTGCTATAGCATCATCGTCATCCGCTTCCCATACAACAACTATTGGTGGTGTAAATTTAAATACTTTAGCCACTGTTACCGCTTTAAATGCAGATGGAACAACAACGACAACATCGGTAACAAATTTGGCACCATCACCACATTGTAATAGTGTGGTCGCGGGTAGTGGTGGTCTAACACAATCTTCGGTGGTAGTACAAGAACAACCGGCACAAGTTCGACCAATGGAAAGTTAATTAATATGATTAAAAAACAACCATGAAAGAAGCTTCCGACATTATCATTATTAAACCTTGCACTTTAATTCCTTGAGTTAGTTTTTTTCAGATTTGGTTTATTATAAAATTTCTTTCTCTAACCCACATGTACATAGATTTTAAAAGAAAATTGGTATGGCGGCCATTGACTTGTAGTCAAATAAAACTATTCTGTATTATCTTACCAAAGTCGAAACATTGGCTGGTCGCCAATGAATTCAGATTTTTCCCTCCGCCATATAGGATCAGGGAATATATATGTTTGCGGTCATTCAGTTATTAAGTCAGATTTCAAAAATTATATATAAATTTTGATCCTTATGGAATTTTTAAGCAATTTAACAATCTTCGTCTGTCCTTTGAAATGGTGATCACGGCGGGAAGACCCAAGCGGGGTGCTCATGTTTTCCTAGATTATTATTGAAAATGAGCAAAATTGGTCCAGCGTCCCAGTGAGTACAATTTGGTAGTAGCCTGTGCCAAATAAAATAATTTACCAGTCGCTTAGAGATCAATAATATTCTGCACTATCGGACAAAATAAAGTATAAAATCGTAAAAAAGTGTTATTTTTAGCAAAACTTAAACTGTGTGATTAAATTCATTTGAAAATAATCATAGAGATCGACTGATAAAAAAAATAATATTTCATATCCAGTGGGCGTGTTATTAAAGATAAAACTACCAATAATGGCTATGATCAGGAAATATTGATCAAAACTTTATGTAATGTATACATGAAAAAAAGCTAATGAAATTTCCTTTTAAAAGACATAGAAATCTTTTTTTTTTTCTGAGTCGCAAGATTCAAAACTCTATCGGTGCTTAAACTTAGCATTATTTTATCAGAAAATATCACAATTTTATTTTAAATGTAATTTACTTTTAGTTTCACATTTTTTAAAATTTTGTTAATATCAAAAGTGCAAGAATTTATTGTTTTATCATATCCACGTCCATTAATACTGACAATTTAGTCAATATATGTAAAAGTATGAAATTTTAATGTTTAATTCAATTGTCGATAGTTTTGGGCCCTACGACACAATTTTAATATTATTTGAAAAACATTTTTATGAGCTTAATCTCGTGTATACATCCATATTTTCCTATTCTGTAGACGGATTACCAGTTGGAAGTAAATTTTGACAGATTGTATTTTAAATGTCATGCCCACTTGAAAAAAGGGGCGGTATGCTTAAATGAACATTACACTTTTAATATGTAGGCTTCTATAATTAATGAATGGATCCATTTAGGTGTTTTCAAATGAATTTGACAAATTTTGATTAGTTAAAATGCTGCTACGATTTTTACTTTTTTAAAAATCACTGGGAACGACAGGGATGATAAAGTGTGTAATAAAGCACTTTTTGTGGTACTATTCACTAAATTTTATTTATTTATTTATGATAACTTTTTGTGATGTGTGACTACACTTTTTAATGCTGTTTTGATAAAGAGGTCACAATTTAGAACCTAAAATGTACTTTTGTGCCTAAAACAGTTAAAGCTTTACACACTACAGCTATGGAATAAAAAAAAATTCCCTATATTTATCGATGTCTGCAATGGGGACCTACCTCATGACTGATATTGTATTACAGATTTGATGGATTTTTTTACATGAAAAATTTGAAAAACCTACAAATGTTTAATCTATTTTTAGGAACTTTTGATGACAAAAAGAACTAATTTTTATGATGTTTGTTACCCAGGAAACATTCTTATTATTCGGTAAAATTTACATGTAATGCTTTTACATGTTTCAATTTATTATCTGTATTCTAATCAATGTAAACAATAGTTTTTTTTACAAAAAAAATTTATTACGCAATTTTAAGGTTTATTTTCATTATTGTATGACTTTTTTTTTTAATCTTTAAACAAAATTTATATTGAGATTTTTAAATAAATTTTTGGCAAACCTGGTATGATAATTAAAATTACACTTTTTGCAGTTTCAATTAGATGTAACGTGACGAAACTAGAATAATATGGGTTAAATGTTTAACAAATTGCTTTTGTATATAAATTTTATTAGTTGAAAGTGAATAGGTTTTTTTTATTAAACTTATCTTGGGCGCCAAATGAACAATTTTAAACAAATGACATTACAAAGATTATATTGAAATGGCACATATATAAATATGTAGTGAAAGCTCCAGGCAGGCGGACACCGACCGTCGCGCTGATTTTGTCCGGTTACGGGAGATGTCCGCCTACAGGATAGTTTTTTTTTCTTATTAAGTTCCAAGAAGGGACCAAGAAATTTGTCCGTCTATGTAAGCTGTCCGGCTGCGGGAGCTGCCCGTTAGTACGGTTGACTATTAAAGTCATTGCAAGAAGCAAAATTTAATGATTCCTTATGTAATAAATATAGTTTTTTTTTTAAATTTTTGAATTATTTTTTTTTTATTTATAATAAAATGAAAACAAAAGATTAAATCCAATCTTGTAAAATGTTGCTATTATAATTAAAAAAAATTTAATAAAATCGAACAGTTATAAGTTTTATATTTTCTTTTTGCTGTTAATAGTAGCTTTTAAATATATTTTATCTGCTTGTAAATTTGCTTGTTATACATATATATATATACAAACTCTATTTTGTATTATTTTGTTTTTAATAGTAATAAGTTCTCTATTTAAACATGAATATAAAAATCCCTTTCAACTTATTTATTATGTATAAGTTATAGTAATTTATCAATAAAAATCGTTGAGAAAATATTTAAATATTTTCTTGTTTCTTTTTAGTTGTAGGTTTTTTTATAAATTATTAAAATTATAAGATTTATTTTTATGCTATATATAAATGTTAATATTGATTCTTAAAATTTATTATAACACATAAGTCATAAATAAACATAAATTTTGAGCAAAAAAAATTATAGTTTAAACAATAAAAATTTTAACATTTTTGTAAAAAAAAAAAATGGAACTGGTATTTTAATTAATTTATCACGTATGCTATTTTAAGCCGACAAGAAGAATTAAAGCGCTTTGAAAATGAGTTGTTGTCATACCAGCAGTGTTGCTAATTTGGGAATTTTTCAACAATTATAGCTGGAAAAACGTAGGTTTATCCCTACAAAATTAAATGTGTAATAAGTGTCGGTACAAAAACGTTTACTCCGTTTTATTAAAATGACAGCGTATAAATAAATGCATACGCTTTTTAAAAGTTTAATTCAAAATTTGTATTTTATTGCTAAAAAAATATTAGGATTTATTTAAAAGAAATATATATTAATAAGAGACAGAGGTGCAAATTTGTTATACGGAATTGTATCCTTGTAGGAGAATATAATTAGTAATGCATTTAATTCTTGATAAAAAAACCCTTAAATAAAACAATAATATTTAATGGTACACAGCAAATATTGCAATACGGAAATGTTTAGAAACTGTATGGCCTAGCGGAAAAGACTTTATTCGGGGATTAATCATATTCTTATGGCGAAAGTGTCCCCTTTTGGATGTGTTAATGTCCGCTCTGTAGAAGGAACATACGAGTTATAACTTTTCTTAAAAAAAATTGTAATTTCAATTCATTCTTGTTTAAATTTTTGTTAAATACTCGTAACCGCGTGTGATTTTTATTTGAACTCAAACGTTTCAAAACGTGTTGTTATTTTATAAAACAAACACCAGTTATTGAAGATTTTTTTTATTATAAAAAAACATAAAATAAAAACCATGTACCAGAACATAAGAATTTTTCGGTTTATGTAACCTATCAACTAATGCTAAGCTCGGGTTGGACAATATATGACCACAAGTTAATCTGCACATTAGCAAAAATCTTGCAAGTAATTTCGGCATATTTCTTGCTTTTATATAAGAAGCAAATATAGAGGTTCTAGATTTTTAAAAAATAATCCTGAAATAAATTATTTTAAGATTAAAAAATTTAAAGAGTTTATATAAAAATAGGAAAAATTATAAATAGTTTTGGGTCTCTACTTCTAAGCAATATGAAAGCAACACTTTTGGAAGATTAATTTGCGATTTTGCAAAATATCGCTAATTTATCACCTAAAAAAATAAAAGAGTTTATTTAAGGTAATAGCAGCTTCAAAGATATTAAGTCTGTTCCCGTACGTTACCGCGGGTTCCCAAACTTACCCAAAAGCGTTCCCGTACTCGAAAATTGGGTAAATGAGAGCGTTTATGTGGTTTATGAGAGTGTTTAGTCAGAGAGCTTATTATTACTGAGAGAAATTATGCTTCTCTTATATTCTTTGCTAAAAATGTCGAGACGAGTCAAACTTAATATGCAACATTTTTTAACAGCCCTCAAACCAAAACCAGCTTATTTTGTGTTAGATCCAACCAGTTTCAACATTTTGTTACAACCAGTTTCAATTTGAGAATGCCATGTTGTTATTGCAATTGGGAATGGAAATTTGGCGGCTTTTGGGGAAAGCATATCATTTTTATAAACATACATAAATAACTGCACAAAAAATTAATAAAATGCGGTGCTTAAACACAAAAAAAAAATTCTAAATAAACAAGAGCTGCTTTCAAACAATGTTCAATAGAAAGTTCTTTAAAATATTGTGTTGTTTTTGCTAAACTTACAAAGTTTGACAGAACTGTCACACCTACTTTCACTATTTGGCTTGGGATTTAGAGTTAAAGAGGTTTTCTATAAAAAAAATAAAGCTATATTAATTTGCCAGTGATTATAATTTCAAATAAAAAAAAAACAAAAAATAAATATCTGCAGGCTTTTGACAAATGCACTCAAGTCGTTTTTAAAAATTTCACAAGATTTTGTAGTATTTTCCTGTCAGGTGATTACCTACAATAGTATATTGTAACGATATATTTTTTGGGTTCCACTTAAGTTATTCTACTCTTTGAAAATTCAAAAATTTTATATATTTTCCTATTTTTGCTTTAGCAAAATTAGAAGTTTTTCGGGAATTAGATCAAAAATTAAAAATTGTATATTACACATCACTTGCTTTGAATTGGTTAAAAAGTTATCCAATCCTTAAGAATATCTTTCACTTAATTTTAAAAGAATTTTAATTGTATTTTAGTTATCTATTTTTCCTAAGCTTTTCTCGCCATATTTAAAGAAATTAGGAAGATTTTATAAAATGTAACAGAAAAAAACCATATAAAAAGTTTAACCGATTATTCGGTTCGAATAATTATTTGAGTTTTAATAATTTGTTTCGACATTAACCGAATCGGTTAATAGGTTAACCGAATTGGAAACACCATTCTCTGGTATGTACCAATTTATGATAAAATGTGGTGAAAATTTTTATATTTTTTATACTGTAAATTGGGTATTTTTTTTTTTTTGATGTCTTATATTTGCAGTATGAATAATATGTCAAATGGAAGTGTGGTAAAATCTAAAAAATCATTAGGAAAAATTTATTTCATTATGATGGAAAAAATAAGTTTTTGGCTAACACTTTAAGCCGAATAAAAAATTGAAAATTGGACCTTCCGAATGCGCTTTAACAAAGGTTGTTGTGTTGCATATTGTTACGGTTTTTTCATTTTAAAATCGTTGATTTATTTCCTTTAAATAAATCGATTTCGTTTTATATTGAAAATAATAAACACAGTTGAAATATTCAATGGTATCTCTTTATTTACATAAAATTTAAACAATTACACAATATATTAAAAAACAATATATCAATTTTTTTATTGGGTATTTTTCATTTTTGGCCATTTTCAACGTAACAAATGGGTCAAATTTAAACGGCATCACAAAGTATTTTATTCAAACCTAATTTATGCAACTTGCAACCTAATTTTCCAACTTCTAACCTAATTTCTAATAAGAATAACAAAAATATGAAGAAACTAACTGGAATTTTACTCTTTTGTTGCATACTGAGTTGCATTCAAACTAGGTCAGCTCGCGAACAAAAATCAAGAGCATGGGTTGAGCGACACTGAGTAGCATAGAAATGGTCGCTCAAACTTTTTCTTTGGGTAAATTGTCAAAAGAACAGTTGATAAACAAAAACAGCTGTTTTATAATTGTAAAAAATAAAATTAAGGAACTTCTGCGATGCTAATTTAGCCCTTTTCGTGTTACAATAAGCGGTTTTTTACTTTCTAAAAACTGCAAATATTTTCTGTTTATAAAAAAGGGAAAAATCGGCACCTTTTAATTTTTCTTACTGCTTTTTTTTAAATTTTAACCCCCCTCTTTTACATTGGCACGAAATCTCGAGATTTTTATATACACCACATTAAAAAAACAATGAAAAAAAAGCTCATAGACATTAAATTATGAGAAAAATATATTTATTGGAAATAACTATGTGTGTTTTTTCAAAGAGGAAAATATCAAAATCTCGAAATTTCGTGCCACTGTAAACGGCGGGCAATTTTAATATATTTTTTTTTGAGTCTTTTATTTCAATTTTCGCATTTCTCCATTAGCGCGTTTTCACTTGCCGTGTTACACTTATTGCACCTAAAAATTTGGCATCATTGATGCATTTTGACATTTTTTTTGGCTAGAAAAGTGGTTTTCTCATTTTATAAGAGTATTTTGTGCTTACTCTCATTTTACCGAACTTTACCCAGAAAGTAAGGGAACACAGCTATTACCGATCACGATGCCACAACAATTGTTGATATTAATAATATTAGAAAAGTTACATGTTTTTCTGATAACAGAAACCAAATTAGAAACATCTCTTATTGTCAACGAACCAAGAGGAGAAAATCGTTCTACAACGGTATAAATATCATTGAAGATTGTTAAATTTATATGCTAATTGAATTGATTAAGAAAATTTGTAATTTTGGCTCTCAAACTTAATATTTTATTGTTATACTATATGCTTAATAAACCTAATTATTAAATAAATAATATGGTGCATTTATCAGAAAAACAATATAAATATACATTATAATTGGGATTTTTTCATTTGCATTGAAATCTAATTGGCGTTTGTTGAGTAATGCCATACTTGGGAGTTGTTCATTGCAATTGAAATTTCATTATCATTAGTTGACACCAATGCAAATGAAAATTTATTACCATTTAATGGTTTTGAAATTTTTTGCATTCAAAATTTCATTACTTACTAATGGTAATTAAATGGCAAAAGTTCATAAAAAAAACTAATTATGATTGAATTATCATTTGTTTACAAAAAAGTTTATACGATTAGAAAGTTATCAAAGTAGCTTTATACAACAAAATATATAAATGTTAACCTGCATAAATACATATTTACACATAAAATGACGGTTAATAATGCTAATGGTTTCTTTTAATTGGTGCATTAGTAATGGTAATAAAATTCAAAAACATTTTCATTGATCAATGAAATCAGATCCTTAAATCACTAGTATTAATTCAAACAGTATTTAAAATTGATCAAAAAAGCATTGTTTACAAAAAAAAGGGGGATGTTTAAACTGCTTCACATAGGCTGTTTTTTTTTTAAATCGATCCATCGGGATCTTTCCCGGACCAGGCCTATTTTAATTATCGCCGTATATTAACACTCTAGGCGAGCATAAATTTGGCCTTTTTAAGCTATCTCGATTTTTTCGAGGTATTCGTTATTTTGTAAAATGGCAGGAATCTCAAAAAATAATCGAGACATGGTAAAACGGACAAAAGTTTGCTCTATTAAAGAATTATATTGATTCTCGAATTAATTTATTTTATTACTTGTTTTTAATTGCTTAATTATTCATTTCAATAGAATTTAAAAAAAAACATTACCATTATTTAATGAAATCAAACAATTAAAATCATCATTATTTAAAAAAAATAATTGAATTACAAATGATATCAATGTTATGCAATCACTTAATTATATTTCAATTAATTAGTCCCATGTATGACAACCATATATATTATCAAAGACATTCATTTATTAAAGAAAGAACATTAGTTGAAACTATTTCCCAATAGATGGCGCATCTGAAAATAAATTCTCCCTATTAGGCATATTTCGCTACAATATGCAACAGGGTATTATAGATTTTCTATTTCGTTCGTAACATAGAAGAATATTTGCCAAAAACTATACAAAAATATGTTTTATGTGTATATTATACTTTAATTTTCTAAATCAATAGTCATTTAGATGTTTAAGAACACAGTATTACAATTTTTCGTATGTGTATTTATTTTTTTTTTTTTTAAGAATTAACATATATATGCAGTTTGCAATGGCTCAATACTTGAAAATTATACGAATTTACCGAAAAAATACCATTTCCATCCATAAAAATTTATTTTTAACATAAAAATGTGAAACAAATGCATTTATCACGTCGAACACTTAAAAAATTTACTTTAGTATTATTAAATAAGTCTGCTAGTGACAGTTTAATGTACTAGAATTTGAAATATGTATTAAATGTCATATTTGTGGTTCCTAAGATAATTAAAAGCCAAATCCAAGGCCATGCCGACCTAAGCATGGCGCAGGGTATTGTTTTTTATTTACTTGAGCGCCATCTACTTCTAAGTATAGACACTAAAGCAATTATGCATTCTCCATCTTTATATATACATTTCTTTGGTATATACATATATAAAGAAAGAACAAAATGCACAATTGCTTTAGTGCCGCTACTTTTTAATAGGTGGCGCTCAAGTAGCAAAAAGTAATAATCTGCACCATGGCGCTAGGTCGATACGATACTTTTAATTATTTTTTGTTTTATTGACAAATATTTACGTATTACGTTGTAGTATTTTTTAGTGAGTTGTTTATGAGCCATATTTGGCCTAAAGGCTTGGCTTGAAATTGTATAATAAATTTGCATAATTTTCGAGTATTGATATTTCTGTTAATTTTTTCTCTCAAAAAATAAATCCCATGAAAAAAATTGAAATATGTGCAGTGCTCTTAAACATCAAAATTTATATTGATTTAGAAAATAAAATAATAATATGCTCATAAAACATATATATATATATATATATATATATATATATATATATATATATATTTATAGTTTTTGCCAATTATACATGTATTTTACGAACGGAATAGAAAATTAGTAATACAGTTGAAGACCGATATAACGAATACTGGGAATAACAGAAACGCTATATAACGTACCTCATTATTTTCACTAACTACATTATATAACGAATATTTATGAAAAATTGTACTTGATTTAACGAAAAATTGGTAGAAAAAGTAAAAAAATAAAAAAATAATTTGAGAATTTTGTGTTTTGTAAGTCCTCTACTTTAAGTGTGTACCATTATTGCATTTCTTTTTTTATTTTAAGTAATATCGAAGATTTTAAAAATGCTAAAGATACAGATGAAAATTTTTACAAAAATGTGTTGCGATATAACGAATAGGCCTGACAATAATATATCATTCGTTAAACCGGGCTTTGGCTGTGCTCTGTTGCATATTGTAGCACAATGTGACTAATGGAGAAAGCCCTGCAACAGAATATGCCTAATGGAAAGAATACAGCTTCTGATGGGCCATCTATTGACAAATAGTTCCAATTCGTGTTCTTTCTTTAAGAAATTAATGTCTGCATTAGCCATATTGTGCTACAATATGCAATAAAGTATTATTGATTTTATATTTTGTTCGTAACATAAATGAATATTTGCCGAAAACTATGGAAAATATATTTTAATTTTCTAAATCAATATTCATTTCGATGTTTAAAAGCACAATATTGCACTTTCTTCATGTGTATTTGTTTTTGTAAAAGAAAAAATTAACATAAATATCCATTGCCAATGCCTCAACCCTCAAATATTATACAAATTTAATAAAAAAAAACTATTTTCCTCTATAAAAATTTCTTTTTTGACATAAAAATGTGAAACAAATGCTTTGATTATGTCAAACATTTGAAAAAGATTTTGCTCTCTCTTTATATAAAAAATGTCTTTGGATATAAACGTCTTTGAAGATATTAATGTCTGGTTCTTTCTTTTAAAAATTCTAATT
This sequence comes from Eustalomyia histrio, assembly GCA_949748255.1. NCBI lineage: Eukaryota > Metazoa > Arthropoda > Insecta > Diptera > Anthomyiidae > Eustalomyia > Eustalomyia histrio. The sequence continues at coordinate 64,898,901 of OX456527.1, read as the reverse complement.
ATTTAATTTACAAAAAATATGAAAGTTAATACAAATACTTCAAATTTTAAAGTCAATTTTTAAAATGTTGGAGGTAATAAAAGTATTTGTTTCACATTTTTTATATCAAAAAACAAATTTTCATCGAGGAAAATTGTATTTTTTCTATTAAATTTGTATAATTTACTAGTTTTAAGGCATTTCGATGCATTGGTTAATTTATATTTATGTTGATTTTTTTTTTCACAAAAATCAAATACACATGTATGTGTTTGCAAAAAAAAAAAAAAATGCAAAATTTTCAAAAATAATGTAAAATCCTATGTCAAATGTGAAAAAAAATTAAAATTGGGGATATGAAAAATATGAAAATAAATCAATAAAAAATTGAGAAAGTGTGATTTGTGTAAAATATGTTTGTAAGGGAATGTGTGCAAAAAAAAAATACAAAATTTTCTTCTAAAATATCAATGTCAAATGTAAAAAAAATAAGATTTTGTGGAAATTATTGGATAATATGATCTATTATGTGATTATAACAAATTAGAAATAAATTATGTTTATTTTACAACAATAGAAAACGGAATAAATAAAAAATTAAAAACAGTATTTTACATTTTTCTAACAAAAAATTCAAATACAAAATGATGATATAAAATATTTTACAGTGTTTTTACTAAACAAGTATTATTAACATTTTGTTCAACAGAAATTGTAACATTTTGGGGAAAATGTTATATTTGAAAAATATGAACATTAATTTTTATAAATAAATGTCAATTGAGAAAAAGTATTTGGAAATATTGAAAAATTTTTAAATAAACATTTTGATAAAAATAATATAAATTAAAGGAGTTTTATGAATTGTTGGTCTGTTATTTTGTAGATGAATAGTATTAGTAGGATTTTAGATCATATAATCATACTCTTTTTATAAATTATTTTATTGTAAAGAAACATGAATTTTTTTTTTTATTATTAGTAAATTATAGAGAATAAAAATTGAGAAATTCCACAGAGCCAGCAGGATATCAACTATTCATAAAACTCCATTACTTTAAACACAAGGAAACAGTGCAAAATATAATTCAAAACATTGTCTAATCATTAACTATAAACAAAAATTATGTTGTAGATTAAATATGGATAAGGAAAAACATTTGATATTAACGGCTAATAAAAAAAAATTTTTTTTTCATGTTTCTTTACAATAAAATAAATTATAAAAAGAATATGATTATATGATCTAAAATCCAACTAATACTTGTTGCGGGGTGCGTTTTATCACTCTGCAGCTGTCATGTGCTAAACGTCCAATGTTGTGGGATAAAATGCATAGTAGTGTTTATTCGGTAGTTTTTTTTTTTATTGTAAATTTATTTACAATAAAGTATTTTTCTTTTTTTTCTCACAATTTTTTTATGTCATATCACAATTTTATCGGTTAAATAAATGCATACATTAAATAGGGACTATATGTAATTTGTATCAAAACCAGATTCATCAACACAAGCTATTAACTCTAAACCTCACCTTCGTAACCAATTAGATAAGACAAGATATGATCTGGTTTGCATTTATACAACCTGCACATTGTTGGCAATACCCAAGTTAAATCCAATTTATAAACACTTTCTATAGGCTTTACAAGGAAAACTTCATTGTGAAATTCTGTAATAAAGGCCTTACGATAATCGTATACCGTAGAATCTTTGCCCATTAAATTATTGCTGGGTATGTCCGTAAAATGTTTTACCACCAAATTTTTCCAATCCATCTATGGGTAAACCAGCTTGAACGCACACATAAATACGATGTGCCTTTGGTAAAATTCTAACAACTCTTTATGTAAATCGCCATTTCCACAGCATTAAATGGATGATTTTGATTGGAAAACCACATAAAAGTTGTGAATGATTCTCATCATCATATAACAAAATATTTATGGGTGATTCGTTATCAAACGTATCACGACTTCCTCTCATAGTTTCTTTTAACAAAAGCGACTCTTTAAACTGGTACACAAAATAGTCCATACACAGGTCTAATCTTTTTCAGGAATTTCAAAATAATAGACAGTTTCTTCACCGCCTGTATATGCAAAATTTTCACCCAATAACATTTCCATTTGTTCAGAAAAAATGCAAGTTCCGTCGGATAGTTTTTAAGAGCCCATACTAATCATATTTTCTAGAAGATGAGGCGTGTTATTTTGTTTGCCACAAAACTGGAAACGGTGTCTTTTGTTGCTGGTGGTGTGGTTGACTAATAAGTTAACGTGGTTTTTCTTATGTTACTTGTCTCTTCAACCAATTATGTCTTGATGATTCAGGTGTTTTTGATAATTTTCAAATAATAAAATATTCCCATATTTTATTATAGAGCAATTCCATATGAAAGCGATCACCTTTTGGACGACCCCTCTCCGATTTTAAAATAAATAGTCTCAATCGATTGCCCAGCAAAAAATAATGTACCTACATATTTTTTTTATAGTGACTGGTTTAGTGGTGGTGTACACCACTGTCATGTGACAAAATTGAAGAATTCTTCATAAGGGACCTCATTGAAAGTTGTTTTAAAAAAAACTACTAAAGCGATCGCAACGAGTGATAGCTCATTGGAAAGGTATTATATCAGGCTTTAATTGAAAAATAAATTTTTCCCAATTTTTCTCAGTAATTTACCTTTTTTCCCATGAAAATTAAATTTTCCCATGAAAATTAAATTTTCCGATTTTCCACAGAAGCTCCTAAATTTTCCGGCTAATTTTATTTTTTTTGGATTCCTCATAATTTTTGCTTTAAGAATCAGCAATAAAAAAATGGGCCCTGACTCCTTGTTTGGACAGGAGAAGAGCATTTAAGAGACCACCTTGTTCTCATTGTTTTTATATTTTTTATAATTGAATTATTTTTAATTATTCAACATTATTTTATTTTATCATTAAAAATACATTTTATAGTTAAAAATACATTTATGAAGAAAAAATCTTTCTTATTTTGCTGCTTATACTTTCTTGGTGGGAGTCGCCAATATGCCCTTCTGTCGAACTAATTCTTTGCTTCTTCTCGCGATGTAAAAAGATGTTTGAAACTGTTCAGAAATCTTGCGTATAGACCATGATTGAGGCAGCACAGATAAAATGAGATATTTCTCCGGAAAAGTGGTCGCTAAATTGAATTTTCTTTTCAACTGCTCAATCATTTGTTTGCCGTCATCAACGTCATCTGCTTGACTGCATTCGTTATCAGAGCCTTCATCAAATATTGTCGCGATTGCACTCATAACCTTGCCTTTTTTATCTTTCCTGTATTTTTCACTTCGCAACTTTCTTTTTCTAATAGGCGTTTCACCTAAAGTGGTAATAGCCTCATTCAAAGGACTCAAAGACATATTGACCATCGGAATGTCTGCCTCACTACCAGATGAAACATTTTGTTCAATTGTCATTTCACTCTCGGATTGTGGTTGCATTTGTTTCAATGCATTTGCTTGTTGAGACAAATTGATTTTACACTTGGGGCAAATGAATTGTGCTTCTTCACCGTATTGAATATTTAATTCATTCATGTATCGCTTCGAAACACCAGTTAATTTTAATACTTTTATCTTTTTCGAACGATGTCCACTTTTGTTAAACGGATTGCAGCAAAATTTATTCATTTTACTTTAAATTGTCTTTACAGCTTCACTCTTTACTTTATAAAAACAACACTTTAAAGTGTATATAACTATATCTAACAGCAAATAACCTAGAAACACAAAAGAATTATAAAATAAAGAAAAAATTATATTAACAATTTTCTTCTTACCTTCCGTCGTTCTCCACGTTTTCTTCTTCTTTTTATCTAACTACAGTGGTGTTAGTGACTTTTTATGTTTGCGTGTGAAGATAACAACAAAACAGTGGTTGTGACAATATAGTAACCCACAAAGTTGTATTTTATTTTCATTCAGGCTACGCAAGCGTAAAACTGTTTTTTTTTTAAACAAAAATAATTTTTGAAAAAAAAGGGTAGTAATCAATGGGCAAAATCTACTTGCTGTTTTGCTGATAGCCTGTTATATGTAGAAACACAATTGCGGTTTTTGCTTGAAAGAGGGACAGGGGAAGAGTAATTTGTAGACAAAAATGGATGCAAATACAATTTTAAATAGGAAAAATCTAGAGAGAAATAAGAAACAAGTTATATTTAAACAAGTAAGAGCGGCTAAATTCGGCTATGCCGAATCTTATATACCCTTCACCATGGTTGGGAAAAAACTGAAGTTTATATATGGACATATATGAAATGGACAGATTTATATACGGACGCCTTTAAGAGGAAATTAACCATTTAGTTTAGAGATAAAACTTGGACTCGGGAAGATTTATGGTTCCAGAAAATATGTATTTTAAAAAAATGTATGTTTTGGGCATAACTTTTTTGTATCTGAACCGATATTTCCGAGTTTTTCAGCAAATATGTTATACTAAAGATTTTCGATCTTTTGCTATATAAGACGTATCCATAGGTCATAATAATAGAATAGTGTTTGTTGTTTGTGTATAAAAGGTTAAGAGGTGAAAGAAAAGAATTTCAACAAATCGTTAAAAGAAATCACTACAACTGCATGTGTTTTATTTCTACAAAATAGTTTGATTTAGCTGGCAAATTTGCATTTAGGATTTTCTTTCGCTTTTTTATTAGAAATATTTGTAATTTCTTTAGCTTAATTTTAAAAATTTGAAGGAAAATTGTTTATAATTTTTTTTTTTATAAATTATTATAAGTTATGACCTAAAATAGTTGCCCTCAAAGGTAAATTATGTATAAAATTTTCTTAATATGTGAGAAATAAAATGGTTTAAAAATGTTTTTATAATTTCTTTTAAATCGGAGCAAAAAATAGAAATAAAACCGTTTGTATTTTGTCTGTATCAGAGGGTTTTTATACAAATTTTGATGTTTTTAGCCTATTTATGGATTATTTAATTATTAATATAAAATTTTATTTAAATTAATTATTAAATGTAAAAAAAAAACAAAAAATAAACAAAAAAAAAAAATCTTAACGAACCCGCGACCCTTCCACCTGTGGTGAAAGGTATAAAAACGTTTGTATTTTGTTTGTATCAGAGGGTTTTTATAAAAATGTTGATGTTTTTAGCCTATTTATGGATTATTTAATTATTAATATAAAATTTTATATAAATTAATTATTAAATGTTAAAAAAAACCAAAAATAAGCAAAAAAAAAAGTCTTAAGAAAATAATAAAAAAAAATGTAAAAAAAAAGTGAATTGACCTCACCGAGATTTGAACCTCGAACCCCACGGCCTTAGAGAAAAAAAAAGTATTTGTGACACAGCGTCTAGACAACTGAGCTATTGAAGCTCACACAAAATCATCGTCAATAGAAGTACATATATAAAAGTCTTCGTTCATTAGAGATTTGTTTTGTTTTTATTTAAATGACAAATCTTTATATGTGTGTAGTTTGTGTATAAAAGGTGGAGATGAAAGAAAAGAATTTTAATTATTAATATAAAATTTTATATAAATTAATTATTAAATGTTAAAAAAAAAACAAAAATAATCAAAAAAAAGTCTTAAGAAAATAATAAAAAAAAATGTACAAAAAAAAAAGTGAATTGACCTCACCGAGATTTGAAACTCGAACCCCACGGCCTTAGAGAAAAAAAAAAGTATTTGTGACACAGCGTCTAGACAACTGAGCTATTGAAGCTCACACAAAATCATCGTCAATAGAGGTACATATATAAAAGTCTTCGTTAATTAGAGATTTGTTTGGTTTTTATTTAAATGACAAATCTTTGTATGTTTGTTGTTTGTGTATTGAATTTTAACACATGGATGTGTTGTTATGCTCAAAATTCTACATACATATTAAACAAAGGGATTTTACTGGAAAAATTAGAGGTAGTCCTGGTTTTTTGCTAATATCTCAGCCATTTATTAACCGATCTGTCTGATTTTTAATAGCAAACAGAAATGGATCACATGTAACAGAAATAAAAAAGAATCAAGTCCTCATCATGTCTGGGTTCTTCGGAAAACCCATTTCAACACACAGACGGACAGACGGACATCGTTAAATCAACTTCGCTCTTCATAAGGACCCAGAATATATATACTTTATAGGGTCTAAGATCAATATTGTAGAAATTACAAACGGAATGACAAACTTATATATACCCTTCCACCTATGGTGAAGGGTATAAAAATGGAGTTTTTGGTGGAAAATTTTTTAGAATTAATATATGCAGTTAGTACATGGATACTGCTAAATACTCCGTTTTAGTTCTAGAAAGAATACTTGTTTCAATTCAATAAATAGATACAGTAAAAAGCGCCGATGTATTGGAAAGATTTCGTAGGGAAGTATGTATTTAAGGAAGTAAAAGTAGAAAAAGTGGGGATTCGTTTGGGAAGATTCGTTCAGGAGATTCGTTAGAAAGCTAGTCCAGTGTGCGGTGGTGAAAAGTATACATAAAAAAAAATAAAAATTATGATATTGATAACGATAACAAAAAAAAAAAATGTTACATGATATAAAAAATTAAAATTAATGTAAACAGAAAAATAAATACACCAATAAATAAAAACAGTTAAGGGCAATATAAAAAAATTGTTACACCGAACACAAATTAAAATCTGTAAGACAATTAAAAACAAAATAACACCAGAAAATTAAGACAGTTGAAACAATTAAAAAAATATAAGATATACCCCCAAACAAAATAAAAAAAAAAATAAAAAGGCTAACTCTTACACCACAAGAAAAAAAGGAAAATTGCTAAAAACATTTTTACACCACGTTAGAAACAAAAAAAAAAACATTTAAAACATAAAAAAAAAAAATCTATGGTACACTCTTGAAAAATTTGAGGAAAAGGAATGAGAAACCAGTGCAGGCCAAGTCGTGAAGAAAGTGAAGTCTGTAGAAATATAAATAAGCAAAGGAGCCTGGAGAAACTGACCGTGAGGAGAGAAGTTGCCAACATCCCATGAATGCTGCATATATGTAATTGGTGAGGTCTTGTCTGGTAGAGAAAATTAAATAAAGCATAATTCAAAATATTTTTATTAAGGAAAATCCATTTTTATTAAGGAAAATCCATTTTTATTTATTATTGTTCTTGTTAATTTTTTTTAAGTATTTTATATATAGGCATTATTATTGTTGTTGTGTTAGTATTTAAAATTCTTTATTTTTATATATTTCTTCGCGTTTTCCTGAAAAAGAAAGTAAAATATTGGAAATATAATTTTTATTCGTATATTTATCTCTTTGTCGGAAAAATTAAATAGGGTTCACATCTACAGCATTTAAAAAAAAAAATGAAGTCCATATTAGCGACAAGTTGTTTACGTCCTCAGGGAGCTCCTTTAGGTGCGTTAGGAAACAAAGTTAGAAAGGTATTCGAATTGGAATTTGATGAGATTTGATCCCTAGGGTAAAAAAAAGAAGAGATAGTTTCTTTATTTTTTTTTTTAATTAGGAAACGGGAAATTATTTAAGTATATGATTATATAACAGTTTTTTTTAACGGATATGGAATATTTATATGAGTTTATATAGTTTTTTTTTTATATACATACCTTATGTTAGTGTTTAAGTTTTATTTAATAAAAGTTTGTATTTACAAATTAAAAAATTAAAGAGATGTTGGTTTAAAATAATTCGGTAATGGCAATGATGGTAAGTTGAGGAAGGAATGGTCGATGGTTTGCGGGATCGTAGAGACGAAGGATTGAGGATGAGGTTCTACGATCAAGGTTGGGAGGGCAACTAGAGGCTTCCATCTGTCTCTAACTCGGTGTGTGGTATGTTTTTGTTTGTATTTGAACGATTTTAGTGTTTGTAGATTACCTGTTTTTATGTGTGAGCGCGACACTGATGAGAGGGTTGGAACCGCCTGAGAGAAACTGCATTTGAGCTAGCCGGAATCCTCATCAGCCCACTCGGTTCATAACATACTATTCATTTAATAATATAAATTTAGGAAAATACAGTAGAATCGCTATAATTCGTACCCCGATAATTTGAAAATCTTTTAAAAACATAACAAACTGTCGGTCCCTTGACCAAACTTTAATAATTCGTAATATTTACATACATTTTGGTTCCCTCGATATTTCGTATCTTTTGGAAAAATAATCAATACAAAACCTCTTATAAATCGTAATTGATTGTATAAAATATCTTACAATTCGTAATGCACAAACAAAATTCTTAAAAATAAAGTTTCGAAAAAATCATTAGCTGCTTTAAACATTGAAAGTTTTTGTAATTTCTTTTGATCAGTTTTTTCAATCTAATATTACTGTGAGCGGCCCATTGTTAATATATAAAGCGTAGTTTTTTTGCCAAAAAAATTAAACTTAAACAACTTCAAAATCAGTGGTTGGCTCGACCGTTTCAGCAACAATATTCCATTCAAAATATTTCATTAAAATGTGCTGCTTTAGATGATGGTATTTGCGCGAAATTGGAAGAAAAACTAACGGAACTAAAAAAAAAAAAAATACGATGCCAAAGATATCTTTAATATTAAAATAAAAAAGCCCTTTGATTCAAATTTTTTTTTAATTTACCTCTATAAATTGTAATCTCAATGAATCGTTAACCCCTCTAATTCGTAAAAAAAATTTATTCATAAAAATTATATTTATTTTTTGCAAACACAGACGAAAATAAAAATTGTGAAAAATCGTGTTAAAAAATACTTGACAATTTTGTTTTTAAATTAAGAAATATATAAAAAAATATATATTTAAATATATATTTAAATATATATATATGTGAATATATTTATATTTTTTTTTTAGTTTTGTCATTGTATATTTAGCAAAACAACTAAAAGAAACGAATTTCAAGAATTTGATGTAAATGTAAGAAAAAAAAAAACATGTTAAAATATATTTGTAAAATTTTCATTATAAAAATTTAATTGAATAAAAAAATTTATTTTATAACTTTTTAAACATAATATTCAAAGAAAATACATATGCACATAAATAAATAAGTTTAAATATATATAAAAAGCGAAAAATAGTAAGTTAATGAATATTTAATTTCTAAAACATATTAAAATAATTGTTTTAAATTTAGTATCCTGTAAAATGAATTTTGAAAACGAATTATATTTTTGTAATGAAACTGCAGTGGATTTTTACTATAAATTATAATTATTACACTACAATGCAATATTACTATATGGTTTCCAATTATAATCCATATACAAATATTTATGCTACTTATTATTTTAACATCCGATTCATATTATAATACTATTTCAACATTCATCCATATCCGTTTATCTGTATATTACAACATATAATTCAAATATTTCACCATATTCTCAAGTATATAATAATGAAGAAGAAAATGGATAGTTTATGATTAATTATTTCTTATGAACCTTCAAATGTCGGTTTTAATAAATGCTGCTGTACACTGACTGCTGCATAAATATTTTAAGTTCATTCAAGAGGATATATGAATTTAAGATGTTTTTGTTAAAATTTGTATTGTATTTATAAAATTTTATTTTTTTATTATGTTTTAATGATGTTTTCCCGTTTTTTTAATAAAAAAATAGAAATCTTTGATTTAAAAAAGAATAAAAACAGTGAAGTCCGTCCAGTTTAAAGTGAGGAGTATTTAAAAATGCCTTTTTATAAAAAGGCAGTTATGCCAATTTTTGTTGCCGATGCGTGATCATCTGTTACAGATGCTTTGCTACTGCTCAACAACTGCACAGTTTGCTTTTTAGAATGTTTTGCAAAAGATAAAATTATGTTCACCGCAATTACATTGACAACTTTTTGTTAATTTAAAATAAAGAAAGATGAACTTTTGATTATTAAAAATCAATTAAAACAAAAAGGAAGACTGATTTTGCACAATTGCATCAGACACTTTAACGATGCCATAGTTGCAAAAATTTGCGCTAGCACTGTCAATTGTTTGCATAAAAAAACGTTTGACGTAAATCAGTGCTGCCAAGTGATGCTTTTTTGAACGTTTTGTTTATATTATGCTGCAGTGATGCGCAATTGCATTTACGAACGTACCCTACTTTTTATACAAAGTACCTTTTATAAAATGTACCTTTTAAAGAAAGCACCTTTTAAGTACCTTCTATAAAAAGCACATTTTTTAAAAGTACCTTTTATAACCTATAAAAGTACCTTTCAAAACGCCTAAAACTACCTTTTATAAAAAGTATCGTTTTCGACTCATTAAAAAAAAATACAATCATACCAAAATAGTTTTATTCTTAAAAATTTTGTATGGAATTTAAAAATAGTTTAAACAAAATATTATAAGAGTTTTCTATAAACATGATAACTATTTCTTTAACCATAAGACTCCAAAATTATTTAAAAAGTTAAGTCAATAGAAAATTAAGTGAAAAAGTTTAGTCCTTAGGGAATTAAGCGAAAACTAAATTTTTTTTATCTAAATTTTTATTAAAAAAAAATAATTAATTCTTTGAAGCTGTGATTTTACATGACCAACAAACTGATGCCAACATGCGCAAAGACAGCAACCATTAATGGTGTTAGTTCCTTAAAACCGTTTCTCTTACTAAAACATATGGGAAAAACTGGTTTTGCTGCCGTCGGCAACTTCATTTGATTGTTTAGGCACTTAGTTCACTAAATAATTTAAAGATTTTTGAAAATATTTCTGGTAAAAAATAATCGATTATATCGAAATGCATCGGTTTAATGATTTTTATAGGGTAATTTTCTAAAACACTTTGGTAAATTGTTGTGTTATTTCTATCAAAATTTTTTCCCATAAAATAAAGTTAAATTAATTGGTAATTTAGGATATTTGTAATATTTTTGTTAAAAGCCTATTCCATATCGGTATTAAGAAAAAAGTATCGGTTATTAGTTTAAAAGGGTTTTGAAATAGATAACGGTTGCCAACCTTGGAAATTGGTACATAAACTGTTTTGTATAAAAATATAAAAATAAATACCTATTCATAAAAAATATAATGTATTTTAAATGTGATGTATTTTATAAGTCTCAGTAAAACATTTAAACTTTTTACTATAAAATATTACTTATTATTTATAAGTGATGTATTTTATAAACTCGAGTTAAATTTTTTTCTTTTTCTATAAAGTACATTTTGTTGAAATAAGTAAAAACTTAATTAAAAAAAAAATAATGTCGATTGCACATATACATACATATGTAGAAATAAAGTGCAAATTATTATTTATGTAAAAAATCTTTACGTGTTATAATACCAGCAACACGATTTTCACCATTAACAACAATTAAATGACGTAAACCCAAAGCACGAAATTTATTGAAAATTTTTGGTACCGAATCGTGCTATAAAGACAATAAATAGTAATTATATAAACTTCAATTTAAAATAAACTGCAAAATACAAACCTCTCTTGAACAAATTGGTGACGGATTCATAAATATATCTAAATTTACAGTATAATTAACTTTATCGTCATGCATACGTACTTTCTATAAAGGCAAAACAAAAAAAATTATATTAAATCATTTTAAAAATTTTAACATTATTTAGTGCGACACTTACATCTATTGAAGGATAACGTGGATAAACATCTCTAAATGTTTGTATAGTAGTTTCATTGATCCAAAAACGTTTCTTTTCTTCATATAAAGATTTCAATAAAATAACAATTAATTGGGAACGTAATATAATACCACAAACACGACCAGTAGAACGATCATTCTAAATAATAAATATAAAGGAATTAATTGTTGAATTTAATAAGATGAATAAGACACCTCAACATGGAATCTGCAGTTTGAACTCCGATACACCTTTTTAATGGATTAAGATTAAGCAATTTATTTATACAATAACGTTTGATTCTCTATATTCATTGATTTTATTTCATATTTATGTAATTTGTTTATTATTAGAATCTATTTTCCAATTTTTCCATAACACAGTTAAAATTGTGAAACAAAAGAATTTTGGCTTCCTTTGAAGCAGTGTCATAATTGGGCATTATTTTGTTTCCGCATCACATTAAAATTTAAATTTTTATTTTATTTTTATACACATCGAATTTTTTTTTTTTTTTTTGTAATTCATAATGAACAAATACGGTATATTTACAAAAAAAAAAAAAAAAACAAAGCAAATAATGAACATTTTTCTCAAAATTGTCCAACAAATACTTAAAATTATCATCAGTCTGATATTAAATTGAAAGACTTCAATTTAAAATGCAATGTAATTGAAATTACTCATGTAAAATGGCCCACGGTACAAAACAAATAGTATTGAAAGAGCAGTTTTTTATGTTTTGCAGTACAACAACATAAAAATAAATAATAATAAAGTACTGGCAGAGCACTGATTGCCAATTGTACAGCAAATAAGGTGCTGGCAGAGCACTTATTTAGAACGCTCCGCCAACGTTAGTAAAAAGTGCTTTGTCAGTACTTGATTTACAAAATTTTCAATCATTAGCATAAAAAAACACTGGCACAGCGTTGGTTTTAAGCGCTTAAAAAGCACTGGCAAAGCCTTTCCCAATGCAAACAAAAATTAGCCGATTAACAAAATTTACCACCATTTATAAAATGAAATATATATAAAGATGTATGATTTTGAAACGTCTTGGGGGTTCATTGGCATTCATTGGGGTTCAAAATATTGGAATAATCTAAAACAAAGTAATACCAGAATTGAGTGTTTTTCGAGAATTTTAAAAAGCAAAAGAAGAGTTATTTCCTCTTGCTATAAATACAAAATTTTATTTGCAAGTTACTAAAAATTTATTTATTTATTATTTATTTATTATGTTTAGTTTGTTTCACATAAATCTTAATTTTTAATTAGTAAAAACAAATTTTATGAATACAAAAATTAAAAAAAAAAAAATAATTATAATATACTGTTTATTAAATTTATTAATTTTTTGTAGTCATTTTCTTCTGGCTTTTAGAGTACTGTTATTTCGTATATTTAAGTTAATAGCGAAGCACAATAAATTTTTTTTTTGCCAATGAGCCATTCCATGTCAAGCCGCACAGCATTCGGATTTGTCATCTCCGATTTTAATGTAATTCGCCACAAATATTGTAAATGGGTAGTGTTTATCAAATCATTAAGCTTTCAACCCCAAACCCTTTCGGTTTTCGAAATATGGCGTCAGGAAAATTGGCAAAAACGTCAAAATATCGAAAAAGTGTCCACACAAATAACTTCTAAACTATACAACCTAAACTTTTTATATTAGTACCATTTAAAAGGTGAAAACATTACCTTCAAAATGGCAACCCAAAAGTTTTTTGGTATTAAAAGGTTAAAGGTAATTTTTTTAAGTTTAGTCTTCAAAGACCCATATCTTAAAATTAATTTTTTTTTAAATTCTGAAAAAAATATATGTTAAAAATTAAGGCCTCTCTACATTTGTGGCAAAATTTTAAGGTGGAGACATATTTGGTTCCGGAGTTATGAAGGAAAACTTGGTCGTAATCAAATTTATCTTGACGGTTTCCAGTGTACGATGTTAAGTATACAGGTTGGTTGAAAAGTTCCTGCGCTCACCAAGAGATGGCACTGCTAGCTCCAAACTTTTTTCTCAAGTTGGTATTAATGTCCTGAGAACACATGCAAAGTTGCAAGTCATTCTGTCAATTCTTTCTTTGTTTACAAGCCATTTGAAGTTGACGTGTCATTGGTTTTTTTTAATATGGAAATAATTGAATATCGTGCAGTCATTAGATTCTTTGTTTTGAAGGGTTTAAAAGCAAAGGAAATTTATGAACAATTGTTAGAAGTGTATAAGGAGTCCTCACCTTCAAAACCCACCGTTGAATTTTGGACTGGTGAATTTAAACGTGGTCGTACCAGCCTTAAAGACGATCCACGCGAAGGACGACCTAAAACTGCAACCACAGCAGAAATCATTGAGCAGGTACATAATATGGTTAGTGAAGATCCAAGTTTGACTAAGCGTGAAATTGCTAATGCCATAGGCATCTCAGACGAACGAGTACTCCATATTTTACATGAAGAATTACGTATGAAAAAACTGTTTGGAAAGTTAGTGCCGCACACATTAACAATTCAACAAAAACTGGATAGAAAACAAATTTCTCAGCGTAATTTGGAGCGTTTTAAGCCGAATAAAACCGACTTCTTGCGTCGTTTTATAACTATGTATGAGACTTGGATCTACCACCATGATCCTAAATTGAAATTGAAAGAACGTTTACAGTGGACTGAAGCTGGTTGTTCAGCTCCAAAGCAGGTGAAGTCACAACGATCAGCAAAGAAGGTTATGGAATCAGTTTTTTGGGATGCAAAGGGAATTTAGTTGATTAATTATCTTCAGAAAGGTAAAACAATCAACTCTGAATAATATTGCAGCCTTTTGGATCAGCTGGATGAAAAAATTCGTGAGAAAAGACCTGGTTTAAAGAAGAAAAAAATCATTTTTCATCAAGACAATGCACCTGCTCCCAAAAGTGTTTTGACGATGGCAAAATTCAAAGAATTAAAGTACGAATTGCTTAAACATCCACCGTATTCACCAGATTTGGCTCCGAGTGACTATTATCGCTTCAGAAATCTCAAACAATTCTTCGTGGAAAGCATTTTTCGTCGAATGAAGAGGCCATAGCAGCCGTAGACGGTTATTTTACAGAGCTTCCGGAAAACCATCATAAGGATGGGATAAAATTATTGGAAGATCATTGGAACAAGTGTATTGAGCTTCTAGGAGATTATATTGAATAAAAAAATATATTTCGTAACAAAAACAGTATTCTTTCATTTCGAGCGCAGGAACTTTTCAACCAACCTGTACATACATATTGTTTTTGTGTGTAAGTTTTTGCATATAAATTTGCGACGAAAATTGGCTTACGACCACGTTTTCCTTCATAACTCAGGCACCAAATAAGTCTCCACCTTAAAATTTTGCCACAAATGTAGATAGGCCTTAATATTTAACATATATTTTTTTCAGAATTTTTAAAAAATTGGATTTTGAGATATTGCCAAACCAAAAATGATAGCAGCCGGCGGTTGGGCTTGGTCGTTACTTTTTTACGTTGGAAAATCTTTGACGAAACAATCAAAAGCTTTTGGAATAACAACAAAAATACTTTGCTGGAACCAATAAAAATACTTTTTTTAATTCAAATTCGATTTCTAACAATTAATATATATATTTTTTTTTTTTTTAAATTTTTAAATGAACTTTTTAAGAAAATTTTTTTTGTCTAATTTGTTCAAAATTTCTAAAAAAAAATTAAAATATATAAATAATATGTAATAAATATTTTTTTTGATATTTCCTGGAAAATTATTTTTTGTATTTAGAGTACCAGGAAATTATTCTTCTTTTCCCTCTTAGTGTTCTTGGAAGGCAATTCATTTTCGTATTAAATGCACTCTAAAAAATCTCTTTATTTAAGATTGTCCCAATCTTTTTAACGGCCATACAAAATTATTTCTAAATATTTGTCAATTTCTGGTTGGGCAGTTTTGAATGTAAAATTTATATTGAAATATATATAAAATACAAGTCCTGTCAAATTCTCTTTTAAAATCATTAAAAAAATCTTACATTTCATTTCATAAATGGTTGTATATTTTGTTAATTGGTTACTGAAAAATCACTTATAGTTTGCATTGGGAAGGTGTTGTAAACAAGAGCTAAATATATTTTTGATTTCATTAACGGTTGTGAATTTGGTTAACCACCCAGTACTGACAAAGTACTTTTTGCTAACGTTGGGAAAGCGTTCTAAAGCTGTGCCAGTGCTTTTATTTATTTTTTTTTTAAGGTTGTACATTTTGTAAATCAAGTACTGGCAAATAACTTTTTACTAACGTTGGCATAGTGTTCTAAATTAGTGCTCTGCCAAAACTTTATTTTTTGTCCCTTTGGCAATCAGTGCTCTGCAAGTACTTAATTTTTTTACCATCGGTAATTTCTGGCCTGGTATCTTTAGTGTGTTGTGTTGTTTATGTACTAACAAAAAGAAAACCCATCAGAAAAATCGTCTTTATGGATTAATTGATTGAATTTTAACAACTATGTTTTTTTTAATACGATGATAAAACAATACAACATGTGAACTCCTTTACTGTATTTCTTGAAAAAGAGGCTTTGAAAAATAAGAATGGTACATTTAAAAAAAAAATTACATTTTTATTTTTCACGATTTTATATTTATATATTTTATATATAGAATATTGTCAAGAAAATTCTTTTGAGATCGGTTCCTAAACAAATCTATTCCATGGAACCTAAACTTAAATGTATGATATAACTAAGTAGATCTAGCTCCAGAAGTGGTTCCAGGAATACTTGGTTACTTTTTTTAATATTTTCCAACAAAAATTATCGGTGTTAAAACAGACAGAAAAACAGCCCAGCAAAAACTAAGTAGCAAAAAAAAAGAAAAAGAAACAGCGATTTTGATTTCGAGGTTGTGAAAATTTAGATCGGAACTAATGATTTTTACATAGGGGTGTCATAGGGTGTAAGTCTTCTCGTATGATTCTTTTTCATTGCATCTAAAGCAGTTTCTATGGTTTAGTGAAAAATGAGATCTTCTGTTTTTCCCAAATAAATTTTGAATTTAAATGGGACAGACATTCAGTAATTATTTTAACAATGTTCCGTTAACTATACCAGACTAACACATTTGTTGTTACGAGTATTTACCATATAGTGTAAGTTTGCTGATTAAATTATAACGGGATAATAAGAGCCTGATTTATTATTAAATTACTTTAATTAAAATTCAAAGTTAAAAATTGATACAAATCACTTAAACCTGATAACTTGTTTTAAAATAACCAAAGTTTAGTACTTAACCATAGTTATGCATATCAAATTTATATGAAAATATCTGTGGTTAACGTTTAACTTTGATTGTTTTTTAAAATAAGTTAGCCGTCAAAGCTTTGAAAACAGCTAAATTTCATTCAAAATCACATTTTTGGAAGATGTGAAAAAGAACTCCTTAAAAAAAAGAAAATCAGAACTAAATCACTTGCATTGATTTTTGCTGAGATATTATAAGGGGCCACAAGTTGTTCAACTACTCATTCTTAGAAACAAAATTTTTTTCTTAAATTATTGATCCAGGTTCTGAAAAATAATTCGCTCTCAAAAATTCTCATATTCTGAAGCTTTTTCATCCTTAGAATATATTTTAAAAGCTAAAGCCTCCGAAATAGGCAGAGATTAAACAAAAAACCGTTTAAAATGCATATTTTGTTCCAATCAATCAAACACGTGGCTAAGTATTTTTCTAACAAGAACTATGACGTTACTTATGTTATAAGATTGCTTTCAATTCGAAAATATTATTTTTATTTATTTATTTTAATACAATAACTTTTAAAAAAAAAAAAAAGTTGATATATCAAAAACTTTTGAAAGAGTACAATAACTTAAGTAGAACTCAAAAAAGAAATCGTTACAATTTACTTTTTTAAGAACTAGACTGGAATATGCGTATTCAAAAATTTTATAGACTACAAAATTTGGAAAATATTTTAAAGTTCTTTTGTGAAATTTCTACAGATATTTCGCATATTACGAAATTACAATCACTGACCAGATACTGACAGTAACAACTTGGTCACAAACTTTGTAAAAAAAAGCAACAATAAGATTTTCTTAATGAATAGTGTTTGAAGGCAACACTTTTTTTTTTTTTTTACGTTAGACTAACACTCAGGGGATGTCCCCTACTAATGCAGTGCATTGTGTTAGAATTAGGAAAATATGTTATGAGAGGGAGGAAAGAGGGAGTAGTGTTGAAGAGTTTATTTTTAAAGTTTTTCTAATTTCTCGAAAACAAAAACCCGGCATTATTAACAAAATGTCTACACTGCGTTTATTTGTTTCAGGCTTAATGGGTTTCTTTCCACTAAACATGTGTGACCACATATTCTTTTAAAAGAAATTTAAAAAAAGCAGAAATGTGTTTTTTGCATTAAAGGATTAATCCCCAATTTTGCCGATTAATCAATTTTCTCCATTTTTCCAATAATGGCCTAATCGGTTAACCAGCTGGGTCGAATAATTGGAAACACTACTTTAAATACATCGAGACCATATATTGTGAGGGTATATATCAGTTTGTCATTCCGTTTAAAACATGTCGAAATATAGGTCTAAGACCCCATAAAGTATATATTTTCGTGATCCTTATGCGATTTCAAGTCGATTTTAAGGCGATGTCCATCTGTTAAAATGACGATCACGGCGCGAATACGCAAGCGGGGTCTTCATTTTTACACGGATTATTGTACATCCTCCCGAACAGCTTTGAAAATGAGCAAAATCGGTCCAGAGGTTGTTTTTTCTGTTTTTACTTTTTTTACTCATATTTGCTTTTTTCTGTTTTTTTTTTTTTTTGATTTTCCAGTTTTTAGCTTTAAAGTAGATTTTTCTTAAGATTACTGAGCTTTAAATTACTTTTTTCATATTTCTGCTAGCCCGGTAAGCTAGTTGGTAGCGTGCTAGCTTATCAGTGCGGGGGTCCCACCAGAGGCTCTGGTCTGATTTCGCTACAACGAGCCAAAAGCCTTCGTTGCTAGTTCTATGTTAGGGTATTACAATATAATTTGTAATTGAATGTTTAATAATTTTTTTAAAATAAGTAGTCTGCTAGTTTTGTACTTTTTTTTAAAAAAGGTGTTTTCCCGAACTTTTTAATTTTGGCTTCTCTGGTTGTTACATTAGAATTATGTTAGCTAAGCGTTCGATTTTATAAGTTTCTTTTTTAAATTTTATTCATGTTATTCCTATACTTATTTTCAATCTCTTCGACAAAAGCATCAATCAAGTGATAGTTTGAGATTCAGGGTTATTAAATTAATTAGCCTAATTATTTTAGCTATATTTATATTAGAATTAGTATTTTGTAAAAAAAAATACAAAGGAATAAAAAGAAATTCAAACAAAAATATAAAAATTTTTATTACTTTTTTTTTAAATTTTAGGGTGCTTAACCAACACATTTTTAATTGTTCTTTTTGTACTGGGAAAATACTAAAATCCAACGTGGCGTATATTGGTGATATAATTTCGGGACTGTGCCAGAACTGCTAAAGTTAAAAATCCGACGCATTGCCAGTACGTGTACTAATGTCTCCAACATCATGCCAGTACAGTAGAATCTCACAAATTAGAACTCTCACGAGTTTGAACCGTCCAGAAATTAGAACCGGCCATTTTAATGCATTGGACGCTTTAAAATTAGAACTTGTGGTTCTAATTTCTGGAAGTTTTTTTTTGGTTTAATTTTTACCACAAAATAAGTTTTTTTTTTAATGATTTTAAACTATCTGGGGAAACCGAATTATATGTATTAAACGTTCTCAAGGCGGTTTATTAACCACAAAGCTTTGCCTTTTCATTTTTGCTCATTGAAGTAATAATAAAACGGGGCATCGATTACATGCATGTGAAATTTGATACTCTTGTACAAATTTGGGTCAGTTGACGACTGAAGGTCAAAGTGAAAGTTTTTCATTTGGGTGAAAGTTTAAAAATGCAAAAAAAATGTAAAAAACTAAGATTAATTAAATGTTAATAAATAAAAAAGGTTTTATGTTAAAATAAAGCTTACGTAACTAGTTTAGTTTTATTATTATTTCATCATTTTCTATGAAAAAAAATGTCCTGAAAATATAACTTTTTAGAAATTAGAACAACCCAAGGAACACATTGGTTCTAATTTGTGAGATTATATTCCTACCAGGGCTATTATGCTGCATTTACACCTAAATCCTAATACGTGTTTAGTTAAAACAAGTGAACAAGAATAAAGAGCTTAAAAAAGCGTTTTCACTAAACACTTGTTTAAGAACTTGATGTGTAAAAACGTAATACTTAATAATTTTTTTTGGTAGTATGAGTACTAACGATAATGTTTTGCATAAGATGCAAAAAAGCCAAGATTGTATCGTCATAACTACTGTAGGCTGAGTAAATGCAACTTACAGGCTGAGCTTTTTGTGAATACCTTCAATGTTTTTCAAATGGATTCTTTTCCTATATTAATACAAAAATTTACAAAAAAAAAAATTGTATATGTAGTTATTTTAAAAAACAAAGTTTAGTCTTACTAATGTTGAGGGGATGGAAAATTTAAGAAAATAGATTTGGAATTTGCAAGTCAAAATGTATTAATAGTACCATATATATCAAGGTTCAAACCGCAAAGATTTTTTTGTCTCATATTGTGGATTTGTGTAATTTACGTTATGACACACACACACACACACACACACACTTACCCCTAAAACATGTTCCACTACTGGAAAACCATTATATCCATATTTTGTTAAAATGTCGTATATATATTTTGCTTTATCTTTCAGTTTTATACAAATAACCGGTGAACTCATTATATTTGAGGCCTTTAAACCCATATAGTGAGGTAAAGGTTCCCAGGGTAACATTGGTACATTGTTAATTTTAACTTGTATATCATAAATACCCTCATTGAAATAATCACCAACCCATTTGGCGCTAATTAATGTGATAATTAATGGAAAAAAGAACGAAGTTCCCATGCCGGTGGTTTCTATTAAAATTACCGTTAAACTAATGGTCATACGCAGGACACCACCTAAATTGGCAGCAGCTCCTATTAAAGCATATTTGCCAGGACTTAGAAATGTCTTAAAAGATGAGGTAAAATTTATATTTTAAATTCTTGTAAAAAAAAAAACGTTAAATAAAAAAAACTTACGGCTTGTGGATAAAAATAATATGAGACCATAGCTACTGAACGACCCCAGGCGGCACCCACCAAAACAACGGGAATAAATACACCTAAACTGACGTTTAAACCAAATGTCATGCAAGATAGTACATAATAAATCAATGTAAAAACGATTATAGTTAAGATTTTATGGGAACCTATATAAAATAAAATAAATAATAAAATAAATAAAAAAAATATATATATTTCTTATGAATTACCTGGAGGATCATGAAATAGTGAACGAACTGTTGCTTCGGGAGTCTGAAACCATAAGGCCGCAACAGCATTATATTCATTATCTTCGCAAAAAAGCTAAAATTTAATGAGAACGAATGAAACGAATAATTTTTCTCAAATAACTTTTCGAATAATTCTTTGACCTGTAGTAATATTAACACAATTTTTTCAAAAGAAAGAAAAAAAAAAAAACAAGTTAAGCCCAAACAAAACTTAAAATGCATTTTTCTGACTTTTACCTAACTTCAAAGAATTTAAAATGCCCAAATTTTATCATTATAATAAACATATTATTACACACTTTTTTATTGACTTGAATAACTTTGAAACAAAAGCTTTGAAATGCTTGTTTTTTATCAAATTAAAAACGCATTGTCTTGTGAACAATAAAATACATTAAGTGTAATATTTCCTGCAAGTTTTTTTCAGCGTGTACCAACACGCAAACTATTGTTTTTAAGAAAAAGTGTGGTAGAAGTAGAAGTTTTTTATATTTAAAAAAAAAAAAAACATGTAGCTGTAGTGCAGGACCCTCGTACTAAATATTTGTAAAAGTAAAATAGTAAAAAATGGGTTTTTTCATCGTCTTATAGTTTTCCAGCGATGGATATGTGGGTAAATGTGTTACAAGTATTTGCTTCAAAATAATAAAAAAAAAACAAGTAAGAGCGGCTAAATTCGGCTATGCCGAATCTTATATACCCTTCACCATGGCTGGGAAAAAACTGAAGTTTATATATGGACATATATGGAATGGACAGATTTATATACGGACGCCTTTAAGAGGAAATTAACCATTTAGTTTGGAGATAAAACTTGGACTCGGGAAAATAGGTACTTTAAAAAAATTTATGTTTTGGGCATAACTTTTTTGTATCTGAACCGATATTTCCGATTTTTTCAGCAAATATGTTATACTAAAGATTTTCGATCTATTGCTATATAAGACGTATCCATAGGTCATAATACAGCTCTAGAATAGTGTTTGTTGTTTGTGTATAAAAGATGAAGAGGTGAAAGAAAAGAATTTCAACAAATCGTTAAAAGAAATCACTACAACTGCATGTGTTTTATTTCTACAAAATAGTTTGATTTAGCTGGCAAATTTGCATTTGGGATTTTATTTCGCTTTTTTATTAGAAATATTTGTAATTTCTTTAGCTTAATTTTAAAAATTTAAAGGAAAATAGTTTGTAATTTTTTTTTATAAATTATTATAAGTTATGACCTAAAATAGTTGCACTCAAAGGGAAATTATGTATAAAATTTTCTTAATATGTGAGAAATAAAATGGTTTAAAAATCTTTTTATAAATTCTTTTAAATCGGAGCAAAAAAAGAAATAAAACCGTTTGTATTTTGTTTGTATCAGAGGGTTTTTATAAAAATTTTGATGTTTTTAGCCTATTTATGGATTATTTAATTATTAATATAAAATTTTATTTAAATTAATTATTAAATGTAAAAAAAACAAAAAATAAACAAAAAAAAAACAAAAAAAAAATCTTAAGAAAATAAAAAAAAATGTACAAAAAAAGGTGAATTGACCTGACTGAGATTCGAACCCGCGGCCTTAGAGAAAAAAAGTATTTGTGACATAGCGTCAAGACAACTGAGCTATTGAAGCTCACACAAAATCATCGTCAATAGAGGTACATATATAAAAGTCTTCGTTCATTATAGATTTGTTTAGTTTTTATTTAAATGACAAATCTTTGTATGTGTGTTGTTTGTGTATAAAAGGTGGAGATGAAAGAAAAGAATTTTAATTATTAATATAAAATTTTATATAAATTAATTATTAAATGTTAAAAAAAAATCCAAAAATAAGCAAAAAAAAATCTTAAGAAAATAATAAAAAAAAATGTACAAAAAAAAAGTGAATTGACCTGACCGAGATTTGAACCTCGAACCCCGCGGGCTTAGAGAAAAAAAGTATTTGTGACACAGCGTCTAGACAACTGAGCTATTGAAGCTCACACAAAATCATCGTCAATAGATGTACATATATAAAAGTCTTCTTTCATTAGGGATTTGTTTAGTTTTTATTTAAATGACAAATCTTTGTATGTGTGTTGTTTGTGTATAAAAGGTGGAGATGAAAGAAAAGAATTTTAACACATGGATGTGTTGTTATGCTCAAAATTCTACATACATATTAAACAAAGGGATTTTACTGGAAAAATTAGAGGTAGTCCTGGTTTTTTGCTAGTATCTCAGCCATTTATTAACCTGATTTTTAATAGCAAACAGAAATGGATCACATGTAACAGAAATAAAAAACAATCAAGTCCTCATCATGTCTGGTTTCTTCGGAAAACCCATTTCAACACACAGACGGACAGACGGACATCGTTCAATCAACTTCGCTCTTCATAAGGACCCAGAATATATATACTTTATAGGGTCTAAGATCAATATTGTAGAAATTACAAACGGAATGACAAACTTATATATACCCTTCCACCTGTGGTGAAGGGTATTAAAACTTGTTAAGTCACATTTGTTAAAATTATGGTTTTCACAGTGTTTTTATTTTATCACTAATTACAAATATGTAGAATATGAAAGCTCTGAAAAATAGTTATCATTCCTTCAAAATAAAAAAATGTAAAAAAAAATAGTTCAGCAAAAATTTGATAAGCCACATATTTTTAAATGGTTTTTACACCCTTACATTTTTCCAGCGACGTATTACTAGTATCAAAAGTACGAAAGGCCTGCAAATCATCTTCTATCATTTCCATAATAAAAAAAACTTTAATAAAATTTCTGCCAAAACTTGATAAGCTACATTTTTTAAATGTTTTCAGTGCCATTTGAGGCTCATTTAGCGATACGTAACGTGACGTATCTCCATATGGTTGTCTCTTTTTAAGTTATTTATTTAGATTGAATGAGCTGATTTGTCACGTTACGTTACGAACAACTAATTTTAGCTTTAATCGACCAACGACGATTATATGATAGTACTTTTATTAAAAAACTTTTTACATCCATGTTAAGTATGATAGATCTGATAAACAGCTATTCTTTTTCAAAATAAAAGTAACTGTAATAAATTTCTGCAATAAGTTAATAAGCCACAAAGTAAATCACACATCGCTGCTTTCTGAAATTACTTGATCATTTGGCAAAAAGTTTTTGTCTATCATAATGTCATTGTTATTTTCCAAAAAAATCTTCCCATCCTCTTTTATATTTGTTAGAATTCATCCTTTTGTTCCCAGGTTTAACTTTTTCTATGTGGCTTATCAAGTTTTTCCGTAAACAAATTTTTCAATAACATTGAATCGTAAAAAGTAGCTTTTGCTGCAGTTTAGAAATTATTTGGAAAATAGCTTAAATCTTTTCAGAGGATATTATTACGGTGTTAGGTGGTAGAATGAGCACAAGAAATCAATTCATGAAATCATGTGGCACTAAGCCCTCAAATGTATATTATTTCTACAACCATATTAAAGATTTTAATTTATATAATATGGTAGATATTTGGGGTTTGTGTATAGCCGCTATATTTTTTTATAGTTTTGGTTTTTGCGGTTAATTGACTTCATTTGGGTCGGTCTACTAATTCTAAACGAACACAAACGTTTAAATGTTCTTTTTAGAATGCTTTGTAGTTTATTGTTTTAGAAAATTTTTTAATATTATTAAGAATCATTCTCTCATTAAGGTGTCCAAGATTATATGGCAATATTTAAAAGGGCGAATTTGAAGAGTGTCGAGGTCCAATTTGTTTTCTTTACATATAAAACTAATGGGTCGATTATCAAGCAACAGAACCTCAGTGGCGTTGCCAGTTGCTAAAATGATATTACGTATAGCAACTGGCAACTGATTGCTGTCAATTTCAGTTGCCAAATAGTGATTGTATTGGTAACCACAAAGTTTTGGTTGCTGTAGGTATTAAAAGCAAGAGAAAAAAGGCGGGAACATTAAAATGTAAGCATATTTATTTATTGTTATAAATATTTCAAAATCTGCAGCAACGTCTTGCTCTAATGGGCTGTTGTTCCATATGAAAAGTTCCAGGATACCTAGCATCAACATACCTTATTTTCATTTCGTAATCGCACAACTACAAAGAAATCATCTTGATCAAAAGAAAGAAAAATTGTTAAATAACTTACCAGCAAAACATTCAAACTAAAATATCCTTGCCTCTTTATATATAAGGGACGAATGTCTTCCTTCGGTTCCATTATATGTACGTGTGTTCCATCTATACATCCAACAATCCCTGGAAACTTCGTTTTCGATTAAAAAATGTCTTTATTTTTTCTTCTTCCGACATTTTTGAAACTATACCGACAACGTTGGTTGAACCATTCCTAGATTGAAGTCATTGCCGTGAGATTTTTGGAAACTTCCTTCAGCAAAAAACCTTAAAGCTGCGCAAACTTTTAATAGCGGAGGTATTGCCGTTGAACGACGAATTCGTTTAAGGCTTCCACTTAATATACCACTGCGTCTTTTGGAATACGAAAATAAGCTTTGAAACTATAAGAAGCAACTTTTTATTGAAAATTATTTTAAACATCAGGTACAGACACACGGTAATTCTAATGGATTGAAAATGTGCCTCAAGTTCCGTCTAATAGATGACACGTTTGAAGCCTCGTCATCGTCATCAAAAAACAGTTCCACTGAACTGGCATATTTGAAATAATTGTTTACACAATTTGTTTTTATAATTTGTTTTTTTTTTTAATGAATTCACTTTTATTAACTTTTTTCCTTTGTCAATCTTTTTATTTGTTTACATTTATTTTCAGTTGCTAATCTGTCAAAATTACATTATCGATAACTTTTTAGCAAATGGGGAAGTTGCCTTATATAATATCAATTATAATTTCAGTTGAGTTGCCAGTTGACAACGCAACTAAAGTTCAGTTGCCATCAGTAATAGACTCATAATAAATATGAAGTTTGGTGGCAATCGGATAAAGGAAAGTCGAGGCGGAAATCTATTGAAAATTTCAAGTGTGTATATGGGAAAAATATGACTTTTCAGATTTTAGGAAAATTTCGTTCTTTATTTTAATTTTTTCAACCACTTGTGTTATGAATCGATTTAAGTAGAAAAATATCTTTTCAAAAAGCTGAATAACTTCAAAATCGGCTAAGAACTCGCCTAGAAATAGCAAATGCCCCAGACCAATTTTGTGCCAGAATACACTCGGTCATAAAATTCGATGGTACTTTTTTAAAGCCATAATTGTTTTTTCTCTCTCTATACTTATAAATACTCAGATATGAAATATTAGGTCTGTACAAGGTAATTTTGGGTAAACTCTGGAAAAATGAGAGTAAGTAAAAAATGCTATCACAAAACCATAAAAATACCCAAAATACTGCGAACGCACAAAACCACATTTCATACCCAAAAATAAATGGCAAATTTATTCATATTAAAAACAGCTTAATTAATAAATAGTTATTTTTGAAATGGCAAATAACTTTTTACATTTTCAAATGTATTTTTCATTATTAAGAAGAAAAAGTTCTTTATAGTAAATTTATATTTAACTTTAATTTTTTTACAAATGCAAAACAGCTGATTTATTAGCAGCAGATGATGATTTGACAATTTTACCTTTTTACCCAAACAAAAAGTACTACCCGTACTTTAAAAAGATAAAAACAATTACAAGAAACCGGCACCCGCGGTAACGTACGTCGAACACACCTATTGTTTTTTTACCAGTCTGTTAACCTGTCGCGCAATAACGCAAAAAATGCATATATTTTTTGGAATAATTTTCAAAACTCCATTTTCGACTTTTAAAAAATTTTAATAAAAATCGATTTTGCACTTCAAGAGCAAGTTAAAAACATTCTAGAGATGAAGTATGCATGCCAATTTCGGGGTTAATCTCTCCATGGACCTGTCGGTGACAAGCTGTTATTTTTTGTGGATTTAGACAAGTTTGATTTTCATAAAAAAAAAATAAGTAAATTTAATCTCTGTAAGTACTTTGTATTAAAAATGAATCAACTTTGTACTTTTAAATATTATATTTTATCTTAATAGCTTAGCGGTTTGGAGAAAGAAAAATAATATGACCTCATTAACCAATTCCTTGCCAGGGCCAATCTTTGAATTTTTGCATATTTAAAAAAACTAAAAAATAAATAAAATGACTTATTCTAGATACCATTAAAAAAATTCTGCTATATTTTACGAAAATTAACACTTTTGTGTCTCTCTGGGGTAAAAATTGATATACATATAGTGAAATATCGTAAATAGCGCAGATGTCTCACTATTTGCTCGCAAATACATTAAAAATATTAAGGTTTTAAAACTTTTTGAAATTTATTGATTATTTGGTATATATGTATAATATTTATTCCAGTAATAAAATTAAGTATTATTTTATTACAAAAATATATCACTCTGAAGAATTATGTACATGATTTTTTCCAAGATTTTAAATTAAAAATAACTATTTACCAATGTTAAACATTTATTTTATTATAAATTTATTTTATTATTAAAATTTATATTATGTTTAAACTATAACTCAGCTTTATTAAATTAAACTGAACTTTATATATGAAGGATATTGTTTCTTGTATGATTCCACTATTTGGAGTAAAAACTGCTTCTCCTTTTCATAATTTGTTAAAACTTTGTTGAAATCTTTTATGAATTTAATGTTAAAATATTAATTTGTATTATTTTTGTTTGTTAGGTTGTCAATAACACTTTGTATTTTCAGTAACTAAGTTTTCTGTTTTTTTAATGTTCAATTTGTTACCTTTCAAATTTGGAAAATATTTTATTATTCGAAATAAAGTAATTAAGAATTACGGTCGCTTATGTTATTCTTAGATTTAACGCCTCTTTCGGCAGTATCGTTTATTACAAGCGATTCCTTGCAGAAATTGAAACTCTTCTTAAAATCTTTATCAGATTCCCATGTTGATGGATGAAGTAATAAAAATTCTGCAGAAATTTGTAACAGCTGAACACATTTTTAGTTTTCTGGGATACAAATTCGCTTAAATCCTTATATATTAAATTTTCTGGGTAAATGAAATTTCTATTATCGATAAGTTTTACAACTGGTTCCACTTCATCAAGACGAAAAACCATTTTTTCCTTTACCTCTATGGAAACTTTTGAGTCGAAAAAAAAAAAAAAATAATGCAACCGATTGTTCTGCCAAATACCACAGATGCTGTTTCAATTTCGCTATAAGCACAAGCTGCTTTTATAAAATTCAAAAGAGCTGCACTCTTATTACATTTACGCATCGAACCAATTTTTTATATTAAGACGAATGACTCTAGCAGTTCACAAGGGTATAATGTTTTTATCTTGTTTACTAGAACTTATTATTTTTTTTTAATATCCAAAAATTTAAAGTTTGGCCCCTGGAAAGGAAACGTTAACGTTGTTCGATTTATTCCAAATTTTTAGCATGGAAGATCTGCACATTTCACTATTATATTTTAAGCATCACTTCTAATTCAAAAAATAATTGCGTTTTTTTTTAATTTATTGTCCTATGTTAGCTTGGGTGAATATATGACCCAATTTCCACAAGGGTTAATGAGATCATAATATTTTTTTCCAAAACGGCTAAGCTATTAAGATAAAATATAATATTTTAAAGCACAAAATTGATTAATTTTTGATAGAAAGTACTCAAAAAGAGTAAATTTACTTAATTTTAAATTTGTTTAAGCAAATTTTTTAAAAATCGAAAATGGAGTTTTGAAATTTATGCCAAAAAATTTATGCGTTTTTTGCCTTATTGCGCGACAGGTAATGTTCCCTATCTGATTATTTATAAGTATAGAGAGAGAAAAAACAATTATGGCTTTAATCAAATTCTGAAAGTGTAAAAAAGTGCTATCAAATTTGTTTTTGGCACAAAATTGGTCTGGGGCATTTACTATTTCTTGGCGAGTTCTTAGCCGATTTTGAAGTTATGCAGCTTTTTGAAAAGATAATTTTATACTAAAATCGATTCATAACACAAGTGGTTGAAAAAATTAAAATATAGAACGAAATTTTCCTAAAAACTGAAAAAAGTCATATTTTTCCCATATACACACTTGAAATTTTCAATAGATTTCCGCCTCGACTTTTCTTTATCCGATTGCCACCAAACTTTTTATTTATTAGTTTTATATAGAAAGAAAACAAATTGGACCCCGACACTCTTTAAAATAAGTGTGGAGTCAACAAACATGTTACACACCTTTTGTTGTAAAACATTCTGTCTTAAAGTGCTCCCAAGATTAAATAAAAAAAGACAAAAACAAATATGGGCATTTCCAGGATCGCGAACGGGACATTTTTTTTTAACTTTTTATAAATATTTAATAGCATTTTAGTAGAACAATTTTTGAGAACAAAAAGAAAATTATAAAATATGAACGTTCTCCAAATATTTTGGATAAACTTGCGATCGCGAACGGGACAAAAAATGTAAGTCATCTTTTTCGGTGTGTGGTTTTGTTTAAAACTCTGCGAATTTCGTCAGTTTATTAAATGGAGATTATTTTTTAACTAAAGCAGAGATATAAAGATTTTATTTAGCATTTTGTTTTTTTTTTTTTATTATCCTTATTATTTTTTTTTAAATATTTTTTTTAGAATCGCGAACGGGACATCGCGAACGGGACAATGATTCCAAAGGCATTTTTTAGGTTTAAAATTTTGTTTTAGGTTTAAAGGTTTGGTTTTTTAAATGATCTCGGTTATTTTGTTTTGAATTGTAAATATCAAACTATTCCGATCAACGTTCACGGAGAACTAAACACAAATGTCGCGAACGGGATAGAAGAATGTAGTACAAAGAATCTTTGAATTATACCGTTATTCGGAGTTTGCTTGATCTCTACTGTGGTGTTTTTAAATATTTATTGTTGGTATATTTAGTCTATAAGAAGAGTGCAATCGACATGATATGTAACACTTAGAAATAACTCAAGGAAAAATGTCAATTAAAAACGCTAAAACCAAAAAAAGCAAAGCTGCTCTTTGCAGACCACTTTTCTTAAATTACAAATGGTAATATGTATTTAATTAGGTATATTCTTAAAATCCAATGCATTAACCAACTAAATTTTCTCAGAAAAGTCTTTTTTCTTCAACTTTAATACTTTGGTAGCGGTTGACCTTTCTGTGGAAATACACATATGTTACATTATCAATTTACCGAAAATATCGATTTTGTTGACATGTGTAATGCATTATCTGTTGTTTGGTAAAACGATGTTTTCTTAGGACATGGGTGGAGGGTATTCAAAGATTCAACACTCAACATAAGTAGACAATCATTAGGTGTGTTCGACGTACGTTACACCGGGTGCCCGCGGGAACCCAATCTTACCAGAAAGCGTTTCTTGTAACAAAAATTGGGTACATCACGTGCGGTGGGTGCTTCATGTTTCATATGTATTGTATATATATATATTGTATTGTGTTGTAAATTCATCTTACCTGTGTGGGATAATCAGTTGGATCATTACCCAATGGACGACAATCATCTATAAAATATATCATAGCACATGCTAACGACACGCCAATTATTGATACCAGCATAGCCTCCATGACACGGGCAAATTTATATTTAATAAATCTTGAGCGAAATTTGTTTATTTTTGTATTCAAGCTATTCCACATAGCTCCAAGCAAACCACCAGTTATACCATATAACATGAAAATTGGCAATTCAAAATATTCAAAAATTAATGGTTGCTCAAATTTTCCCAAATTAAAAAGACCGGTGAAAGTAAAATCACTTAAACCGTGATAAGCTGATAGTACAACATTCAAAGTGAAAGAACTTATGATTGATGCCACCAAGGTACGCCAAATGAGATTCTGATTCCAAAAACTGGCTGCTTCTTCTAACGAAAAAAGCATGCCACCAATAGGTGAACCAAAAGCAGCAGCTACACCAGCCGCAGCACCACCCAAAACAAAGTCTCGCTTCTCGTGATCATCGCGAAATGCTTTAAAAACACGAAAGTCTTTAACAAATGTGGTACTTTTGCCTTGAGAAATGCCAGCGGCAACTACGGCACCAGCATGTATCATTGGACCTTCCTTGAAATGAAAATAACAAATTTGTAAATTTCTTAGAAAAAAAAGCTCCCAACGCTTACACTCCGATTTTGATGAAACTCGTATATGATATATAATAAAATTTATGGTTTACCGTTTTTTTTATGTGCACTCTCCGAAATTTAGGGGGTAAAAACTTGTACAAAAATTGTCAATTTCCGTGTTTTTTCAATTATTTTAACATTTTTTCTGAAGGATAAAGTGTTATAAATGGCAAGGGGCTTTAAAATTTGTGTCTAAATATTTTTGTTCAAGTACTTCTGTGTGTTTTCACAACTTTTTAAATTTTTTGTACTAGTTTTACTATAAATATATTCATACACACATAATAATATTTGTACAATTTACTTCGTTTGGTATCAAATTAAGCCTACATAATACGAGGGTGGGTAAATAAGTCCGTGACTTTTTGAATGAAACACATTTTTTTTTTGCAAAAAAAAAAAATTATTTTTCAACATAATCCAATTTTTGTATCCCTTCCAAAAAATAGGATTTTTCAAGGACCATAAAATAGGCATTTGTTTGATCAATAATTTCATCGTTAGAGCTAAATCTCTTTCCACCGAGCCATTTCTTTAGGTTTGTAAATGGGAAATAGTCACTGGGGGCGATTGTGAACAAACGCGGCAGCCATCTTGCGGAAAGCTTTCTCATCCCCAAGTGATCGTTCAAAATTGAAACCACTGAGCCATGTAAAATGCCTATGTCTTTCTCAATCCATCGCACATTTAATCTCCGATCGGCCAACACCATATCGTGAATTTTTTCAATTGTTTTGAGTGTAGAGACCTCAACTGGGCGTCCAGAACGTTCGGCATCTTCCGTGATTGTAAGGCCACAACGAAAGTCAGTAAACCCCTTTTTTACCATTGAAATCGATGGTGCAGAGTCCCCATAGTATCAAGCTTTTCCTTGGTTTGATTGACTGTTTTTTTTCGCTAAAAATAATGTTTAATGAGCACTCGAAATTCACTTCTTTTCCATTTATAAAAAAAACCCACGAGGTTGTTTGTTTTGAACAGCTGTTAAACGCAAAGTAAATGACGGAACTTGCTCAAAATTTGACAGTAGTCTATTAATTATTTTATTAAGGGTTTTCACTCTTGGTGGTATATTTACATTGTATATTTACAACGATTTTATACTACAAAGCGTGAAAGATTTTTTCGTGTATTTACTTCCCGCATAAACACAGCTATTGTAAATTAATGAATCAGCTGATTTTTATTTTGTTTTTCATAAATTTGAAAACTTATAATTAGCAATTGCCAAAAAAATGTACTTTTTTATTTTCAAGCTATGAAAGTCGAATGATTTTTAATGCTTCGGGTGTAGAGAATTAAGGTACCTTAATTGCCTCACTTGTCCTACAACGGAAATTTAGGGTGGCCTTTAAAACTTGGATTTTTTTAACTTTTTATGAATTTAATGCCTTACTTATGTTAACAGCTACAAAATCAATATTTTTATTTGTTGGATAGTTAGTTTGGGTAGTAAAGTAAGTATAAGTAAGTAAAGGAAGTAGGAAAATACTACTGCTAACATTTAACGCGGCACAAATTGGGCTGAATATTATGTCTTACCATTTAGCACAGTTGTAAATGACTTCAAAATCTAAAATTCTGCGGTGGTGCGTGACGATCGCATTTTTCGTTTACAAGAAAATTTGGAAAATGTTCAAAAAAAGCGAAAAAATTTAAAAAAATGCGTTCTTTTCACCTACATTCACATATAACTTTTGAAGTAGGAATGTAATCTTCAAGCACCACCGCTGAATTTTAGATATTATATGTAGTCATCAACAACTTATTGATTTTCAAGGCATAATATTCAGACCAATTTGTGCCGTATAAAAAACATTAAAGCGTATTAAAATTAATTTTGCAATTTTTTTCTATTTTTAGCCCGATCAGGGCGGGAGTGGGGGCAAATGAAAGGGCTAATTACGACGATTATTATGTCCATAGGACCCATAGGAAAAGTGGGGTCATTTGTGGACCTGGCCGGGAGTTATAGGGGTTAATCGACAGGTCTACCGGAGCCGAAATTTTATTTGCAAAACTAAGAATGTAAGTACGTACAAAACTGAATTTAAGTTACATACATATTTTAATATAAATTTGAAACTATTCCATTATATTTCAGCGCTTTTCTTTCCCATTCGTTTATTTTTCAACCAACAATTTTTTGTTGGAAAGGTATTCAAATTACCTTTTTAATTGCTGAATATAGTTAGTACAAATTATTGCCGCTGTATGGCGCAAAATTCATTTTTATTGAAAATTGCATTGAAACACCCTGTATTTGCAAATATTATGAGTTCATATGTTCAGCAAAAAAACTCGCCAAAATATTTTGTACAAAGTTGCCAAACATTATTTGGTCGAATTCTGGAAATTTAAAAGCCAAAATTTAGATTTTCTTCAATAACCTAAAAATAAGGGAATTATGAGAAAGTCGCAGAACAAAAGTTGCTGCTGAAGCCCTAAAGAACCATTTTCAACAATAAAAAAGTTCTTTTTCGCAAAAAGTCGATTTTGGCATATTGCTACTTATAATATGAAAAAGAATTTACTCAACTTTTTTTAATAGTGACCACAAAATGAAAAATAAAAAAATCAAACAATAGTTTTAGTTGCTAAACGATCAGCTGTTTTAGTCTTGTAAATGTACAACATGTGCACTCACAATATATTTCCGTTACCGACTGTAGTTTATTTAAAAAGTTTGTTTTTAAATGAAGAATCAATTGAAATTCATAGAAATATATTTTTTAACTATTTGAATCAGTCATTCAAAAAACAAACTATACAAATTTACAGACATTCAGTAGGAGTTAATATTTTCAGTTAAATGTAAAATTGTATGTTCCTTTTTGTTTTTTTACCAAAATAGTTTGTATATATACAAAATTATTTCAATAAAAATTACAAGAAATTATTCAAATATACATACACACAAAGCCAATAAAAATATATACATCTGCATGTGCTGTGTTCTGTTTTGTAATTACATACAAATAAAAAAACTTTTAATTTAAAAAACAAACCACAAAAGTAGTTTTTTCTAACTTTTTGTCAGTAAAAATTGTATGGTTGTTTAAAACGACTTTCTATTGTTTTTACTTTTGTCGATTATCAAACAATGATTAAAAATAAACAACAAAATGGGTTGAATATAATGTAAAATCAGTAGTCCTCTTTTTGATTGTATTTTCGATTAACTTAATATGTATTTTAAGTTATTTTTAACGAAATAATATTGTGAGTGTATTTACTATACCTTTTGGTCTTGTATTTCAACCACAGTCTAGTAAATTTTAGTTCTATACATTTTGTTGTTGTGGTGTAGTAAATTGTAGTACTTTTACTATATCTACAACCTCTACAAGGTCTACAAGGGTTGTTTACTTCCAAGAGTGAAAACCCTTATTCATAAATGCATAAATAAATAAATAAATGTGTTTCTGAGTTATTGAATATTTAATGTTTATGGCCGCTGGAAAAATCATTAAGTAGCTTTGATTTGAGTCGATTTTACAATTGGATAGGTAAAGCATTTATAAATAAGATGAAACCAAAAAAAAAAAATAATTCAATTTATTTAACGTTTTTCATACAAAAATAAAATTAATCTTGGACATGGGCCTTTTTTGCATTAAAAATATTTTTTTATGGACATGGGTTTTTTATGAAAATGTTTTGTTTATAATTTTTAATTTAAATTCATTAATCTTGATTTGATTCCGAATCATCATTTATATCGGGTTGTGGTTCCTTATTTCTTGTGGCTTTGCTTGTTTTCAAGCTTTTGTGCCAGTGATAAAACTCGTCCGGGATGGCTCCTAACTTGCAAAAATTCAGTAAATCTTTTATCTTTCGATACTTATTGGAAGGCTGCTTTTATATACCTTTTTGATGTTAACTTCTTTCAAATCTATGAGCCGACCTTTACCAAAAACACGTATTTCTTTATTGGTTTCATTGTGGTCGTATTTGTATTCCATCACACCAGGTTTAATCACGTACTTACTTACTTACTTTCAACCAGTTCACCTTATCTCCGTTTTCGTCCAAATTTTTGTTTTTTATAATCTTCGATATTATAAGGATTTATTTTGCTTTAAAGTCTCTTGGACCGTGCGATTATGAATATAGTAGCCAACCTTGAATCGTATGTATTGGGAAATCCCTTTTTTACAAATTTTTAACCCTTTGACTGTCCAATGTATCACATGTGAAGCACAGGCGTCATGGTTGATACGCTTGCGCATCATATGTGATACACAATTTGTCTTATTTCCTTTAACTCCTTTATTTAACGCTCTGGGGGTGTATACAATGTTTTTTTTATACAAGACCTGAATATTTGTAGGGGAGAAAACTGCAAATTTCCAGGATATATAGCGACAAAAATAAAATCAAATGGATTGATAGTAAAGAATAAAAATAGCATAAATCGTATGCGATGCATAGAACGCTTCAATTATAAATAGTTGAACTATTGGTTCATGTATTATATGTGATGCAAGTCATTTTTACTAGATTATGTACGTGGACGTACGCTATAAACAAATTTTTTGTTTGGGGGCAGTCAAAGGGTTAAGTAGACCATGAAATAGTTTTTTTTTTTGCTTGGTGTGTTTTCTTTGAATTTGAGGACTTGAGCTTTTATTGCAGCATAAACAGTGAAAATATAGATAAAAGATTTGTGTAAAAAAAGACCCAAGTCCACTTGGGTCTTTTTAGCTCCAAACATTTGGGTGTTTTTAACATAAAACCAATTGTTTTGATACAGGGCATTTTTTTTACAGGGCATAGACTATGACTTTTGGGACAATTTTACATCATTAAGTCCATTTCCCTACAAAGTGGACTTAAGCTCTTTTTGCAGCACACCGACGATATAATTCGTTTATACTAATCTATGTATATTAAGGTAGTCCAAAAAAAAAAAGTTCGAATTTACTAGCTCCACAACCCTACAATTACGCCATTATGGAAAAAAATATGGTCTGCCAAAAAAAAAATCACAAAAATGGCTTTATTTTGTGGTAGCACATCGCCATTGAAGTTTGAAAGTTGTTCTTGTTCTATAATTTTAAATTAATTAAAATTTGAGAAAAATTAAATATAATTAAAATCCTTTTTTGAATGATTATATGTCCACGGAGACAGAATTTTATTTTAATTTGCTAAATAATAGCGAGAAACTAAGTCAAATTTTACTTTCAGTTACAAGGATGGCTATTATCCTTTTAAAAATTAAAAACAATGTCATTTCTAATGAAAGCCCTTGGTAAGTA
The DNA here is from genome assembly GCA_949748255.1 of Eustalomyia histrio. Taxonomy (NCBI): domain Eukaryota; kingdom Metazoa; phylum Arthropoda; class Insecta; order Diptera; family Anthomyiidae; genus Eustalomyia; species Eustalomyia histrio. The sequence continues at coordinate 64,862,499 of OX456527.1, read as the reverse complement.
GATTGTAAAAGTACAAGAAGTTGGACAACGTTTTTAGATAGTTAGGAATTACCAGGATCGAAGTACCTGTATCAACCTAGCTAAAAATCGTTAATTTGCTTTGTTTTTGTAAACATATGGAAGTTGAAAGCTCGTTATAAAATAAAAACTATACCATACAAAAACCACGAATTATATAAAAACTAGAAAAGAAATAAGTAAAATCGAATTTGATTGAGTTTTCAAAAACCACAAATAATTTAAAAACCATAAATTTGATTTTAATTTTGATTTGAGTAATTAACTCATATAAGTCGTTAGCAAGTTGAAATTTTACTTACATCTTTTCAGAAAATTTTGATATTCTTAAAAAAAATATGTACTTTTATTTATAAGTTTTTAAAAAATTGCGAAATACTTAAAAGTTAGTGAATTTTTTTAAATTTTGATCTCTTATTTCCATTATGCACATTAATTAAAATTATATAAGACTATGTTATATTTGTTAAATTATAGCGTATAGTTTAAAAATAATTCAATTTAAAGTCTCATCCTTCTTTTTGTATAAATTACTCTAACGACAAATTACTCATTTTGTTTTTAGACATTAAGGAATAGGGGGCAACATAGTGCAGATTACGAATTCAAAATTTGTGCTTTTTTTTTTGGACCACTCTAAGGTTTTTTTGTTTCAAATATAATAATTATTTTGCTACATTTTTTCTTAGTCAAAAAGATATTTTTATTTATAGAGTTTCTAGTAACCGTTTCAATTCCTCTTTAAAGAATACATAATTTGTATGTTGAAATTTCGGAATGCTGCTTTAAAAAGGAACAGTAAATGGGTTTTTCAACCCCCTAAACACAGGAGATAGCACTTAAGAAATATAAGGTTAACCTTTGATTTGGTAACTGTGTAAGCGGTAGGAGATTCCCTTGTAAATAATTTTTGCTTTTTTTAACTTACTTTTCCTCCCGCTAATCCTCCCACAACTGAGCTCACTACTCCAAAACATTTTATTGCCAATGTTTTAATTCTGACAATTCGGGGTACTTTTACTCCGTTTAAATAGCTTTTGACTTGAGGAATACCACTACCAGCGGTAATAGGTTCGAAATATGTTACCATAGCTGCTCCTAAACCAACGGGTAAAATACTGAGTGCCATCCAAAATAAATAAGGTAATACCAAGTCACCCTTAGGATTTGTCACATGAGGTACATTAACATCAACAGCTAAAATAAATAATTGAAAATTGTTGTATACAACGTATGTTCACTTCTCCTGATTTAAATTAAAGCATTATATGTATGTACTTACAATGTTTTAGAAATTCATATTTCCTTGCCGATAATTCTTCAATAACTATATCAAGAGCGCAAGCAATCAAGGCAGTTATAATACCAATTTGTATAAATATAATCCATCGTATAATATCTTTACGTAAAGCAAAACGGGCATTACCAGTGAGTTTTTGCTCTTTTTGAAATAATTCATTTTCACATACATCATAATCTAAACTCTGAAACCGATCAAATATAAGTTGTTAATACATAAATGTAACATGTACAATGGTTAAATTTGTATTGTATATTTTATTAATTGGTCTCTAGGCTTTCAAACTACAAAATGTTGAATAAAAAAAATAAATTTTACATACTTCATAGACATCCGCTTGCTGGATGGTACTTTGATTTATTACAGCCGTACGAGAACGTATAAGAAATGTAGGTTGTTGTTGCTGAGATGGTGCAACTGTTGAGCTTAATGATTGCTGAGATGATCCTGGCAACTCAAAGTTATTATCCACACTAGAGGCTGTGGATCTGGAATTCTGAAAATGCATATTTTATGAGTCACAAGGTTGTGAAAGTTCTAAACTTAATGTCTTACTCTAGGTTTATCTTCACTTATCGAGGAATATTCTATGTTTTGTTTTTTACTTTCCGTTTTCATTAGAATGTTTGCTTTATCAGTTTTTTGTTGATCTTGTTTTTCCAAATTTTTTAATAAAAGTTCATCATCAGATTCTTGCTCGAATTCTCTAACAATTGCACTTGTTGCAAGATTTGAAGCGTAGTTTTGCTCGCTTTCATCCAGATTTATTAACAAGTTTTTATCACTATTTGCTTCCATTTTATTTTTATATATATTTTATAGGATTTTTAATTTTAATTGCTATGAAAATTATGAAATATATTACATTGCAATAGCGTGGTAATACCAAAAAAAAAAAACAAAGGCAAAAACTACTGCAGAAAAAGTGCATACAGTATTGCCAGAATACGCGAGTTTTCCATAAACTGGGGTTTTCAATTTCGGTGTGCTGGCAGAATTTTAATGAGGCGTAATTAGCTGTGACAGTAGCTGTGTTTATGCGGCAAGCTATTAAAGTTGGCTTTTGTCAATCCCATATAAATATGACATAAACTAACGTTTAGAGTTAACTCTTATGTTGTTACTTATTCCAAATTTCGTATAGGAATGACATAAGCCAAAATTTAGAACCTCATGAATGTTTATTAGTTACATAAATCTCCCAAATAAATTAACAAGAGTTATTGCCTTTATACATTAAAAAGTATTATTTTTAAATACACTAAAAGCTCCACTTACGGACAGCTCCCGCAGACGTACAGTTCCCATAGACAGACAAATAACTTCATTCCTTCTTGGAACTTAATAAGAAAAAAAAAACTATCTTTTAAGCGGACATCTCCCGTTACCGGACAAAATCAGCGCGGGAGCTTTCGCTGTATTATCTAAACATTTATTTATAAAATGTTACTTTATTATCAACATCTGATAAAGATGTTGAAAATTGTATTTAAGTTTTTCCCCCAATCTGTAAAATGCTTCGTGAAGTATAAAAAACAAGAAAAAACATTGTAAGACCAATGATCAAGAGTTACCCTAGTTTTTAAATAAACAATCTTTTTTTGCACACAACATTTTTTTTATATATTTTTCACGTTTATTTGCAAAATCACAATTGGTAGGTGCTTGATAGTTCGTTAACATGAATTTAGCGGAGGGGATAGTAATATCTACTTAAATTTTTATGAAATATTTATACAACATTCGAAAAAACAAACCTGTAAATACAAATATTTGTATTTTTATAGCAGTATTCATAAACAAATTTAAATCAAGTTTCAAATACATATTAGTTAAAAAACATTTTAAGCCTAAAAAAGGTTTATTAAAAATTCGTATTCATAATCAGTATTTTAGGTGAAATTCCCAGTACAAGTGTTACATGGATAATGATTTTATTCTGGATAAAAAAGTATTCAAATTACCGGTTTTATTTTCTTTGTTTTGATTAAACAACACACCACTAGTTTAATTTCAATAAATAATATCAAAAAATTCTTTATCCGGAGTTGAAAACGGGATGCTTCTCTTTATGTTAATTTTCATCTGACGATTTTTTTAAATTTGGGCAATAGTTTTTATTATAAACAAAATACAATTAAAAATACCAAATTTTACAAATAAAAATGGTTCTTATCAATTTTTTGGATCCATTATTTATTAAAGAAAAACAAATAACTTCTTTTGATTAAATGACAATTTTTTGCAACAATGTTTAAATGAAAATAAACACAAAGCAAAAATGTCATTTTAAAATAGATTCAAAATAGGGTCGAACCAATTTTAAAATTTGTTTATTTACACAAGGTTTAAAAAGGTATTTTAAGCAAAAATTTGTTTATGAATACAATTTTAGCAAATTTTGATTAAAATTGATTTGAAATGCTGTTTAAAATTTTTATGAATACCGCTGTTAATATACAAAAACAGCTTTCTAACAAACGCAATAAAGATTTATTACAGCAATATTTTCTATTAGAAGATAATAATCAAGTAGTATTTTAAACATATTTTCTTTTTTCAGTTTGAAGATATATCGGCGATACTGGGAATAATGTCAAAATGTGTCTTTAAACAATTTTCATTTACTTACAAAATATTAAAAATATTCACGAAATTTTCTAAATTTTTTCCAAAGTTTGATCAATAAATCTACATTATACGGAAAAGAGAAAAACTAACCGATGAGCTTAAATTCGGCTGTGCCGAATCTTTGAATACCATCCACCAATATCCTAAAAAAATGTTCTCAACTGTTTTTGATACAAATAATCTAAAAAACTTTTTAAGTAAAATTATGGGGGTGAAGAAAATTTTTTGAGGTGAAAAAATTTTTTGGATGCGAAAACTAATTTTTTTGGGGAAAAAAATTTTTAGGTAAAAAATATTTTTGTTGTGAAAAATATTTGAGGTGAATACAAATATTATTCATTTCTAAACGATTGGTGAAAAAATATGAGAAAATATATTATGTACCAGTCGCTACTATGAAATTGTACTAAAATACACCAATTTGTATAGAAAATTTAGAGGTAAATTCGATTTTCACTCATAACTTTTTAACCGCTGGACCGATTTTGCTAATTCTCAATACTAAACTGCTTGGGAGGATGTCCAATAATCTTGGTGAAAATAGGCACTTCGGCTTGCGTCTTCGCGTCGTGATCGCCATTTCAACAGATGGACATCGCTTAATCGCCTTAAAATTGCATAAGGATCACGAATATATATATACTTTATGGGGTCTTAGACCTTTATTTCGACACGTTACAAACGGTATGACAAACTGATATATACCCTCACCATATATGGTGGAGGGTATAAAAAACTTACTGTTTATCAGAAGTCTTATTTTCGAATTGCTTAGAAGTATTACATTTGAGACACGTTTTCTACCAAATAAGGTGTCTTTCGCAATACGAAGATAATTGTTGCCGCAATAAGATGTTGTTTAAAATGTATTGCCATGTTTACTTTGAAGGCAGGCCCAAATGTTCAAATTGTATTTGTTTCCAAAAAATAAAGAAAAGTTAGGTAAGTTATAGATATAATTTCGAGAAAAAAAAACAATCCTAATGTAAAGAAAACAAAAAAATTTTGTTAAAAAATAAATTTTGCCAAAATAAATTTAAAGTGATACATTTAGATGTGATTTGATACAATTTATTTGGGTATATTTTCGGATGAAATCTTCAAATATGGGGACATATTATTATTTTTATTTAATCCATATCAAATTTCATTTAAATGTTTTTTAAATCATTAACTACAACTAATATAAAGGAAAAATAAACAAATAGCAAATAAAGAAAAGAAATATATGTGCAGATAAACAAAATTTTACCAATTAAACTGAAAACCAGGATGTAAAAATTTAAATTTTGCAATATCTAAAAACATACGATTTGATTCAATATGATTACGTACATTCATTTCACGTTGCATTTCACGGAGTGATGTTTCAACCTGCATTAATAATTCCTGCCACTTTGTATTGTTGTTGTTAACGTTGTTGTTGCTGCAGGTATTACTATTACTACCGCCACCAACTACAGCGGCAGTTGCATTAGCTGCAGTTATTAATTTAGAACCAGCTCTGTTATCATCGATATTTTTCTGAGAATTATTATTAATACTTTCTTCGGTGGCAGTGATGGAATTTGAAAATATACCAGAATCGGTATGCATAGACAGATCTAAAGCTTTAGTTTCAGATTCTATTCCTAAATGTTCGGGCTTTATTATAGACAAATTATGGGGATTGTTTATATTATTATATTGATAAGAAGTTTCCATATTATATTGATGATTACTAGAAAAACTACTCATAACACTCGGACATGATGGTGACATTGATGATGTTGATAAATTTCTATCATTTGTTTGATAATTGCATTCATTATGTTCTGTGCCAAAGGAAGAACTTGATGGTTGTTTTGATAAATCTTCGAAATTTTCACAAGATTGTATATTCTAAAATAATACAAAAGAATAATAAAAAAAATAAACTGTTATTTTTGTAAATATATAACTCATTTCATACTTGTTTTTAATATTTACATTTTGTTGTTTCCTTTGCCCTTGCTGCTCTTGTTGATGATTTGAGTTAGAAGTATTATCATTATTCTCTATAATTTTTATACTATAATTTATTGGCTCATCAATATACTCATTTGTTGGTAATTTTGTTATTGGCATTACAACGTAATTGACATTACTCCACTACAAGACAGACCAGAGAAGAAAAACATTATTTTCAATAAAAAAAACCAAATGTGTATGATGTTTATAAATCATTGCAATCTTTTGAAATATAACGGCAGGTAAAATAGCGGCATTATGATTTACAATTCAGCTTCAATACAAATATAGATATTTATTGAGCCATCCCAACATACCAAATGACTTGAGAAAAATATTATTATAAGCTTACAAACACAAGCCTTAAGCTTGAAAAAGACTTGAAAATATATTGAAAAAGGCTATCGTAACAATTGTAGAAAAATCAAAACGGAACCCTCGTGAAAATATTATGTGTGTATGATTACTATAAGCTTATTCTTGCAATTGTAGAATAAGTTTACAAAAATAATATATTATTAATAGTTGAAAAAGAGAAATCATAATTATTTTCTTTCATTTAATTTATTTTTTATTTTAATTTTAAAAATAAATAACAACTCATTTTAAATATAAAAAATAATAATGCATTTTAAATATAAATAATAATAATTAATTTTAACCATACATAAAAATAATTAAATTTAATATGCAATTGCACGTTCACTATATAAAATTTACAACTAAATGTATACGCAAAACACGTTTGACAAATTTAAAGAAATAGTAAAGGCACTTGTTGTATGCATTATAAGCGTAGAACAAAGACAACAAGACTAGAATGTATTGAAAAATATTTCTATTTCAATCGTCATATTGCGTTGTTGTTGTATGTTGTTCATAAGCATACTTGAGAAAAAGTTATGTACAATAATCTGTTTTCTAGCATTGTTAAATACTACTTGTGAATTCACATTTTATAAATATTATAATAAGCGAAATTAAGAAAAGCTTAAGTTGTATTGCAGTTTGATTGCTATATGGTATATTGGGATCACACAGACTAATTTTTGTTCATTGCGTAACACACGGTATGATATTCATCTGGCATAAAATGTATACGTATACAATGTTTTGTGTGTGTTAGTGTTTATTGTATTCATTAAAGTTTGGCGTTTTTTAAAAATGTGCATGCATTGGTTTTATTTATTTATTTATTTAATTCAACAGGTAATACAAAAAGCCTTCATGGCCAAAATAAAGTATTACAAAGTAAATACATTTTTAAGCAAATAACTATGACATTTACATGTATTTCATACTATTACTAAATACAATGTTTGATATAACGTATATAAAAAAATAACAATAAAAATATATGGTTCCCTACAACATCATCTCTTTAAAAAACGAAAAAAAAAAATGTGCATGCATTGGTTTTGTGCTGCTAATGCGGGATAGAAGCTGGTTGAAACTTTACGCCAACAAAAAACCATTCTTTTCGCCCCGCTTGTCAGCAAACTGTCATGCTATGCCAGCACAATTGTTCACAAATAGCTCATTAGGTAAAATTTGGATTTTTTATTTGACATTCTATTGGTTTTCGTTTACTTTTTGTATAAATTTTTGAAATTTTGCTGTTGTGATGGAGAGAGCATTTTTCTAATGTGTCTACCTGTTATTGTTTTGCCATGTATAAAACGATGAAGGCAATTTATTAGAATCTTTAAGGCTCAGTATTAATGATATATGTAGAGATTATCGTTAAACTTAGTTAAATGCAGTTGGTAAATGGTATACTGCTTTTAAATTTGGTTTTATTTCAATAAAGGCCAAAATTCTTAACGAGAAAAACTCTTTCCGACAATCTTTTGTTAATAACTTGGTTTAACTCATAGAAAAACAATACCAGGTAAAGTCAATAGGGAGAATTTGGGTTTTTTATTTGACAGTTTAGGGTTTTTGTTGTAATCGAGAGAACATGTTTTATAATGTGTTCACCTGGTAATAATATGCCATGGTTTTACTAAACCAAGCTAAAATGTCATCAAAAAACTCGGTCTTAGGAAATTTTTATTAATTAAAACTCAATTTACTCAATCTTTTAAAATATTGTATTCATATAAAAGTGCTTTAAAGAAAATTTGTTATAACTTTCGAACTAAATGGAATTTTGAAAATTCGACTTCATAGGGTCAACACTGTGGCTAAATTAGCGATTTTCACTTCAGATCAAATGATTTTACTTTGCAGATAGAGGGCTTTTGGCCAAAAATCTAGCGTAATATTATTTTTATACGTTCCAAAATATTATAAAAAACACAAGTTTCTAATTGCTAAATGTTGTATGCGTTTGTATTGTACTAATTTCTATTTTTCTAAATGTTGTATGTGTTGTACCGTACTATTGGAATAAAGGTTGTTAAAATTTAATTTTTAAAAATACAATAATATATGATAATACGAAACAATAGGCATGTTTTCTTTGTACACTTAAGCTAGCAAGTTATTTCATTTATATGGAGAATTAAGCGAGTTAAGAACTAGTCGCTTAGTACTCGCTTAATTCTCTATATAAATGAAATAACTTGCTAGCTTAATTGTACAAAGAAAACATGCCTATTGTTTCGTGTGAAAATCGTCGTTATAGTGAAATCAAAATTTTAACATTTCAGTTTCTTTAATACGACCATACAACAATATAAAATACTTAGTTCACCTTGTGAACTCCTTTATTGATATTGATATTCATTTTATTTATTCATTTGTAATATAAGTATTTTAAAAAAATATATTTTGAGCATGTTTTTGAGAAAAAAAAAATAAATTAAATATTTTAACAAATCTAATAATTTTTTCCAATTTTTATGTCCGATCTAGCCTTTTTTTTAAATAGTTGGCCTCAGTAAACGTCAACGAAGTGGTTTACTCCGATTTTTATAAATTTAATTAAGACATACTTTTGTATCTGCCAATGTCATAATTATTTATTTCGCCATTTTTCCATGGGAGTAACCGATATTTCGGTAACGGTATATAGTTATTTCCGTTATAGATAAGAGTATTTTAAGAATAAATCACAGTAAGTTGTTCCGGTTTCACGTAAAAAAACTGTAATATGGTGATATTTATAGCTTAATTGTAAATTTATTTTCTTTATGGTACATAAACTTGTTAAACTCTGTAATATTTAGTATTAATATTAGTATTTTTCATATTAGTATTAATATCATTGGCCAAATGTGGATTTTAATATTACATTAAATAAATGAAATGAAATACTCCATTAGGGTAATACTCCAGACGGCCTGGAATGGCCTGGATTTTCCAGTATTTTAGGTATTGTCCAGTTACCAGCTTAAATACAATTCGACCAGTTAAAAAAGGATTTTTTTTATTTTTTTTTTTATTTATTTATTAACATCAATACAAAGAAAGCCTTCATGGCCAATTATTTCTTTAATATTGAAAAATAATATTTTATTAATTATATTTTTTATTAATTAAATTAGTATTTTGTACTGAAAAAAAATGTATACTATACAATTGTGCTTGCAAATGTATATTTGTATTTTATTCATAAAGTAATGCATGAATATCATTCTGCAGTATTAGCTCCCACAAAAAGTTTCTTGACCTATTATTGAACTGCACAGTATAATGAGTAATCTTTCGAATAGCCTTAAAAATCGGTTAAAAGATGAGTTTTATGGAAGCAAAGTTGTAACTATTTTAAAAAAGGTTTCTTATCACTAAACAAAAGCTTTCAAATTAGAATCAAATCAGTTTTTAAGAAATGCTGTTACTTGGATCATCGATATGATTTCGGAGACGAATCACCTTACAAAAAAATTTTTGTTTTAAATTAAAAAAATATATATATTATTTAGTGGGAGCTTCCAAAAGTTTTAGAAGTATAAATTTAATTGACAGCAAAATGCTGTACACTGACTTCTGCTGCCTGCGAGAATCTTTTGATAATTTGCCGAAAGATATTAAAATAAATAAGATATGAACTATATAAATTAATCTCGTTTATTTTTTCGATACCAATTATCAATGCTTTTTGTAAAAGGACTATTTTGAAATAATCTATACTCACAAGAAAGGAATAGAATGTTCTTCGACCTAATAAAGGTTAAAATTTTTTAAGACTAAATTTTGATGGAAAATATATAACTTTCACAAATATCTTCAACTAGAGCTCGAACAACAAAAATGGAGTACATCAAACAGATTTTTAAAAATCCCACAACAGCAGTACGTCACGACCACCCTTCTATAAATACCTCTGCAGGAAAGACTGTATTATAATAGCGAAAATAAGTGGGAACAACAAAATTCAGCACACAACATTATTTTGAAAGAACGCAGCCTAGAGATTGTGAAAATTGCTCAGTGGAACTCACAATCAACCACATATTTAAAGATTGCCCGATAAGCTCATCAAATAAGTCACTAGAAGGAATCCTTAACTGCAAAACAAGGACCTCAGCGTCAAAAATCAAATATGTTGGGAGTAGTAGCCCTCACTTTGTATTTTATAAATTCATCTTTGTAGAATACCTTCAATAAATAAAATAAGAAATAAATAAATTTTGATGGAAGTTGAAAAATTTTCAAAAACAAGTAAAAAAGGCTTAAATTAGGCTGTGTCGAATCTTTGAATACCCTCATCAATATCCTAAAAAAATGTTCTCTACTGTTTTTGATACAAAAAATGTAAAAAACTTTTAAAGTAAAATTATAGAGGTGAAAAACTTTTTTGGATGCAAAAACAAATTTTTTGGTGGAAAAAAATTCTGAGGTGAAAAAAATTTTAGTGGTAAAAAAAATTTTTGGGGTGAAAAATATTATTCATTTCTTAGCGACGTGAAAAAATATGAGAAAATATATTATGTACCAGTCGCAATCACGAAATTGTACTAAAATACACCAATTTGTATGGAAAAATTTGAGGTATCTTCGCATTTTCACTCATAACTTTTTAACCGCTGGACCGATTTTGCTCATTTTCAATACTTAACTGCTCAGGAAGATGTCCAATAATCTGTGTAAAAATAGGCACCTGCGCTTGCGTCGTGATCGCCATTTTAACAGACAGACGGACATCGCTAAATCGACTTAAAATTGTATAAGGATTACGAATATATATACTTTATGGGGTCTTTGACCTATATTTCGACATGTTACAAACGGAATGATAAATGATGGAGGGTATAAGAGTTAGTAAATTCCATAAATAAAAATACAAAATATATATTGCAAATAGTTATACTTTTTTATGTGATTTAAATTAATATACTGCCGCAAACCGGTATAACAAATACTTAGTATAAAGGTGAATTAAATTTACAAAAAAATGTACTGCGATATAACGAATATTTTAATAAAAAAGTGTCCAGTTATTTTTTTCAAATCCAGGCGAATTTTTTCCACTGTCCAGTTATTTGACTTTTGGTATCTGGCAACCCTATACTCCATTTAGACAATTTGTTTTCACACAAAATAAATATTATTTTCCTACTGAGAAAGTAATATTTTGGCTTAATTGTGATTGTTTTTTTTTTTTATAAAATAAAAAAATTATTTATTTTTACAATTTAAATTACGTTTTGAGGCCATTAAATTTCGAGTACAATTTATCCACGTGAACTACAATTTACGATGCTTAACAGTAGTCAGTTGAAGGAGTTTGAATCTAAAAACTGTATTTTAACGGTAGTGCCCTTCGTCCCAGCTTTAAAGTACTATCCCATTAGGGTGTTAAGAACATGGAAGATCTTACGTAATTACACTCGCAACGATGAGTATTTATGAGCTGACTATGTTAAAAAATAACAACAATTTTTTCGAGGGTACTTCCAAATACTTACAATCTTTAAGAATCTAAGGGTGTGTTAAATGGTAGCAAAGTATAAGAATAGAAATTTTTGACGTTTTAAAATTTGAAAGCAAAATAAAAACAAAACAAATAAATTCGATTCCTTTTTACACATAAAAATTTAAAACTTTTTCACTAGAGTTTTCAAAAAACCGGCCATTTGAAAAAACCGGTTTCGGTTTTCTTCGAAAAATCGAATTTTAAAAAAACCGGTTTCGGTTTTTGCAAAAAAAAAAACCGTTCGACCGGTTTTTTCGTTTTTTTTTTAATTTGAATAAAAAGCTTATATAACACTAGTTTACAAAATGAAATTTTTTTCATGTACAGTTGATGAGAGATTGATTTCCTTATGTATTTTCTCCCGCTGAATTCGAAAATCAAGGTTAAATTTTTTTATGCAACAGTTTTTGAGATATTGTGATTTTTTTAATTTTTCGACCTTTTTTCACTTGACGAATCATATCTCGAGCTAGAAATGTCCGATTGGGTCGTTCTTTGTACCCAAATGCAAGGTATTGAGATGACGAACAAATATGTATAATCGGATCTTTGATCGGTAAAGCCGTTCAAAATATATCGATAACATTAGGGCACATTTTCAAAAAAATCATATTTTACAGTAACACTTTTCCGACGGAAAATTACAAATCGTTAAAAAAAAACGTCTGGTTTCTCTTCATGTGCGTAAACCTGATACTTTTAGGTAAGAACTAAGACAAACCAGAAGACAATCGACCGAAAAATAACAAAGTTATAAGCAAGTGAGTGAATAAATCCAAATCTCATATTTTAAGAATAATTTATTTTTTTCGACAATATATTGGGTTTAAACTCTTGCAATACATTCTTGACATTTTTGTGTGTTAGAAATAGTTGTGGCCCTTGCTTTGTCTCCGGTTGCTTTTGGGATCCGTTTCTCTAGTGAGAAACCATACATAGTCTCCCAACATTGCTTCATCCCAAAATCCTTGATAGCGCCGCTCAATGGTCTTAATTTGTTGGTGAAATCTCTCGCCGTGTTCGTCACTTACGTCACCAAGATTGTCCGGAAAGAAATTCAAATGCGAATGCAAGAAATGGATTTTTAGAGACATATTTACACCTGTAAGAAATAAATAAAATGGTAAAAACAATACAATAGAAAACAACCAGAAATGAAATAAAATAATGGCATTCCGTACCCATCTTTTTGTAGTTCTTCAGCAAATCGGTAATAATTCCCTCGTAGTTAGGGCTTTTATTGTTGCCAAGAAAATTGGTAACAACCAGTTGAAATGAATTCCAGGCCTCGTTTTCAACGGGTGTTAAATATTTTGGAAAATCTGTGCTTTTTATCAATTTCTTTATGTGTGGACCATCGAAGACGCCTTCCTTGATTTTTGCTACAGAAAGCTGCGGGAAAATGGTTTTCAAATAGGAAAATACTTGGCCTTCCTTGTCTAAGGCCTTCACAAAATTTTTAATGAGGCCAAGTTTAATGTGCAACGCTGGAAGGATTATATTTTCTTTTTTGACAAGAGGCACTGTGACGTTCTCCCTTTCTGGCCACTGTTTTCTTCTATAATGTTCACGAGCACGACTATCCCAGAGGCAAAGAAAGCAGCAATATTTTGTATATCCACCCTGCATTCCACACAACATGCCGACGACTTTGAGATCGGAACATATTTTCCAGTTGTGATGCTCATATTTAATGTATTTTAGCAAACTGGCCATTGTGGCGTATGATTCTTTAGTGTTGACGGCATGAGCGATGGGGATAGAAGGTTTTACATTTCCAATATGCAGTAGGACTGCTTTCAAACTCTCCTTACTACCATCAATGAACAAGCGCCACTCATTTGGATCATAAAGCTCTCCGAGTTGCTCAAACAATGCAGGAATATCGTTGCAGTAGCATATGTCGTTTTCCTTCTTAAAATGTTGTGCGTAAGGTTTATCACGGTTTCTGTAAAATGTTTCATTTACTCCCATAGCCAAACAGTTTCGTTGCTTCAGGCGAGATGCAAGTAACTCTGCTTTTTCCTTTGACAGCTCGAGATCTCTCACCAAATCATTCAATTCAGGCTGCGTAAACTTTTGCAATTGCGACTCTTGTTGAAATTCATTATCACTGCTTGTGTCTGTCTCTTGTGATGATTCGAAAGTTCAATAATTGAACGGGGGCACTTAGGAATAGGATATTTACTTGAATGTGGAACTAAAAGCGAAACAGATGCTACTGTCGGATAAACCCATTTGGCACTCTTTCCAAAACCAGTGGATTTGCTTAGGCAAAAGTAACAATCAACCGAATGGCAGAGCGGCCCTCTCCATATCATCGGTACACCGAATTTCATGTATCGTCTAATTTGTAATAAAAATTCACTTTATTATTAATTCTATTGTATATACAAATTTAATCTTACTGTGATGAACCGCGGCAAGAGTTATGTGGCACGATAAACAAACATTATTTGGTGTTCATTGCTCATGAAAAGTTGCAGGTGCTTTTCCAAAATATTGCAGATTGTTGTAACAAATCGGTGAATCTACGTCTATTTTTTTGGGGGACAAAATTGCCACACACGTAACAGAAATTATTTGGATTGTTTACGCACTCAAATTCTCGTTTTCTTTTATACATTTTGATAAACACAATGAAATATAATTTCAATCAAATTTGTGAGAATAATATGCAAACAACCGACACTACGTTTTATAGAAGCTGTCAAAATAAAATGTCAACGTTAGAAGCTGTCAAAACAAAATGTCAGGGTTAAAATCTATCGAAACAAAATATCAGGGATCTAAGGGAACAGTTTCGTAGGGTTTGTCTATACTGAGCAGTAGTTTGGTGATTGAACCCAATATATTTTCGAAAAAAATAAATTATTCTTAAAATATGAGATTTGGATTTATTCACTCAATTGCTTATAACTTTGTTATTTTTCGATTTTCTTCTGGTTTGTCTTAGTTCTTACGTAAAAGTATCAGGTTTACGCACATGTAGAGAAACCAGACGTTTTTTAAACGATTTGTAATTTTCCGTCGAAAAAGTGTTACTGTAAAATATGATTTTTTTTAAAAAGGTGCCCTAATGTTATCGATATATTTTGAACGGCTTTACCGATCAAAGATCCGATTATAAATATTTGTTCGTCATCTCAATACCTTGCATTTGGGTACAAAGAACGACCCAATCGGACATTTCTAGCTCAAAATATGTTTTGTGAAAAAAGGTCGAAAAATTAAAAAAGTTACAATATCTTAAAAACCGTTCCATAAAAAAAAATTTAACCTTGATTTTCGAATTCAGCGGGAGAAAATACATAAGGAAAATCACCTCTGATCAAATGTACGAAATTACGGTGTAAACTAGTGTAATTTGTTAATTGTTTTTATTACAAACAAAAAAAAAAAAAATTAATATATAGAGTAATAAAAATAAAAAAATACATTCTTTGAAAAAAATATATATATATTTATATATTCATTTAAATTTAATTTTTTTATTGTATTTCATTTCAAAATTTTATTTATTGGTTTCAATATTTTTTAATATAATATCTTAAAAATTAATATTATAAAACTATATTCATATCAAATGAATAGAGATCATTAAGTTTGTAAATTAGGAAGGTTAGTAATTTGAACGTTTAAAACCTTTGGCATTAAAAAGTTTTTTTAATATTACATTTTAAATATATAAAAAGAAAATCCATTTTTCACTTCTAAAATAATACGCAATTTAAATGTTTCGTTTTAAGACGATTTTTTGTTTGCTTTTGATAAAGCTAGAAGTGGAAAATACTCTTACACTAATAGTAGATGTTGGACAAATAGTCAAAAGACAATTATATAAATTTTCCAACTTTTCAGTTCTTTTGTCGCATTTATCAAGATATATGAAATCATCACATAAAGATGAATGATTTTGCACAGTCTCTTTTTTAGGATTTTGAATACTGTTTATTGTGTTATTTAGATCAGAAATTAAACTATTTAAATTTGGAATATCCAAAGTTAAGTCTTCATCGGGATCTATCAGGCTTACATCTAAATCTTCATAACCAAACAAACGATTATAAAAGTGTTCGGAAAAATAAAAGAGACCAAGTTACCTAGTTGGTGATGTAATTAAAAAAACCGGTTAACCGAACAAAAAAGGCCGGTTTTCGGTTTTCTTCGAATTTACAAAATATTCGAAACCGATCGGTTTTTAAAAATAAAGAAACCGGTTTTCGGTTTCGGTTTTTGAATACTCTAGTACAGACGATGGAACCAAAAACGAAACCATAAAGGAAACATAACTATTTAAAACACGCGGAAGAAAAGCAAATTTTTTTTAATTTGTTTTTAAAAATGTTTCTATATTCTTTTGTTAATTTTTCATATGCTGCTGTATTTTATTTTTACAGATATCACATTTTATGTCCCATAATTCTCATACACTTTTATATTATTTTATAAAATTTATCCAATTTGTATTGTTTTAAATTTGTCACCATTTTCGTCTCTATTTATTTATTCCTCTATCTATTTATTCCCCGAATTACAAAAGCACCGCACACAACGCCTGCTCTAAACGAAGTAAGATAAAAAACAGTAAACATCGATACAAACAATGGAACACTGTGTTTGGAAACATAAACAGCCATAGGCATAGACATTTTGTTGGTTCTTATAACAGTCTTATAAAGAAAATTTGTCGTTGTTCTGCATCTTAATTTAATTTATAAGTGTGTTATAAAACCAACAAAATGTTTATGCATACGTCTGAAAATATCAAAAAAAAAATATATTTCAGGAACCAAAAACGAAAAATGAATTTCAACAGAAAACATTGCTACACACGATGGAACATTAAGTGGAACATGCTCATGTTTCCACTAATGTTCCATCATCTGTTGCCATCATTACACTTTAGTCAAATAACACCTTATTATACGTAATAGTTTAAAATTAGCAGAATTTACCAGTAATAGGTAATGAACGCGAATGGGTCCAGGGTACAATTTACTGGTAATAATATAAGGCGGATGGTATGATTTATTTGAAAAAATGTATTACTTGTAATTACCAAGATTTTTGCACATCATTATTTATTTAATTATTTATTATCAATACAAACTTTTAGCCCCTTTTTGTTAAAAAATTCGAAAGAATTTTCTAAAAATCGAAATACGAACGCCAACTTCGAATGTGAGCATTAAGCATAAGCATCCTCGATTTTTTTTATTTTTCCCATAATCAACTCAATAAAACGAACCTATTGAGTGTATGTTTCGAAATTCGGGACATATTTTGATGTTTTTTTCTTATTTCATAGATATGATATATTTTTAATATAAAAAAATTCATAATCTTTGAATTTTTTTCTACAAGACAATATTCTCTGAATCAAATAAGTTTTCTTTTTAAAAAAATACCTCTGAATGAAATAAATATTCTTTTGAAAAACAATTATCAAAATGTGTTTTATTGAGATCCGTTACTCAGCAGTCAAATACAAAATTTATGTCGAAAACAACAAATAAATCAGTTAAGGTCCTAGTTAGTAGATAGGTCCGGTTAACTTATCTTAAAGTATGCTCAATTTATCACTATACACAGATATTTCAATGCAAATTTAACTGATGGTTAAGGTTAAAAACAAATTTGTATAAAAGTAATTCTGAACAATGTTAATTTAAAGCTTTATTTTAGATAAATTAGCGAACCTAAATTAACACTGTGAAAATATGCATATTAAGCCAGAAATCACAAATACAAACCATTGCCGGTACACACATTTAAATCAAATGAAATAATTTTTATAGGTTAAGCTCCATTCCGACTTACTAGTCATTATTATGACCAAGACTTTTAGTATGATAGGACTAAAATATTACTCAAGTAGGTAATTTCTATCTTAGTTAAAATAAAGTCAATACTCTTACTAAGTGCTGACTGTAATAGTAACCCCTAATATTTAAATTTGTACTTACATTTCTCATTTCTGCAGCTTCTTTTTGTTGCATTTGATGCCTTTGGAATACAGTTTTTATTTTTAAATTATGCGTATGCATTAAAGTTTGATCCGGTGTAGAAGTTAAGGATAATTGAGAATTTGTTGGATTTACCGAAGAACACAATGTTGGTTCACTTTTAAATGAACTTATAGGAACGGCGGTCGCAGCAGCTGCGGCTGTAGATAAAGGACGATGATTTCGATTGTTACGTTGTGTAATTTTACGGTTACGCATTAAACGATCACGTCGCTCCAACAATGCATTTACTTTCATATCATGAAGCTTTTCTAACAAATCAGGATGACGGCGCTGTATAAAACGATGTGTTATTTGAAACATCACTGAATACATTATATAATGAAATTCAATCTCAATCTCACCTTTATGTGCATATGAAAATTTCCCGTTGATCTTACACTACCCCTGTACACACGATCTGGTGGACAGTGGCAACATTTGACGGTTACATTTTCACCATCTTGTGTTTGTATTTCATATAACTCACCATTAAGTATATATGGAATGTGGACATGACGAATTTGTTGTATTTTACTAATATCATCCATATTGGAGTATCCCCCATTATTTATAATTTCATTTTGTTGTAAAGGATTTAACACATCATTATCGCTGCATTTTGTTAATACAGAATTGTTTTGAAGATTTTGTTTAAACTTTTCTTGTGCATGAGCAGCTTTTGGAAATTGGGATTGGTGTGTTACTTCAGCACAATTTAATAATTCAGATAAAATAGTTGTATCTTCATTAGATGCCTGATCACATTCCATTCTAATAATTTCAGTAAACTGCTCGAATGCACACTTGACTAATTCCAATTGCTAAATGGTCTAAATTTATTTGTACAATGTTATCTCTCACTTTTCTTTGCCCTTGAACTAGAGAACAGCTTCATTTTTGCTAATTATTTTTTTTCCATTAATCCTCCTTATTTTTGTTGTTGGAGAATATTTGTTTTTTTGGTTAAAGTTCTATACTCTTTGCTCACACGATGCATCCCATAGAAACACGGACAAACCGTTATAACTTTTAAAAAAAATTTAAACGGGTTGCCAAAGTTTGATAAAAGTTTGGGTATATTTTATATTCATTATTATTGGGTTTGTTTTTTTCGAATTTTAATTCTATATCAACTTGTACGAAAATGACTATCCCTACTTAACTGACTTTTCTTTTTGAACATTTAGGGCCTGACTTCGGAATATCCAGCAATGATTTTCGTCTATATCCAAATTATTAACATTAAATTATAGTAAATTGTTTTTCCCGAAACACTTTTTATTTTGTATTATATTGATACTCACAGCAATGTAAATGAAATGGAAGCACTTGCTGCATCATGAGCGAAGTTTAGGTGGCGTTTCCCAGATCACATTTTGTCTTATACATGTTACTCATTCCTCTCACGACGAACGTCTTGTGGAAAACCCATTAAAAGGGGAAAAGCTTTGACAATAATGAGATAACAACCACCAAATGATTTTTTTTTTTAATTTAAATTTTAATTTAAAAATGCATTTTAAAAATTGTAAAACCAATTGATATTTTTTTTTCGAAAAATAAGTAAAAAGCACAAAACTTTTTTTACAAATTTTAAAATATACAATAATACTAGATTTACACTAGTAGTTTTAGAAAATCAATTGTATTTCTTTTCAAATTTTGAATCAAAAACTAACACCAACACTACCGCTTTTTGGCTGTAGTGTAAATTGGTATAAACGGTATTTTAATGAAAGAAATAATAGCTGTGTTTATGCGGCAAGCTATCAAAGTTGGCTTATGTCATTACCATTTAAATTAGACATAAGTCGTTTAGTGTTAACGCATAGCGTTACATATATAAAATTAGTAGGTGAATGACAGAATCCAAAGTTGATATTATCCCCATTGTAATGGTATAGATAAAACATTAAAAGCACTGTAAGCAAAACAAGCATTTGTAAAAAATCACAGGGTACAAGGTGTTCAAAAGTATCAAAAAATATCTGAAAAGCACTGAAATGGCAACACGGATCTTTATGACTAATTGAGCCATCACACACGATACTAATAAGGAATTCTATAAAACTACATGAGTAGCTACATGTATTTTTTGCAAATTTTGTTGTTGTATTTTCATTAGTGTGAAGCAAAAGTTTGTCAGTGTTTTTTGTATTCATGAAATTTGCAAATTCCAACTTTGGAGCAGGATTCACACTAAAGCGCTAATTTCCCGGCAATGACCACTACTGCGTTTGATTTGTGGGAGTATTCTGAACTTATTTCAGAAAAAATATTTTGTACACGGGCAATATTTAAGTGTTACTAGTAAAAAATCAAAACTACATTTCTGAAAATTTGTATATTTTTTTTTTGCAAATTCCAACTTTGGAGCAGGATTCCCACTAAACCGCTAATTTCCGGCAATGACCATCACTGCGTTGGATTTCTGAGAGTATTCTGAACTTATTTCAGAAAAAGTGTTGCTGAAAAAACGAAACCTAAGCTATTGGTTACATTATACATAAAAGTCAATTACTTTATACTTATTTTAAACTTAAGTTTTAAATAAAAAATACTTCATTTTTTATAAATATGTATCTTTATTTTTTAATAAATCTTAAATTTACCAAATGTCTGTTTTCTTCATGTTGCGGTTTAAACAGTTTGGAAACGAAAAAACACAATGAATATGAAACAAAAACAGAAAAACGAAATGGAATAGAAACAAAAACAAACAAAATATTCTGTTTTTTCTCTGTTTTCTTCACATGCGTATTTTAATTTGCCACTTTTACTGTAGTATAAACTTGGCATTACTTTTCCGTATTGTCAATTATGACATTATTGTGGATTTATAATTACCGTCACTGACAGTTTTGGTAGAATTTATTAAAGGTAGCACGACCCATTTTTTCTTGCAAAAATCACACTCACTGAATATTTAAAAAATATATTTACAGAAATACAATGGCTTTCGGTGATTATCCAGCTGAGTACAATCCAAAAGTACACGGTCCTTACGACCCTGCACGGTTTTATGGCAAAGGTAACAAAAAATAATTATAAATCCAAAGCACGTACATTACGTAATATTAAAAAAAAATTTTTAGCTGATGTTCCTTTCGGCCAAGTTAAATTAAGCGAACTGGGCTCATGGTTTGGACGCCGTAATAAGTCACCTTCTGCTATAGCTGGTGCTTTCAGTCGGGCTTGGTGGCGCTGGCAACACAAGTATGTGCAACCCAAACGTGCTGGTATTGCACCCTTCTTCCAATTGACTGCTGCCGCTATGACCTTTTTCTACGTTATTAACTATGGAAAGCTACAACATCACAGAAACTACAAATATCATTAAACTTTTAACTGAAGGCCAGGCCATAAAAAACTACCCGAAAAGCACTTGGATGAATATGTTGAAGTAGTGTCTGGGGGAAGATGATTTTTATGTGGAAATTCAGTGCTTATTGATAGTTTTTTCGTATTTAAAAATTTTAGAAATATTAATAAAACAATTTAAATTTCCAATTACAAAACTGGCCAACATAATCTAAACACTTTTTTTTGAGAAACACTTGAATTCTTTTTTTTATAAAATAGGTTTGTTTTTTCGAGTTTTATATAAATATTCCATACAAATTTAAGTAGCTATAGATTTAGCTACTTAAAAATTAGGAATGTATAAAAATGTTGCCGAGCCTTATATTGGCTTTTCTCTTTTAAATGTAAACGAAAATATTTGAAATTTTTAATTTGATAAAATATTAAAAACAGAAGCTAACAATATAATTGCTCTATTTCTAGTTCCGGCGAAGTCCATATACGAAAACAGCTTTCGTACAGAGGCGGCCCCAAATGTTTAAATTATATTTGTTTACAAAAATTAAAGAAAAGTCAGGTAAGTAGGGATAATCGTTTTCTTTACAAGTACTTATAGATAAAAAAAAAACGAAAAAAACAAACCTAAAGTTTTATTTTTACATATTTCTGTAATACAGCGTAAACAGGGTTGCCAAATTCGGCAAACATTCACTTTGCCCAAAAATACTATCCATGAAAATTTCATTATTTCGTGTTAGAAGGAAACAAACAAATATATACACGCTACAGTTTATATAAAAGGTAAACATATAATAAAACCCGTATGACAATTGCTAGATTTTGTATTGACGAAAAATTAATGAATTTTCTTATTGGAAAACAATGTGATAGATAATAAATGAGGAACTAGCAATTGCATGTCGGTAACGCAGCGCTTCTATTTGATTTACATGCTCTCAATATCAATCCAATATAAAATAAATGTAGTGTCATACGGGCTTAAAGGGACCATTTTAACTAGAGTATTCAAAAACCGGTCAACCGGTTTCTTTATTTTTAAAAACCGATCGGTTTCGAATATTTTGTAAATTCGAAGAAAACCGAAAACCGGTCTTTTTTGTTCGATAAACCGGTTTTTTTAATTACATCACCAACTTCGTCTCTTTTATTTTTTCCGAACACATAATCGTTTGTTTTGTTATGAAGATTTATATGTAAGTCTGATAGATTCCGATGAAGACTTAACTTTTGATATTCCAAATTCAAATAGTTTAATTTGTGATCTAAATAACACAATAAAAAGTATTCAAAATCCTAAAAAAGAGGCTGCACAAAATCATTCATCATTATATGTGACCTTCTCCGAGAAAAGGGACCTAGTGTGTGAAAATGAAGTTTTGAGAAAAACGCATTTAAAGTTTCATAACGCTGTGAACACACCTTCAGTTGGGAGATGCGATTTGATATGGTTAGTTATGATTGGGTGCCGACTTTGGTGACGTAATGCCTATGTGGTGACTTATTTTTTCGCTTTTAGAGTGACAATTTAAAACCAAAAATCAAAAAAATGTTTCTCATTTTTATCGATTTTCCCAAGTTCGATTTGTACGTTTTTATGGGGTAAATAAATTTTTATCAGAAATCTAACTCATTTCATCTTATTCTACACACTTTTAGGTACCAAAATCCACTCTTAAGTCCAAACCCATTTTTTCACACATTAGGTCCCTTTTCTCGAAGATGGTCACATATGATAATTTCATATATCTTTATAAATGCGACAAAAGAACTGAAAAGTTGGAAAATTTATATAATTGTCTTTTGACTATTTTCCACTTCTAGCTTTATCAAAAGCAAACAAAAAAAAATCGTCTTAAAACGAAACATTTAAATTGCATATTTTTTCTAAAATATTATTTTAGAAATGAAAAATAGATTTTCTTTTTACATATTTAAAATGTAATATTAAAAAAAAAATATTTAATGCCAAACGTTTTAAACGTTCAAATTACTAACGTACCTAATTTTACCAATTTACAAACTTAATGTTCTCTATTCATTTGATATAAATATAGTTTTATAATAAAACAAAAAATATTGGTTTTAAGTTAATTTTTTGTTGAAATGAAATACAATAAAAAAATTAAATTTAAATGAATATATATATTATTCAAAGAATGTATTTTTTTATTTTTATTACTTTATATATTAAAATTGTTTTTTTTTTTTGTAATAAATCAATTTTAAAAAAACCGAAAAAACCGGTTGACCGGTTTTTTCTGCAAAAACCGAAACCGGTTTTTCTAAAGTTCTATTTTTCGAAGAAAACCGAAACCGGTTTTTTGAATACTCTAATTTTAACACTAGATTTATATGTATTAACGCTGAGTTTATGCGGCAAGCTATCGAAAATAAATGAAGTTAACATAAATAAAAATAGAACAAGATTTTAAAAACCTTTTTCTTAGCTGTCACTTGTGAAAGGTCTACTTTGTCTGTGCGGGCAACCTTGTTTTTTGTTTACATCTGTTAAGATTGTTGGTTGTTTTTTTTTTTTTCTAAAAAGTAACATGCTAAACTCTCAAGGAATTTTGGATTTAATAAAAAATACACCTCAAGGTTTTCTAGAGCCTGGAACTAATTTATTCAATGTAAGCAATTCGAATATACTAAAACCATATAAAAAGCTAGGGGCTATTAACAGCACACAATATGAAAATCTTAATGATTCTTACGGATCTGCTCTAAACTCTGTCAATGAAATATTTTGTAATGTAGTGGGTTGTAGCACAATGTTTGACAATGTAGCATCCTACCAAAGCCACTACAACACCATACACCGTTTTATATGTTCAGAATGCAAAAAATCTTTACCCACAGAACATTTATTAGATCTACATTTAACAGAGCATCACGATTCTTATTTCAACGTAAGATTGGAAAGGGGTGAACGTTTGTTTAAATGTTATTTGGAAGAATGTAAGGATACATTTGAAAATCCAATAGAACGTAAAGAACATTGTATAAAACAACATAAATTACCCAGCAATTTTAGATTTGATCAAGTCGCCCATAAAATTACTAAATCTAAAAAATCACCAAAAGCCCCGTCACCCGAGGAATCAATGGATGTTGTTGGGCAAACTCATTTGGACCATAAAAATCAAGAACTAAAAACGTTTTCATTTGGTCATCAACAAGAAAAGACATTCAGTTTGAGAAATGGTCCAAAGCAAAAATCCGGAAAAACCTTAGACAATATGTATTCCTTAAAGGAAGCAATAAATTCTATCTAAATAAAAGCATACAAAAAAATTAAAAAGTAGTCTTTATTTTGGAATTATTTATTGAATATACATACTGCCATCGTTGATACTACATAAAATAAAATTTCACATCACTTGGTCTTAGCGCTTATTCTGTAAGAAAAGGAAACATTGTGAACAAAGTTAAATCAGTATTTGTTTTCAATAACTAACTTGCTGTTAGAATTTGCATTGATGTAATGGTATAAAACTACCAAAAGAAATAGAAAAACGCCTAACACATTGGAGAATATAGCCAGTTGAACGTCAGTAATCATGTTTGCCTGTACTGTAAATAAGACAAAATGGACACGTCATTGACAGAAATTATAAAAAAAAGGTTTAATTCACATATATTGTAACACATTTGTTTAAATTAGTTTTCGTTTCATGTTAACTTTACTATACATGCTTTTTCATGAATAATTACCAAAATTAAAAATTAAATTTTCTGAAAGATTTTAGCCGGTTGATGTTTTTAATTTGCTGATTTAAAGTAGCAAGTCGTAAAGGCTAAAACATGCTTGTCGCCGCCGTTGACACTTTTAGATTTCAATCCGGCGTCGAAAAATGCAGCTGTTGTCAATATATTTTAATAAAAAAACATTTTTTATTAATGAGCAATTTGTAGATTCTAACTTTTTAAAATTCTTTAAATTTAACTAGGAGAAAAAGTGTCTTAGGATGGCTAACTTACCTAAAAGTAAGCCAAATTTAACTCTTGTTGTGTTTATGTGGCAAGCTATCAAAGTTGGCTTGTGTCATTTCCATACCAATTTGACAAATGTAATGCTATAAGCGTTAACACTAAACATTGGCTAATGACAAATTTATATGGGAATGACATAAGACAACTTTAACAGCTTGTCGCATACCAACTATGGCAAAATTTGATAGTGCACTATAAAATTCGATATAAATATTAAAAATATATTAATTTATCAATGGAAAATGTTTGCAAGTTCAAGTTTTGTGGTTTACTCATGCAATTTGAAAACAAATACGGAATACGTTAAGCGTTAACTCAACCGAAAATTGTATTTAGTTAACGATATTAATAAAATCGTTAAAGCTTGTATAACTAGAATCTACGAATTCTCTTATTCGTTTGAAGAGTTTAACTATATCAAATAACTCAGTATCTGTCATATAAATATAAAGGATTTTTCAATAAGAGCGGGTAGATTTTATCATGTGGCAAGTAGGGCCACCCACATGTAGTTAACGTCCTTATCATTCAATTTGGGCCAAAAGAAATCGGTTCTGACGGTGATGTTCTTTTTCACATTTGTCATAACACAAGGCAACACTGACTACTAGGGGTTAACCCAGATAGCGCCGGAATTTTTTTTTTTTTTAAACTTCAATTTTTATTCCGGAACTTAAATTTCTCACTCAATAATCAATTAAAATCCATTAAATCGCACGAAACTGCTTTCATTAACTGACGATTTCAAGATGCGAAGCTACTTAAAAAAGCATAATTAATAGTAATTAACAAAAAAATTAACAGAAATGCACGTGCATAACTGCGCTTTTCTCTCATTTATGATGTCCTTTTAAAAGGACGGTTGCGCCAAGTGGGTTAATAGCATGGTCACACGATTAGCAAAATTCCAGGTTTGCTCTCATTTATGGTTATCGCCGCAATCTAGTTTGAACCAACATGTTTCGCTACACATTTTGAGAGCGAACCATCTTGGTTCATTTTGAATCTAGCTGCGAACCACGAAAAATTTATTATTTACCAATTTTTTTTTTTATTCAACATTTTGTAATTTCAAAGCCTAGAGGCCAATTAATAAATTTTGATAACAAATCATCGCTATTTTATCTGAACTAGCTGTCTAAACAAAAATAACAAAGAAAAAACAAAAAATTAATGTGTGGAAACAAATAAATAAAAACTAAACAAATAAATAGTATATATTTATATATATGTATTTAAATAAAAAAAGAGAAATATTGAAACGTAAAAATATATAAACGTCAAAATGAAACAAGAACAATCGTTTGAACACCATGGTTCGCAATCGTGATTCTGAGAGCGAAACATGTGGTTCATATTAAGTGCATTCTACTTAGGATTACTCAGTAACAAACTAACAGAGAGTAAAGACAAATTTATTCTCAAAATGAATATTTACTAAAAAAAAGTACGCGAACGGAAAATTTGCAATAATTTACAAGTTTGTTAAACAGCTGATTGTAAAACCAAATGCAAAAATAAATTATAATTGCTCGATATGAAAAAAGAGATTTCTTGTTGTAAAATCTTAAGCAGAAACATTTTAGAAGGTTTTTTATATTTTCAATAATTCATTTAACAATATTTGTTGCTTTGCATTTGCATAAAACAACGTATTTGTAAAACATTTTTGTTTGTATTTACAAAAAATTTTACCATGTTTTTTAATTATATCTTTTTTATGCTTGTAAAATCTTGCTGGAAATAATTTGTTCAGTAAAAATTTTGCAGAAAGAAGAACTCTAAACATCAAACTGTCACTTTATTCTCTCTTTTTTTCTATATGTTTACTGAGTGTGTAAACGAACGACATCCAGTAAAAATTTGTACAAATTATTGAGTAAACGAACGGAACTATTACCGTATGAACATGCCATAAAACTCGAAAATTCCTCTATTTTGGTATTTTACTAATTATAAAAACTCACACAATATGGCAACTCCAAAAACTTTTAGTAAGAGTGAATTTTAGTGATTTGTTTA
Source organism: Eustalomyia histrio (assembly GCA_949748255.1). Taxonomy (NCBI): domain Eukaryota; kingdom Metazoa; phylum Arthropoda; class Insecta; order Diptera; family Anthomyiidae; genus Eustalomyia; species Eustalomyia histrio. Next base: position 64,835,348 of record OX456527.1, on the reverse strand, counting down.
CAAATAAGAAAAAATTAAAAATTTTTCAAAATGATTTGTTTTGTTTGTACACAAAACTCTGAACAAACTTTATCAATATTTGGAGATGATGAAGTGCATTCCAAAACAGCAGAAATAATTGAAAAACATTTGACTCTTACGGTAAGTGATGTTGGTCATATACACTCTCATACGTTAGACACAACTAAAAAAATAAATATTACAGCCTAAACTTAAACATAATGAATGCTTGGAAATATGCAACCAATGTTGGGTAAAACTAAGTGATTTTAACGAATTTTATGAATACGTAGCTAAAGTACATAATATACAAACAAAATGTTTGAAAGATAAAGTAATAGAAGATGTTGACGATAGGCAGGAACAAAGTATTTGGAAACCTAATATAAAAACGGAAGATTTGGAGGAGTCTTTAGACAATAATGTAGATTTGCATTTCTTTGAAGCTGATGAAGATATGTTCGCTGAAAATCCTTTATTGGAACTGGTTACAGAAGACGATAATGATTTGGGTGACTTTATGGCCAAAAATGTTAAGAATAAAAGGGTTAAATCTAAAACAGTGAAAACTAGAAAATCAAAAAAATCTAAGCGTCAAAAAAGTCCTTCAACAGATAATGATGAAGAAAATGATCGAGCTATATCTTCTTTGCTGGACGATATTAAAAATGAAGAAAGTAATGGATCTTTCGATTTAAATATGGAAATTAAAAATAGTTTGAACAAGAAACGAAAACCTAAACGAAGTATAACCAAACATGAGGACAAAGATAAGTCGGATAAACCTTTAGAGCCAAAAAAGAGGAAGGGTCACGTTTTATTAGAGGAAAACGAGGGTCTCATTAAAAAACACATAAAAATGTTATGTCAAATGTGTTCCTTTATTGGTGAGGATTTTTCATGTCTAATAAAACATTACAAAGAAGAACATATTGGAGTAAAACCTTATATTAAGTGTTGTGAACGCAAATTGGATTGTCCATCTGATATCTTACAACATGCTTATTATCATGAAGATCCCGAACATTTTAAATGTTCAGAATGTAGTAAAACATTTATAAATAATTCTGGTCTAAAAGATCATTTTATGAAGCATCATGAACCCGAAGAAAACCTTCCCTATGGTTGTGATGAATGTCCGCGTAGGTTCTCTAGAAAAAATTTGCTAGCCCATCACAAAGCTAAGCATATACCAAAAACAGAAAGATCACATTTCTGCGAAATATGTCAGCCAGCAAAGGCGTAAGTAAATGACGAAATATATCTCTAATGATCGAAAATTTGTTATTCATCCTCCAGAGCTGCTTCCTGTTAAATTTTTAATTAAATCTTTTTTTTTTTGCTTTTCAGATTTGCCAGTGAATATATTTTGCAAATTCATATAAAATCACGTCACAACAAAGCTTCGAACATTTGTCATGTATGCGCTAAGGAAATAAGAGACAAACAGGCATATGAAAAACATGTACGCCTACATTTTGAGTCAAGCGGACCACGCATAAAGTGCCCCCGAGAGGGTTGCGAAAGTTGGCTTAAAGATGAAGATAATTTGAAGCAACATTTAAGACGTTTTCATAATCAAGCCAAATACGAGTGTCCCGAATGTAGTCGTATATGTAAAAATAAACATTCTCTAACATGCCATCTAAAGAATACACATTCCAGAATAACTTATTCATGTGAAGAATGTCAAAAGACCTTTAAAAGTGCTCTGTCATTGAAGGTGCTTAAACATTTTTATGTAATTGCAATATAGTATTTAAATTTATTATCATTTTATCTAGGAACATATGGCTGGTCACACTGGAGAACCTCTGTACAGTTGTCCGTTTTGTACAAGAACTTTTAATTCTAAAGCTAATATGTATTCGCACAAAAAGAAGGCACATCCTGTTGAATGGGATTTACTAAATAAGTCTAAAATGGGCTTTTTATAATTAATTTAACTTAATATTACATGTATTGAGAACAAAATTTTCTTTGTGAATAAATACATTTATTTTCGCAAAATAAGGCCACTTTACAAAATGTCATATTTTCACGAACTGCTTCCTTATTATTATTATTATTAAATATTAGGTTTGGTTTTTTTGAATTTTCTATATACAGTAAAATCGATAATACGAAAATTGATTCTTTTGAAATCTCTTACCATTCGTAATGGACAAACAAAATTATTAGTTGCATATTATTACCATTACGTTATTTTCAACAATGAAATTTTTGTGCTTTCTGTTGATCAGTCTTTCAGTCGCATAAAAATGTCAAACAAGCGTAGTCCTGCAAAATAAAATTATTTTATTTATTTATTCAAATATTCAAGAACCAAGCCCTCTGGGCCAAATATGGTTCGTATACTACTAAAAAAAACAATTTACTATAAAAAACAAGTAAAAAAGGGCTAAATTCGGCTGTGCCGAATCTTTGAATACCCTCCACCAAAGGGGATGAAGATGATATACGTATATACTAAATTTTGCATAAACTGTAATATGAATATGTTTTGTCAATTTATGTAACGAACTTTTGTTACTTAGTTTTAGCAATGTTATTTACAGAGGTCTGCTCAGTTAGCGACTTTAACATTGTTCATTTTTACGTTAACTTAGTTATCATAGTATGTAAGACAATAAATGTAATCGAACAATAAGAAGACTTAATAACATTTTTACTTAACAGAAAAAAAAAATAGATACAGAAAAATTGTACAAATGTGTATGGAAAATTTAGAGGTACCTTCACATTTTCACTCATAACATTTGAACCGCTTGACCGATTTTGCTCATTTTAAATACCAAACTGCTCGGGAGGATGTTCAATAATCTGGGTAAAAATAGGCACTCCCGCTTGCGTCTTCGCGTCGTGATCGTGATTTCAACAGACAGACGGACAGACAGACGGACATCGCTAAATCGACTTAAAATTGCATAAGGATCACGAATATATATACTTTATGGGGTCTTAAACCTATATTTCGACATATTACAAACGGAATGACAAACTGATATATACCCTCACCATGTATGGTGGAGGGTATAAAAATATATATATAAAATGCCTTAAACTAAAATAATAACTAAAATATAAAATAAAATTTAGAATAAAATTTAAAATTTAAAGTCCATAATGTAGCAATTAAGAAAAGATAAAATTAGAGTTATCATAAATTAGAGAGGGTGTTACATACCGAAATACTGCACTAATGTGTATTTAAACGTAGCCTTTGAAAAAACGAAATTTTTAAGGTATCTAGGAAGCGAATTCCAATTTCTAATTATCCTCACATTAAAGGACTTTTCATAAATGGATGAAGTAATACGATGAAAAACTATTTGAGGGTTTCTACTCGATTTTGTGAAATTAAAGTTCTCAACAATATAGTGGAAAAAAATTATGTGGTTAAAGAATTTAAAATCGCTACATTTATTTCAATGCGGCACAAAAGAGAATTTATATTCCAAGTACCTTCGAAAAGTAAAATAAAGAGTCCAAAACGACCTGAATTCCCGGATATAGAGAAGTCTCTTCTGTTATGGTTTACGCAATGTCGGTAGTCTAATATTCCATTGTTAATAGAAAAAGCGCAGTTTTTCAAAAAAAAAAAAAAAAATTAAACTTAAACAACTTCAAAGCAAGCATGAGGCAAATCTTAATCATCTCGGTCCAAAATTATTATCTACAGATTGATGAACCCTTAGAGAAATTAATGTTGTTGTAATTGCAACAAATTTTGATGTCAATGATATGGGATCGTGCAAACGATTCATTAAAGGAAGGGTGTTTCATCGATATAATATGAGCATGGGAGGCATTGATCAATTAGTTGCAGTCTACCGCTCGCGAATCAGACGTTGGAAATAGTGGTGGCCAATATTTACATATCTCCTTGATGCATGGCTGCTGCTGAAAGTGTTACCTCACGTTTTTGCTACATCCTTAAAACGTATGGTACCCCATCTATAAGAGGTTCGCGCTCTAACAAATTGACGACAGATCAACGATATGATATCAGAACCACCATATTGAATATTCTAAAACTCATAAATGATGTGGGAAAAAACATACTTTATTTGCAACAAATGTTAAAAAGGGCTTCACCCCAAAGAATGCTTTAAAAGTTATCATACACCTAGTGTACCTACTGCGCAGTGTATCTTAGAAGGGACGGTCCATAACTCTAAAACAATACGTTTTAATCAGATCAGTTTTACTAATAATTTTAGAAAATTATTTAAGGAAAGTGGTCATGTATGTAACTTCGTCCACTAATGGGTTACAAGAACACGACATGATTTTGGATTACGTTCTAATAGCAGCTAGTAAGAAATCTGATATTGAAATATAAAAATTGTAATTGGAATCTAAATTCGAAATTTCTACTTGTGGTGAATTAAAGTTGCACAAATAAACAAACCAAATGGTATTACAATTCGTAATGAAGTTTCTCAAGAAAATATATCAACAAATCCGTATCAAGAACTTCTTGGAAGTCAAATGTATCTTATGGTGTGTGTTCGTCCTGATTTAGTTGTTGTTGGATATATCGGCCGTTATCAACAAAATCCGAATGATGCAAACTGGGCGTCTAATAAAGTTGATCGAAAATCTACTAGTGGATACATTTTTTTTGTTTGTCCTTTATCTTGGTGTAGCAAAAAGCAAACTACCGTAGCCTTATCATCAAGCGAAGCTTAATATGAAGCTTTAAGCAGTGCTGTATCTAAAGGATTATGGATATCTGCTCAATAGAAGATATGAACGTCTTTAAAAAGAATGACAATTTCACAGTATATAAAGATAATGCTGATTGTATAGCTATGAGACAAAATCTGAGAGCAAACGAGCAAAAAACATCGACATACATTTCTTACATGATCATATTAATAGTGGAAAAGTGGTTATTAAACCAATTTCAACTAAGAAACACTTATAGCTGACATCTTTGCTAAATCTCTGGATAACGGAAATTTGATAAAAAATTCAAAACATGTTAAAGTTGTCGAATTGAGAGGGGGTGTTGTAATTACTTGTTTGTTATTTGAACTTGTTTTGTTTCAAGTTGGTTTGAGAAAAATTTTAAGTCTTCAAAAATGTAAAAATTCTTTAAGCAACCCGAAGAAAATTATTGAAACAATAAACAACAATTTCATTTTGTTCTTTTAAAATTATCGTATTTTATTTTACCGCCGCAAACATAATTTAACACGTTAAGGTCCCTGCACGCTTCTTTTATTGAAAAATTTAAAAATTCTTTGTATTGTTAAACCAATGGTAATTATTAAATATGTATAATTTGTACTCATAACTGCATGTTTTTTTATTTGTATTATATATAAAATTTACTAAAATTATATAAAGCGTATGAGGTAAAGAAAGAAAATTATTTTCTATCTTCCAGGAACCCCAGGATCCAAAAACTGGTACGCGTAGTAACATATACGTAAGTATGGGTACTCACGATCCATGGTATGTGGCTCCCTCTAGATCCATTAAAAACCCCCTTTGAGGTCCCGAAAAAATGTACTTAAAAAAAATAAAATATATGACCCTCTCTGGAATAAAAAAAAAGAAATTTTTTTTATCTTCCATTTTTGGAGTCGGGGCCTGTGAGGCCCCCCCCCCCAGAGCCCAACTGGCACGCATAGTATGGGTACTCAAATGAAAGGAAATTTCCTCGAGTTCTCAAAAAATATTTTTTCTAACTTCGGGCCACAGGCCCTCACCCCAAAAATAGAAATGGGATCCTGAGGAAGTTAGAAAAAAAAATTCTTTTTTTTATTCCGGAGGGGGTCATATATTTTTTTTTTGTTTTTGAGCAACGCCCGACAAACTGTATTTCAGCCTTTTTAAGTAATGTCAATTAAATTTCAATGCCAATGAAAAATTCCAAAGCATATATGGAATATTTGAATCGTCATTTAAATAATTGTTAAAATTTGTAAATTTAAAAAATATAATATTGGCACTTATAGGTGATCTCATATTTTGAAAAATGTTTTTAATACATGTTGAATACGTTTTCCCATCTACGCATAACAGTCGGGGAACCGAAATGAAAAGTAAATCATTTTTTTAAATTGTAGCAGTTTTTTTAGAAAAGTTACTATGTGGAATTGAAAAGAGTGTAGAACATAAAATATTATTTTTATACAACCCAAAAAATTGTTTACGGACTCCGACACGTACTGGTTTATGAATCCGACTTTGTCTGTACGTTTACGGTCCGTAAATACGTATCCGTGTAATTGAATTTTGGAAAATACATTTTGAATCCGTTTTGGTGTGTCCGTTTCTGTACCACCGAATACGGACTTTTTAGAAAAGAATACTTAAAAAATGCTTGCGTGCTAAATTGAAGAAAAATATATGTCTATTTAGAGCAAGCTCTTTTATTCAAAGTCTTTACTACCATCACATAGCGAAAATAACTTTCAAGTGATATCCTTGAGGTAAATATTTATAAAATTTAAAACAAGTTTTACGATAATGTATACAAATTTATGCAGTTTAGCAAATAAAAAATATTGTCTGACAGTTTATAATAGAAAAATGTGCAAATTTCCATTGTGTGCTACATCATATCGTAAAAACCATTAATTTCAATTGGCCACAACCGCAGTGATGGATAGAAATGCTAATTGTGCTGGAGATGAATACAGCATTAATTTAAATTTAGTTATTTGCTTCATTTGTAATATAAGGCCTTCATGGCCCATTAAATAATATTAGATAGTTATTTGACATGAGATCAAAATAAAACTATATATATATATATATATATATATATATATATATATATATATACATATATATATGTATATTAGGGCGGGTTAATTTTTTTTGATGAAGCGTATAGCAAAAACGTAATCTATAGGTGATTCTGAGAAATCTTGCTCAAGAGAGACCATAGCTCTAAGTCGGATTTGGAGCCCCCCAAAATTTCAAAATATATAATTTTCCATATATACATACAATAATTTAATTAAATTCGTCATAAAATCGGATAGAATTATAGTAGATTTCTCAATCTGGGCTTTCAGAATCTGTATTGATACCAATATTTTATTTTTAGTAGAGATATTAGGAATTTTTTGTCGAAAAATAGCCTAAAATGAACTTTTAACTAATAAATTCTGACTTTTCTTCGGTTTTTTTCGAGATTTTTTTTTGCAGATTATGAAAGTTCAGATAATTTCCAACAACTTTTATTACGATAATTTTGTTTGTTTTCGAACTCCTTTTTGTAGGAAAATCGACCTGAAAAATTCAACATTTTCAATTTTTCAACAAAAAACACTATTTTTACATTTTTTATTCAATTTATTTTTAAATATTATTCTCGACCTACAATTTATTGTTTTAACGTGGTAATATTATTTTTTAAGGTCCTTTTTACTTTCCATTCGAGGAGTTTTCTTACGACTTTCTAATGTCACTGCCATAACTCCTTCACGATTCTTTTCTTTTCAGGTGGTTCGTAACTTGGATCATCGGTACCAGTTGTAAGTGTTGGTATTGTTGTAGCTACTTCTTCAACGTCTTCCGTATATTCAGGTATTATGTTGGTCCATCATAAATTCTTTTAGATGTTCTGGAACCAATCCACACGAGCATTCTGTTGTTTTTAATTTGCAATTACATTTGCCAATATAGAATAATTCGTTTATTGAATCAACAAATGCTTTAAATTCATCTCTTTTGTTTCTATGTTGTACATGTTTCTGGTATTTATCAAGCAAACCAGTTAATTTTTTTTAAAACACTCTCTATTAATGATTTCAATATTTAATTTACACCAAATTTGGATCAATTTATCTGTTACGTGAGGAGTAAAAGTTTTATACGAGAACATTTTGTTTTCAAATTTAGCACGATCACTTAAAAAAAATAATATTTTAAAATGTCACATTTAGTGGGCAAACTAAGATCATTTAAATCACTTGATAAACCAAAAACAACAATATCTTGAGGCATGTTAGTCAATCTAGAGTCAAAACTTGTTGATGTTGTTGCTTCCATTTGCGAAGACACCGCACACGATGTTGATGGTTCTTGATTATCCATAATAACTTTGATATTATCACTGCACTCTTTGATTGTGCCACACTAAATTTAAAAATAAAAAAAATATTGGTGTTGTGATAACCGAGTTTTTATTTAAGTATTTTGGCAAACTGCGTGCGCATGGCACGATGGACGATTAAGGAAGAAGGAAAAGCAAGCTTGGCAACGTTTAGTGTTGGTAAACGTCATTATTTTGTAACGTCATTATTCAGTGTTACAAAGTTGTTCAATTGAACAATCCTGCCTGATACAATACAGAATCTGAAAGGTGATAAAAAATACCTTTCAAACAAGCCCAGATTGAGAAATCTACTAATTCTATCCGATTTTATGACGAATTAATTAAATTGTTCTATGTATATATGGACAAATTTCTATTTTGAAATTTTGTGGGGCTCCAAATCCGACTTATAGCTATGGTCTCTTGAGCAAAATTTCTCAGAATCACCTATAGATTACGTTTTTGCTATACGCTCCATCAAAAAAAATCGTTCCATACAATTTGACCCAACCTAATATATTGTTACAAGAAATTTCTAGTATTAGAAATTTCTTTACACGAATTTTGACAGCTGGAAAAATCTAGTGTCGTAATAAACTAGAAATAACTAGAATACCTGACTACTAATATAAATACTGGTACTAAATGACGCAGTAGTTCAGTTCATAAGTAAAACGCAAAGTGTGAAGAACTAAAATATGGCTAACGTTTAGTTTATCTAAATCGTGTAAATAAAGTGTGCTATTAAAGTGTATTTCTGTAATTTTTAGTGACGGTTATAAATAAATAGAGCTACAAATAATTTAAAACAGTGTTTATTATTTGCAATATAGAAAGAACTCGAAAGGTAAATAAATCAACGATTTTATAAAGGGTAAAATCGTAACAATTGGTGTCAGAAGTGGGATTGCAAAATAATAAGCAGTCATGAAATTGGAGGAGCTTAAGGTGGAACAGCTCAAGAAGGAATTGAGCAAGTTGGAGCTACCGACAGCAGGTAATAAGACGGAATTGCAAAAACGGCTGATAGAGGAATTCGAGCAGCGTAACATTGACATTGCGACTTACGAATTTGATGAAAAAGAAGCAATGGAGGTTAGTACCCGCAAAACAGAAGGTAATATGGAGCTAAGCGCAATGTTTGCTGCTATGATGGAAAAAATAGAAACTTCTCGAGCAGACAGCGAGAAACTTTTAACCAAGATGGAGACGAACGAGAAATTGCTGATGAAGATGGAAGAAAATTTTCAAGAAACTTCTAGAGAGATTTCCAAGGTTGAAAAACGAGTTTCTGACTTAGAGCATGACGTTGAGAAAAAACTAGAAGATCTAGAAAATAAAGTAAATAATCTCCAATGTCAAGAGGGTCCAGTACGAATTATTCAGGAAAGTTCTGGTAGAGCAAAGGCCCCTACTTTTGATGGCAGCATACCGCTTAATGTTTTTAAGTTGCAGTTCGAGACAGTTGCCGCCAGAAATATGTGGAACATCGAAGAAAAAGCTATAGAGTTGATTCTGGCCTTAAAAGGAAACGCTGCAGAAATTCTAGAAAGTGTGCCAATCACCTGCAGATATAATTATGACGACATAATGGTGGCACTGCAGCGAAAGTATGGTGGCGAACACAAAAAAGAAATTTATCGAATGGAACTAAGAGGTAGACTGCAGCAGGCAAATGAGCCAATGCAAGATTTTGCGACAGAAATTGAGCGGTTGGTGCAGCTAACTTATCCAGGCGAAAATCATCCATTCTTAGAAATTGCAAAGCACAAAGGAAGAGCCTCCGGGCCGATCAGCAATCACCTAAAGAGTCACCGTTAAACTAAAAAGAGCTAGCACTACGGGGCATGAGCTAGCTCCCACAACCGATGGCCCCACAATCTCCATATCAGTAATACATCAGGAGAAAAGCAATCTTACTACTTATGGGTACATCAACGGGCGAAAGCACATTTTTACGATAGACACAGGAGCATCACAGTCAATCATCAGACCCGATTCAGTGAAAAAGGCAGTTGAACCACTATACGGGGTAAGTCTGCGCACAGCTACTGGGGAGCCTGCCTATGTCTTTGGTAAAATAAATGTAAAACTAACGATTGCCAACATAAGCGTCAATCACGTATTTATTGTTGCCGATATTGTGGACGAAGTAATAATTGGAGCAGATTTCATGATTGGGCACGGCATTAATCTGCATATGGGGCAAAAAGTTATGATTTGGCGCAATGTTGAAATACCTCTTGATATGAGCAAGCGGATCAGGTAAGAAAGCTAGTTACCATCAGCCACCAAAAACTACCAGCACGGGCTGAAACTTTAGTATAGGTGCGAATGGAGGGAGATTGTGAGGACGGCAGCTTGTGGGTGGTAGAACCATCAGAAATAAAAAGTGACCTTATAACAGCGAAAGCCCTCGTAAAAACCAGCAAAGATAAAAAAGTTCCTGTAAGAGTAATGAACCTATCAAATTGTGAAAAAGTTGTCCGAGAGAACTCTGAAATAGCCAAATGTACTGCGAAAAGAACTTGGAACCTTCCAGTGCGTCCGTTGAAGACCGAGAGATGCTGGCAGAATATGTGGAAAAATGGGTAAAAGAACTAGCGCCGCCTGATAGAAATAAAGCCAAACAGCTAATTAGGAAATACGGCTCTGTGTTCGCCATGAAAACCCAAAGTCAAGGAAGAACGGCGATTGTAAAACACCGAATAAATACTGGTGAAGCGAGGCCAATAAAGCAGGCGCCCAGAAGTATTCCTCTAGCAAAACGAAATGAAGTAAAGGAGTTTGTCAACGAAATGGAGCGTAGTGGAGTAATCGAACCATCTTCTAGCCCATGGAGCTTGCCTATAATTTTAGTTAAGAAAAAAGATGGCAGCTCCCGATTCTGTGTTGATTACAGAAAACTAAACGATATCACCAAGGACAGCTATCCACTACCGAGAATTGACGACACTCTAGACACGCTAGCAGGAACCAAAAGGTTCTCCATATTGGACTTGCGAAGTGGTTATTGGCAAGTAGAAATTTGTGACCAAGACAAGGAGAAAGCTGCCTTTAGCACAGGTGACGGATTATGGCAGTTTAATGTGATGCCCTTTGGACTCTGCCATGCTCCAGCAACATTCGAGCAGCTAATGGAAAATGTGCTAAAAGGACTCCACTGGAAAACATACCTAGTGTACCTTGATGACATAATTGTCATGGGAAAAACTTTCGATGAACACCTGAAGAACTTAGCAGAAGTTTTAAGGCGAGTATCAGCGGCTGGACTCAAGCTTAGCGCAAAGAAATGTACACTGTTCCAGAGGGAAGTCAAGTATTTGGGGCACCGCGTAACTGCAGAGGATATATCAACCGATGAAGATTCGGGCTGTTAAAGATTGGCCTTGCCCGAAAAATCTGCACGAGTTGCGCAGCTTTCTAGGTCTCTGCACATACTTCCGACGATTTGTACCAAATTTTGCCAGTGTGGCTGCAAGTCTACATGAGCTGACCAAGAAGGCGCGCCCATTTCATTGGGGTGAAGCCAAGAACAAGCATTCCTAAAGCTCAAGGAGTTATTATGTACGGCACCGATTCTTGGATATCCTGTGGCCGGGGAAAAATTTGTGCTGGATAGCGATGCAAGCGGATGCGGAACAGGAGGTGTGCTGTCGCAGGTTATCAATGGAACCGAAAAAGTCATAGACTATTACAGTCGAGTACTTTCGAAGCCTGAAAGAAACTACTGCGTAACGCGACGGGAACACTTGGCGGCGGTAGAATGTGTAAATCACTACCACAAGTATCTGTATGGTCAGCACTTTCAACTAAGAACCGATCATTCTGCACTCAGATGGCTGCTGCAATTTAAACAACCAGAAGGGCAGCTAGCTCGTTGGATTGAACGATTTCAAAGCTATGATTTCAGCATCGAGCACAGGAAAGGCATAAAGCATTGCAATGCGGACGCCCTTTCAAGACGTCCCTGCAATTTAAAGTGCAAACATTGTTCGAGGGCTGAAGGAAAAGAGTACATCGTTGATATAAGACTAACGCATATTGAGTCAAGTGAAGGCCAGTCAGCGGCGCAACAAAATGACCCAATACTGTCAAAAATTATGTCAGCCAAAGCAGAGGACAGGAGGCCTACCCGTGAACAAATATCAGCTGAAAATCCGCTAATGAAGGCGTATTGGGCCCAGTGGAACAGTCTACGGGTAATTAATCACTGCTTATACCGTATATGGGAAAGTGCGGACGGCAAAACTGAGACAAAGCTAATTGTGGTGCCGTCAAGCAAAATAGAGGAAGTGTTAAAAGAGTTCCATGACGGTCCCAGTGGTGGTCATCTCGGTGTCACTAAAACCCTAGAGAAGTTAAAACAACGATTCTACTGGGTCGGCTGCCAGCAAGCTGTAAGCGACTGGATAGCAAATTGCGCGCAATGCATCGCAGCTAAAGCACCAGTAAGGAGAAGTCGTGGGCAACTTCAACAATACAACTCGGGTGCCCCATTTGAGCGGATAGCAATGGATGTAGCAGGCCCTTTTCCCGTCAGTGATTCCGGAAACCGCTATGTTCTGGTGGTGATCGACTATTTCAGTAAATGGCCTGAGGTATACGCTATACCGAACCAGGAAGCCAGAACGATAATAAGCGCATTTGTGAACAACTGGGTGTGCCGCTACGGTGTTCCATTAGAATGATACTCTGACCAGGGAAGGAATTTTGAATCTGCTATCTTTAAGGAAATGTGTGAGTTGTATGGTATAAGAAAAACAAGAACCACCTCGCTGCATCCACAACCTGATGGTATGGTCGAAAGATTTAATCGCACTTTAGAGGAATACTTAAGAAAAGTGGTCAGTGCACATCAGAAGGACACCTGCAAAAATAATTTTCGGAACGGAACTTAAATTGCCTGGCGATTTAGAATTTGGTGTTAAGCCCGCCGCTATAGATAAAGACAACGGTAACGCTTCCCGGGAATAAGAAGACCTTAACGAGCTTCATGAGTTTGTGAGCAATCGAATTAAAATAGTCAGCGATAAGATGAAGGCGAGGTACGATCGAGCAGCAAATTCTGAAGGATTTAATGAGGGTCAGCTGGTTCTGCTATTTAACCCGCAACGAAAGAAAGGATTATCTCCCAAACTACAAACGCATTGGGACGGACCCTATAGAGTAATTAAAAGCTTGAATGATGTGGTATACAGAATACAGAAAGATCAGAGCCCAAGGTCCAAAATGAAGGTTGTTCATCTAGAACGACTAGCCAACTATGGAAACTATGGGAATAGCTATGTCTGTTCGGGACGAACAGTATTAGAAATTTCTTTACACGAATTTTGACAGCTGGAAAAATCTAGTGTCGTTATAAACTAGAATTAACTAGAATACCTGACTACTCATATAAATACTGGTACTCAATGACGCAGTAGTTCAGTTCATAATTTAATTAAAACGTAAAGTGTGAAGAACTAAAGTGTGGCTAACGTTTAGTTTATCTAAATCGTGTAAATAAAGTGTGCTATTAAAGTGTATTTCTGTAATTTTTAGTGACGGTTATAAATAAATAGAGCTATAAATAATTTCAAACAGTGTTTATTATTTGCAATATAGAAAGAACTCGATTTATTTAAAAGGTAAATAAATCAACGATTTTATAAAGGGTAAAATCGTAACAATATATATAAAATGAGCAGTGAGTTTTTTAAATTCTTAACTTATTATTATTTTTGATCAGATATTTTAATAATTATTTGAGAAATAGCTCCAATACTATTGTTTTATAGCTGAATTTGAGTAACTGAAAGTACATAGGGAGTCTATTCCAGAGTCTAGGTGCTCTTATTAAAAAAGATTGCTCAAAAACGGAATAATTCATTTTCGGGAGTATTATTTCTGCATTACGTGTGGACCGAGAAAAATGAATGTGACCTCTTATGAATGTTTGAGTTCTAATCATACGATGTAAAGTTAATAAAACCCTTATGTTGTAAAAGTCACGGAGTGATAAATAATTTGGTATTCAAAATTAAAAAAATTATGCATTTACAAAAAAACGGTACGAATACGGACGAGATATGGATTCGTAAACGGTCCGTCATTGACGGTATTTCAACGGGTTCCGTTTATGACGGACCGAAAACGATACGTAAACGGAACGTATTGTTTGTTGAAAACATCGGTAATTTTAGGGTTACGACCTTAAAAGAAATACTGAACTTGTGTGTTGTCATTGCCTAGTGAATTTCAAATTTTTTTTTACCAGAAAAATTATTTTGCCAGCAGAAGAAAAATTGTTTACAAACAAAAAATAAATGTTAAAAAAATTTAATTAAAAAAATGTTATGTTGTGTGTGCTTATACAAAAACCCTGAAGTTATTGGCATTTTCGATGATAGATATCTAGAGCTCAATATTGCCGATATTATTCATCAGCATTTATGGTTTAAGGTAATGATGGACACACCAATTTGTAAATATGTTCCAAATTAATTTTAAATTTTTTAAAGCCTATTCCCGATGATACTCATACTTCAAAAATATGTTCAATATGTTGGCATAAGATCAAAGACTTTCATGATTTTTACCAAACAGTGGAGAAGTCCCACAAAGATTTCCATCAACAAACTTCTACTAGCATTAAGGAAGAGGATAAACCATGTTCCAGTGTTATAAAACAGGAACAAGATGCTTTTGAGGAGAATCTAATGCAGGTAGAAGTAGAAATTGATGTAAATCCTAGTAATGATCAAGAAGAAACAGTAAGAAAACAAAATCCATTAGAAGCGGAACGGAACTTTGAAGATAATAATGACGAAGATTCAAATAGTGAAAGTTGTAGTTCATCCGAAGCATATGATCAATCTGAAATAAGTGATGGTGATTCATCCTCTGAAGAAATAACCTTAAAAGAAAAGAAGGCAAAAGTTGATAGGAATGTAAAAAAAATTAAAAACGTAAAAAAGAAACAGAAGACGAAGGCAGGAAATTCTGCAAATAAAAATAAAGGAACCTCCAGAACTAAATGGACCGATAAGTTCTTAGATCCTGTTTTAACAGAAGAAATGATAAAAAAACATATAAAAATGGTTTGCGATTTATGTATATTTATTGGAACATCCTTTCCTGATATGGTGGGACATTTTAAAAAATATCATCCTAACGTGAGACCTTATATTATGTGTTGCGACAGAAAATTTACCAAACGTTATTATGTTGCCCAACATGCTTTAAAACATGAAGATCCCAATTATTTCAGGTACTTAAAAAAAAAAATAAACAAAATTTTAGGGTTTAAGAATATAACTAGAACGACAAAGTACTTTCCTCGTTGCTTTCATTTTTTGTATTCGTTTTTTAACACTTCAAAAAGTGAAATATCCTATCGTTGTGCATCTAGATTAAAGCACAAAATACCGCAACGCAATTTTGCAGCTGTATTGTGCTTTTGATTCATATCAATTTAATATTAAACTTTTTTTTTGATTATAGGTGTGAGCAATGTAATAAATCCTTTACAACAACTTGTAGTCTGCGTACACATAATTTATCTTATCACGCTCCAGAAGAGGAACTTCTGCACTCTTGCGAATTGTGCCCAAGAAAATTTGCACGAAGAAATTTATTGGAATTGCATAGACCCGCGCACATACCCAAAGAACAATGGAATTTCTTCTGTACAAAATGTCCAACACGTAAAGCGTAAGCTTAAAGACATTTCACATTATCTCTGTCCATATCCATATCTACTCGTAAAAAATATCTGCAAATAAATTGAGTAAAATAAATAGTAGATATCGGTTGACAGAGGTGGTGAAAATGTCAACCAATCTCATAGGTAATATATTATGAAATTGAAATAACTAATTTTTTCTTTAAAAAGATTTGCAACAGCTTATTTGTTAAATATACACAATGGCATGAATCATAAAAAAGATGCTAACATTTGTCATGTATGCGCCAAAGAAATTAAAGACAAACATGCATTTGAAAAACATGTTCGTTTGCACTTTGAAGATAGTGGACCCCGTGTGAAATGTCCTTACCCTGACTGTGATAGGTGGTTAAAAGATGAGGATAATTTAAAGTCGCATCTGCAAAGACACAATCCCGAAGGTAAAATATATAAATGTCCTGATTGTGGTAAACTATGTAAAAATCGTGGAACACTAACCAATCATAAGCGTTATAGTCATTCTAATAAAGTTTTCCAATGCGAGCAATGTGATAAATCATTTAAAAAGGCAATATCATTAAGGGTAAGATGTTTAAATATGCATCTGTGTGATAGTTATTAACGTTTTTTTATTTAGGAACATATGACTCAACATACCGGTGAAACTTTATATAAATGTCCCTTTTGTCCTAGGACATTCAATTCAAATGCTAACATGCATTCGCATAAAAAGAAGCAACATCCCATAGAATGGGAGGAATGGAGAAAAAATAAACGTGGTAGTGCCCAAGCTTTTATTACTAACACAAATCCATTAGTTTTAAATTAAATACCATGTACCCATAAGCATACATAATAAAAATGTTGGGATATATAAATGCTGCTCTAGGACCTAGTTTTTGGGACGTAGATTAGCTTTAAGCGTTTGTTAAACCTTAAATTATATTTATCAGATATGGTTTATTTAGCATCTAAATCCCGAGATTTTAGTATTCACCACTGTGAAAATCGATGCAGATGTAAATGCGATCTTCCAATGCATTAAACTCCCGATATTTTGGTATTCACAATTTTCACAATGAAGAAAAGGTCACATAAGTTAAATTCGAGAGAAACAAATTTATGTATTTATGCATTATTTAACATCCATAAACTTTTCTTTGTATTTTCATAGCGGTAAATATCAAAATTTCTGAATTTCGATGCAGATGTTAACGACGTTAGTTTTTAATGGAGACTTTATTACGACGACTTTTTTTTTTAAAGAAAATCGCTAAAAAGGAAACATTGATCAGATGTTTAAGAGTTATCAACTAACAGTGAATATCCATCCTGTTTTTATAGAAAAGTGCAATAAATTTTTATTTTTTTGTTTAAATTGAAATTAAACAAAAGCACAATGTTGTGTTGCGTGTGTTTATTAGAAAATCCTAATATTATGGAAATTTTCGACGATTTAGGTGAACAACTAAATGTAGCTGAAATAATAAATGAACATTTTTGGTTCAAGGTAAATCGTAGATCCACAATATATTGCATGGACTTTGCTTTTATTTTAACTTTAAGCTTCGTATTTTGTTGTACTTTTAAGAAAAACAATCAAACTTCATAAAAAATTATTTTTTTACTTGCGTGGAACTGGTGCGAAAATGTGGTGGAATTTTTTCGCATCAATATTAAACAAGACCTACAAGCCCATTTGAAAAGTAGCGAAAAATTGACAAATAGCTTTTTTACAATTGTGTCTTTCTAATGGCTAAAAAAATTTGGCTAAAGTTTACTTAAGCGGGGGTAATAAAAAACAAAATACATGACCTGCTCTGTGAAAAACGCAAAATAAAGATTAGTGGCGCCGGGGGGACCCGGGGTCCTGGTCCCAGAAAACTCGAAGGCGTATTTACATGCAAGTGTGTGTGCTTAAATGAAAGGAAACACGAAAACATGGTCAACTTGGTACTCAAATAAATTTGAGTAGTTTTCAGTTTGATTTTCGTGAGAAACATGGTACTATAAGTATAAGAAGTCTTGTGAATATTGAACATTTGTGTGTGCTGCTGTCACTGGACCTTGCTAAGGCATTTGATAAAATATGTTATAAGTTACATTTAAAAAAATCGTGCGGGTCTCTGATGTTTAAATAGTCATAAGTGGTGTCCCACAGAGGCTGTATATTGTTCCCCATATGTTTACTATGTTCGTAAATGATTTTTTTTACTATGTTGGAAGAGGTTATCTCTTTGTATATGCGGATGATATGCAAATTTTATTTTGTCGTAGAAAGGATGATTTAGATGTAATTCAGTCTCTGATAAATTGTTCAACAAATTAATAAAATGAACACAAAGCCAAAGTTATTTTCGACCTCGCACAATTTTGTTCAGGATGTATATATTTATCTATTATTGGAACAAATATTGAGTTTGTGCATCATTTATATATTTTGGGTATAGTTATTGAACGCAATTTGACATTTAAATATCATATTATAGTTATTCAATTATAGTGATCATGTTATTAAAAGAAAACTTTTGAATAATTTTCAGTAATTACCACAATTTTAATATCTTTATGATAATTTGTATTACAACAACAGAGTGTATATTCTAATTTATAGATGGAATATTTTAATTTATTAATTAGCTTTTAAATTTCAAACCTAAAACTTATTATGTTTCTTTCCATTATGACCAAGATCCCTCATGTTTCTACTTGATATTTGGTACCATAAATATTATTTTTTTTTATATTTCTTTTATTCATTATCCACCTTGTGACTTTTTTTCCAATATATGATATTCGATTTTTTTTATTAAGACAAAAGGTGGGTGTGAACTGACTAAATAAAACCTAAACTAAATTCAGGTTTCTAAATTTCTTTGAAATTTAAATATATTTTCAAAACAAATTTAAACCCTTTTGTCAATTTGTATTAATGGTACACAGCAAGCTGCAAATGTATGCTGATGACGTCCAAATCAACGACATTCATTTATGCGTTAACAATATTAATGATGATTTAACCAACATACACAACTGGGCTGTTGCCAATGGATTAAGCATAAACCCTTCAAAATCTAAATGTATCTTTATTTGAAGAAGTAAAACTACTTTAGATGATAAATTTCAACTTTCAATAAACAATAATGTCATTGAATTTGTAGATTCATCGAAAAATCTAGGAGTTACCTTCAATAATAAATTAACTTGTTCTAGCCATATTAACTCTATTGTGAGAAGGATTTATGGAATGTTTCGAAATCTATGGATCGTCAAATATTGAATAGTTATTTATTTTTTGATAAATAAATAAAATTAAAAAAATTGTTTGGGTTTCACATGAACAAGCTGTTAGTCCCGGTTTAAACACAGCAATTTTTATTGCAGCAATTTTCTTAAATTATCTTTTGAACTTGCATTCGTGTTCAAATTGTGAAAGTCTCTTATTGCAATTTTAGTATCATTTACATAAAAAACAGTACGAAATTTAAAACACAAACAAGTCTGTGCCAGAGAACTGCAAAATCAACTTTTTTCTTGATTTAATCATACACAAAAATTCTTGTTTACATTTAATAATTCAACAAAATTCACAGTAGAATAAAATCAGCATCATGTTACTGAACGCGTAATTGGGATCAGTGTGAATCATATGTCGATTATGTTTACTGCAAATGTAATCACTCAACAAAAAGTCAGCGTTGAATAAATCAAAAAAAAAAAACAACAAACAACGCATATGAGTGTATTCATAATTACAACAAAATAGAAACACACTTCATAAATGTAAATTAGGGTGGGATTAAACCCGCTTTTTTAGAATTTTTATTAGTAATACAATACTAAAAATATTCTTCTTTGTGAAATAAAAATATTTTTTTGGAAAAAAAGTTTAGGTCGATATCTCAGACTTGCCTAATCCGGAAAAATTTAAATATTGTCTAAATTTTTTTTCATCTATTTTGATTGGAAAATTAGGCAATATTTAACTTTAACCGGATTGGGAGAGCCTAAGATATCAACCTAAATTAAAAAAAAATAAATTTCACAAAGAACAATATTTTTGGTATTCCCAATAAAAATTCTAAAATACGTATTTTAGACCCACCCTAATATACATATAACATATATGAAATGTGTTTCTACACTTATACACGTTGTTTTAACAAATTGTATTGGTTAAAAGTAAAATTTAGTTTTTTGGGGTTTTTGAATTCACATTGCAATTAGTTGATAGTTTTTAAAAGTAGACATGTTTATCTACAAAATGACATTAAGAGATTTATTCTACGATTTGTAAAATGTCCAATATGTTAATGTACAATTTATAACAGAATATTGTACTTTGTTTAAATTAACTTTGTATTTTGAAATATTATAAAAACCAATTTGTGAACTTTGTCAAATGAAAAAATATATTGAAAATATTACTTCCATACAAAAACTTAATACTATAAGACACTTTATAAAAATCACTTCGCATTTTTCTTTCTTAATTAATTTTCTAATAGGTTATGGGCCTGCGTTTACGTGTTTTATATCGTGGTTATTAAGTTGTAGTGTAAAAATCGATTTACGTGATTTTAATCTCGTTTTATGTTCAAATTGTTGAAATCGTAAAGATTTGTTCGGACGCTAAAAATGAGTGGTACAAATGTGCAATTTCCCAAGCTCTCAAACAATAATTATCATATTTGGAAATTTAATATGGAGCTATTATTGTTGGAAAGAGAACTTTGGGATATTATCATTACAGAAACACCAAGTGTTCCTGACGAAAAATGGGTTACACGTGATGGAAAGGCTAGAGCTACTATTGGATTAGCAGTAGAAGAGTCTCAAAAGGTACACATCAAGAAATTGAAGACAGCAAAAGATTATTGGAACGCTTTAAAGAAGCATCATGAAAAAGCAAATCTTACAAATAAAGTAAGTCTTCTTCGTCAACTTTCTACAAAAAGGATGAATAGTAGTCAATCAATGGAAGAGCATATAACCGAATTTTTAAATCTTGTGGATCGATTAAATGATTTGGGAGAGGAAATTGAAGAACACAAAACCGTTGCTTTTTTGCTTGGAAGCCTGCCAGAGGAATATAATTCATTGGTTTCGTCATTAGAAATGCGCTCTGAAACAGATCTAACTATAGATCTAGTAAAAGAAAAGTTGCTTCAAGAATTCAAACGAAAATCTGGTGGTGAGCGAGAAGCTGATATGGCGTTCAAAATTCAAAAGAAGAAATTTAATCCCAAATGTTTTTCTTGTGGTAAGCAAGGTCATATCAAGAAAAATTTTCCAAATAGGAAATTTTATGGAAATCGTGCTAATATTGCAAAGAATAATAAAAATAAAAATATTTGTTTTGGTGTTACAACAATAAAAACAAATAAAGATTGGTTTGTTGATTCAGCTGCAACATGTCACATGTGCTGTGAAGAAAGCTTGTTCATAAAATTGAATAAGCAACAATCAAAATGAAGTTATTTATTTGGCAGATGGAACTGAATTGAAAGTAAGTGGAACTGGTGATTGTTTATTGGTCTGTCAAAACAAAGAGATCCTTGTCTGTAATGTTTTGTATGTTCCGGAATTGGACGGAAGCTTGTTGTCCGTTAAAGTTTTGACTGATAAAGGTTTTGAAGTGTCTTTTATTGCAAATTGTTGTTCAATTTCTATGAAGGAGCAAATACATGCAACTGCATTTTTGAAAAATAATTTATATGTACTTAATCAAAGCAACAAAGCTAATAAAATTTCTGAAGGTAAAGCAGAATGTGTTCATGTGTGGCATCATCGCTTGGGACATAGAAATATTCAAGCAATCAAATCAAGTGTAAATAAAGGTTTGATTTCTGGTGTTCATATAAGGAAATGTTCATGTATTGATAAATGTGAAGTATGTTTCAAATCAAAGCTTTCAAGAAAACCATTTCCAAAAGTTTCGGAGTCTAGATCGGATGCTATTTTAGAATTAGTGCATGCTGACTTATGTGGCCCTATGCAGAATACAACACCTGGTGGTAACCGTTATTTTTTAACCATGATTGATGACTTCAGTCGTTATTGTTGTGTTTATTTTGTTAAAACAAAAGATATGGTTTTTGATAAAATAAAAGAATTTATTGAACTAACTGAAAATCAATTTGGAAAGCGTTTGAAAGCTATAAGAACTGACCGTGGTGAGAATTTTGTAACAAAAGGATGGAAAATTATCTAAAAGCTAAAGGTATTTATCATCAACTGACAGCTCCTAATACTCCTGAACAGAATGGAGTTGCAGAAAGGAAGAATCGAAGTTTAATGGAGATGGCCAGATGCATGTTAAATGATGCAGAAATTGATATAAAGTTCTGGGCTGAAGCCCAGAACTTTATATCAATTCGTTTAATATCTTCTGCTGCAAGTATCACTCCGTATGAGTTATGGGTTAATAAAACTCCAAATCTAAATCATATTCGAGTCTTTGGGTCGATTGCATATGCACATATTAACAAGCAAAAGCGAAAAAAATTGGATGATGTTGCGGTAAAATGCAATTTGGTTGGCTATTGTGAAGAATCGAAGGCGTTTCGTTTGCTAAACATGAAATCTCATGCTATAATTATTAGTAGAGATGTTGAATTTATTGAATCTAGTATATCTCATAATAATGTTTCAATTAAAAAAGAATCTACAGACAACATGATGAATGTTTCTTTACAAAGTTCAAATGTCGATGCAGTTATACCACAAACATCGGATAATATCCAAATATTAGACGATTGTGAATCATCAATTTCTGAATATTGTAATGGTTTTGAGTCGGCTGTAGAATCAGTTTTGTCATCATCTGATGAGTTACCGACTTCTGGTAATGAATTGCTGTCTGAAGAAGAAATTGAACAAGACAATATATCGGAGGCAGCAGTTGAACGAAGATTGTCATCAAGAGCTAACAAAGGGATTCCTCCTGTAAGGTATGGTTTTAAAGTTAGTTTTAATGAAGATCCTGTTACATATAAAGATGCTATGTCAAGACCAGATAAAAGGAAATGGCTTGGAGCTATGAAAGATGAAATTAAATCTATGTATGGCAACGAAGCCTGGGAACTTGTGGAAATGCCCCAAGGACGCGAATTGGTTGGTTGCAAGTGGGTCTTCAAGATCAAGAAAACTGTTGATGGCGATCGTAAATACAAAGCAAGATTGGTTGCAAAGGGGTTTTCCCAAAAATATGGTGAAGATTATGATCAAGTATTCGCACCCGTTGTTAAGCAGACAACTTTAAGAACGATGTTAGCAATTTCGAGTTTCAAAAATATGAAGGTACAACATATAGACGTAAAAACTGCTTTTCTAAATGGTGAGTTGGAAAATGAAATTTATATACGACACCTGAGGGGTTTATAGAACATGGTAAAGAAAAATTAGTTTATAAATTAAAACGAAGTATATATGGCTTAAAACAATCGGCACGTAGTTGGAATCTGCGAATAAATGATGTTTTAATTAATTCTGGATTCAGAAGGGGAAAAGCCGAACCATGTCTTTATGTAAGAGGTCAAAATGATTTGATGGTTTACGTTTTAATCTATGTAGATGATATTATCATAGCAAGTAAATACGAAGCTACAATTAAAGATGTTGTTAAAACTTTGAAAAATAAATTCGAAATAACCGAGTTAGGTGATTTAAAATTATACTTGGGTATAGAAATAAGTCGTAATGAAGATGGAGTTTTCTATTTATCGCAAGAAGATTATATTAATAAAATTCTAAACGAATTTGGTCTTGATGAAGCGAAATGTTCTAATATTCCCATGGATCCTGGGTATTTAAAAGAAAGTAAAGATGAAAATCCTTTAGATGACAACAATTTATACAGAAAAGCAATTGGATCGTTATTGTTTCTTTCTAATAACACACGTCCTGATATATCAGTCGCTGTATCTATTCTGTCTCACAAAGTCAGCAACCCATATCAAAGGGATTGGTCAGAAGTCAAAAGAGTTCTGAAATATCTCAAAGGAAGTAAAAATTTAAAATTATGTGTTGGCTCTAAAAATGCTTTAGAACTTAAAGGTTACGCTGATGCTGATTGGGCCGGAGATGCAAATGGTCGTAAGTCTACAAGTGGTTTTGTTTTTAAACTTGGAGATGCTACTATTAGTTATACAAGCCGAAAACAAACAAATGTTACGTTATCATCAACTGAAGCAGAATTAGTTGCCTTAGCAGAAGCTTCACAGGAAATGTTATGTATTTTACAACTTATGAACGAATTTGAAATTAAAATGTATAATCCTATAATGTTCGAGGATAACCAAAGCTGTCTCAAGATTTTTCAAGAAGAAAAAATCAACCCAAGAAGCAAGCATATTGATGTGAAATATTTTTTTATAAGATATTTGTTGAAGTCAAAACGAATTTGTTATGAATATTGCCCAACCGAGCATGATTTGTTTACTAAGCCGTTACAGAAAATTAAAATTTGTAAATTTAGAGAATTAGTTGGATTATGTAATTAACTTTATTTTTTTTTGTTTGCGTTTATATAATTGTTTTTCGCTTGTATAAAAACATTGTGCAATATTTGTTATATTGAGAAGGGGTGTTAATGTACAATTTATAACAGAATATTGTACTTTGTTTAAATTAACTTTGTATTTTGAAATATTATAAAAACCAATTTGTGAACTTTGTCAAATGAAAAAATATATTGAAAATATTACTTCCATACAAAAACTTAATACAATAAGACACTTTATAAAAATCTCTGCGCATTTTTCTTTCTTAATTAATTTTCTAATACAAAATGTCACTTTTTCACTAAAAAAATAATAGCGTAAAAATAAATATGAACTGAAAATTAGTTCTAAAACTTGTAAAGTTGTGTTAGTAACGGTTTTACTATTTTTTAAATTAACAATAAAAGAATAAAACTACGCTCTCTTTTGAAAATATACTGACCAAATTTAGTAAAAGTTGTTTTTTGATTTCTAATTTTTTTTCCCAGATAATATGTTACAATTTGAGCTGTTTTTTCGGAATACAAAAAAGGTTTTCCGTTTTTTTTTATTTTTGTGATAGTCAATTTAAGCATAAAATTTTATTGTCTCATCTTTAAAAAAAAAAATTCGATTGTAAATTAAAACATTTTTTTCATTATTTTATAGCCACAACCAAATGATTTACTAACTTCACAAATATGCACCCTATGCTGGAACAAAATAGATGATTTTCATAGCTTCTACAAGACTGTTGAAAAGGCACACCATGAATTTCAACAAATTCAACAAAATCAGGTTAACGTTAAGGAAGAGGACAGAATTTGCTTTAGTACAATAAAACAAGAAAAGTTTGAAGATGAGAAAATTCTTGAAAATCTATTGCAGTTAGAAGTAGAAATAGTTGAGAATCTCAAGAAAAACAATAAAACGGACGACGATACAACCGATTTAAAAAATCCCTTGTGGAATGAACCAAATGATACTGATGACAATGATATATCCGATTCATCTGATTTATTTAGTGATGAAGATATAGTATTAGCAAATTTAAAAAAAAATGCAGATGACCAAAAGAAAACTAAACGAAAAACAAAGACAACTAAAGAGTGTCCGAAGAAAAAACAAAAATCAATTCGTAGATCGGCAATTTCAGAAGAAATTACTAAAAAACACATACCAATGGTATGTTATGTATGTAATATTATTTGTAATACATTTGCCGATTTGAAGATACATTTTAAAGATCATCATCCAGATATGAAACCATATATAACGTGCTGTAATAGACAATTTGATAGAAATTGCAATATTGCACAACATGCGGCAAGACATGAAAATCCGGATTGTTTCAGGTAATTTCTTAAAATTTAACATAGATGTAAACAAATATTTTTCTAAAACATTAAAATTGTTTTCATATAATAAAATATTATTTACCAAGAATGAATTCTGTAACCGCTTAAATATTGCCTATATGCCTATAATGGTTAAACCGATTTATTGCTAGTCATTTTTTAATAGATCATTTCGGTTTTTTCTAATACACAACCCTTTTATCCTGTTTTTTTTTAAGAATTAAAGGGATTTTTTTTAATTATAATTATATATAAAACTAAAAATATTAGATTTTATTTTGTAAGCTAAAACACAAAAACAGAAAAATCGTTGACGAATTGTGAATTAAAATGTCGTTTGCCCGTATTTTGAATGTTTTTTTGGCTTTCCTGAAAAAATTCAATTTTGTGGTAAATTCTCAAAATTGCTTATAGTACACAGAAAAAAGTATCACATAATTTAGAATAATAAAAAATATCTGTTTAAATTCAAATTCTATTTCTAACAATTTTTTTTTTGAAATGTGTGTTGTTTGTTATTTTTAATATAAAAATTATTTAAAAATAAAAAGGGAAATTACAAACAAATAAAAATTTTCTTGTTTTTATAACTTTACAATTATTCTATCTTAATTTTAGTTTTTTTGTATAAAAATATTATTTATTTTTCAATATTTCTTAATTTTTTATAATTTGTCATTTTAATTCATATTTCCTGAAGATGCACACAATAGAGTAGCAAAATATTTAAAAATAAATTATGTTTTTATAAAAAAAAACAACCTTAAGCTCGAAGAATTGTGAAGTTATAAATAAAAGATCAAATTTTTTTTTGTATTTACATAATCCACTGTTGATGCCTTTTTAAAATTTTTTTTATTTGTGTTTACAAAAATGATCTGTGAAAGATGTTAATTAATACAAACGAAAATTCCATGCTTGCTCATTTAAAACAATTTCTAATATGTTTTGTAGGTGTAATGAATGCAATAAATCATTTACAGCACCTAAAGGCCTTCGAACACATATTATCGAATTTCATGGACCTGAGGGAGAAAAACTGCATACTTGTGACTTTTGTCCGCGAAAATTTCAAAGAAAAAATCTACTGGAATTACATAGAAAATCGCACATTCCCCAAGAAGAGTGGAATTTCACCTGTACGAAATGTACCACACGTACAGCAAAGTAAGTACTTGTTTTTTTTTCGAATTAACTCGCTTGCGATCATTGTAATGTAAATGTTTGTTTTGAAGATTTGCTTCTCAATATTTATTGAACATACATAATAGCATGTTTCACAATCGAAAGATAAACGTTTGTCATGTATGCTCTAAACAAATTAAAGACAAAAAAGCATTTGAAAAACATGTACGTTTACATTTCGAAAAAAGCGGACCACGTGTTAAATGTCCTATTGATACATGCCCTCGATGGTTAAAAGATGAAGACAATGTAAAATATCATATTCAAAGATATCATAAAACTTATAAATGGTCAGAATGTCGCAAGAAATTGACAAGTTCTAAGGACAATGATGATAAAAACCTTGATGACAATTTAATACAAATAGATGTAGACCATAATGAATACGATGAAAATAAAAGTTCTTTAGAATTAGAAAATCCATTGGAAATTTTTGAAAATGATATCACATATGACGATGAATCTGATTTTGAAGAATCTGAATATACGGAATACAGTGAAAATGATTCTTCTAGCGCAGCACAAATATCAAATGATGTAAATTTAATAAAAGATCAAAAGACAACTAAAGGAACAAAAAAAACTACAAAACTACACAATAATGGTTCCACAAAAAAAAGAGTATCACATCGTTTAGATCCAAAATTCTCAGGCGAAATGATTAAAAAATACATACGAATGGTTTGTGATCTATGCAGTTTTGATGGTAATTCTTTCCAGGACATTAAGGCACACTTCAAAGATCACCATCCTAATGTGAGACCATATGTAATGTGCTGCAACAGAAAATTTGATAGATTATATGTTGTTGCTCAACATGCAGCTCGGCACGAAAATCCAGATTGTTTCAAGTACTAAAAATTTGTAGTCCGGAAATTTTTGATTTTACTGATCGTTAAAGATACAGTAAGCATTAAAAGAAAATGTACTCGCTAATTTATTATGTTTACAATTATATTTTAGTAGTATCCAGACGATAATCTGAATAATTAGTATTCAAAATTGTTGTTTAAGCTGTTTTGGTTTACCGCGGTATAGCAGCGAAACGGACTTTATTTAATAATTTATTTGTTTAGATATTTTTATTAATGAATTATGTTCCTTTTCTACTTAAGCAGACAAATGGGTAACAAATATTTAAACATTTTGTAAAACGAAAAAAAATTTATGGGAAAAATTTAAAATTACCAGTAATTTTTAAACAAATTTTTAAACGTTTAGTTTTTTAAATTAAAAAAAAAACAATCGGATTCGGCATCAGCTTCGGCCGATTATTGTAAACACAGACAATGTTCGGCATCCATCCGCCGGACACTATCCCCGTTTTCATAATGATAAAGTGTATACTAAACTAAGTACATCGATGCTTATTTTTCTACATACAAACTACCAAATCCTAGCAACTAAATAGTTAGCATACACTTTTTCAGCCTGTTAAACGGTTGTGCTTTTGATATTTTATGAGGTTGTGCTCTTGATATTTTGTCAGTTTGTACAACTCGGTCGCAAGGTGTATGGCCATGTCGCCCAACTTCTTTCTATTTTGTACTTTTTTTGTAGTGACCACATAGAAAACATTGTGTGTGAGCCAACTTTACTCAAAATGACATGGTTGAAAAATAAAGTTGTGCATTGAGGTTGTACAAAAAATTGTATCGTTTGTGTGCAAAACGCCCAAATTAAGGTTCAATTAGAGTGCCATACGATATCGACATAGCCGTAACCATAGCCATAACAAGATTTTTAGATTCATATTATCCATAAACAATAAACAATAAAAATAAAAAATAATCAATTAAAATAGGTGTTTTGAATTTATGAAAAAAAATTAAACTTTATAATAAAATATTTACTATAAAGAAGTTTTTCTTCTTAATAATAAAAAATACATTTGAAAATGTAAATAAATATTTGCCATTTAAAATATATTTATTAATTAACCCTTTAACCACTAAGACCGTCTACAGAAGGTCATCACTAAAGTTCAATTATATCCAAAGCAATATTTTAGGTGCACTAATCGCCAACGACATTTTTGTCTGTTTGAATTTACCTATCGAACAGTGCCGGTTTGAACACGCTCAGTTGAATAGTTTGATAGATACACCCATTTCTGTCAAGATTTTTGTCAAAACAGACACAAAAATTATTTATGATTTTGGTGCAAAATTAAAACTAAAAAAAAACATACTTTCCAACAGCTCAATCGACTCAAAATTTTTTTTGGAAAGTAGCTTCAAGCTTTATTTTGATAATTTGTTGCGTGTTTGATTTGTGAAACAATTTTTTTTTGTTTGAGTCGAGCTTTTTGTCTTCAGGTTGTCTTTCATTTTTCCACCTGGCGCTTTCAGGTTAAATTTTTTTGACAAATGGACTTCACATTCATGCCTTTTAGTCCAAAATGATACAAGAACCAAAATTTCATAGCATAATACCTCGTATTTCGACTCCAGTAGTTAAGGGTTAAGCTGTTCTTTAGTATGAATAAATTTTACGTTTATTTTTGGGTATGAAATGTGGTTTTGTGTGTTTGCAGTATTTTGGACATTTTTTAGGTTTGTGGGAGAATTTTTTGCTTACTCTCATTTTACCAGACTACCCGAAATTACCTCGTACAGACCTATTGTTACCCATAAGATTGGTTGGAAGAGCTTTTTTTGTGGTTATGGTTGTGGCACGTCTTATTGAGCCTTTAATTACCAAGCGTGTTGTTGCAAACGTTGTAACGTGTATGGCTTACATTAAATTCGTTTTTATAGTGAAATTTTCTAACTTTTCTATTTACTATTTTTGAGGATTGAACTACAAAAATTACAAATTAAGTTGAACTCATCATACTTATTTTTTTTTTGTTCACATATGTCGTTTTAACCTCTTTTCTAACAAACTTATGCGAAAAATAATGGGTATGAAGAGTTCAACCATAAAAAAATAGGAATCTTTCAAATTAAAGTCGGTAAGGCAGTGTCATTCATATGATTTGCATTGATGGCAAAAAAAATAGAATCTAGAAACTTGCAAGTGTCATATAGACTTTACTTTGCTAGTTGCTAGATTCTAGTTTTTTTGGCCATCAATGTAAGTCGCATTAAGGATACTGCCTCATTACTATTTTTTTCTATATAGTTGAACTCTTCATACTCATTTCTTTATATATGTTAGATTAAAAATACTGAACTAGAAAGGCTTAAGCCCGTATGACACTTGCTTCATTTTGTATTGACGAAATGCATTTGCTTATGTGAAAATGCATTTGCTTATGTGAAAATAAATGTGTATGAAGAGTTCAAATAAAAATAAATCAGTATTGATTGTCGGTAATGCAGCGCTCCCTTTGATTTACATTGCTGTCAATATCAATTCAATACAAAATATAACTGGCCAATTGAAAAGTCCCCGGCCTACCATACTAAAACAAATTTTTTTTTGGCAAAATTCGTTTTTTTTATTCAACATAGTTCCTTTTAAGGGTCATAAACTGATTATAGCGACCCTCCAACTTATCAATACCATTTTTGTAGGCCTCAGTTTCGGCGAGCACCCCTTCATTCGAAGAAAATTTCTTCACAGCGAGCTTTTTTGAGATCTGAGAACAGGAAATAGTCGCTGGGGGCCAGATCTGGAGAATACGGTGGATGCGGAAGCGATTCGAAGCCCAATTCATGGATTTTCGCCTTCGTTTTCACTGACTTGTTTTTGGTCAAAAGTGAGCTCGCGCGGCACCCACTTTGCACAGAGCTTTCTGATACCCAAATATTCGTGAATGATATGATGTAAACGTTCAGTTGATATCTTTAGAGTACCTGCTATTTCATTCAATCAGTCATTCGTCATTCGAAATCATTTTGTGAATTTTTTTGATGTTTTCGTCCACAACAACCTCTTTTGGGCGTCCATTGCGTTCACCGTCTTCGGCGCTCATTTCACCACGTCTAAACTTAGCATACCAATCCTTGATGGTTGATTTTCCTGGGGCAGTGTCCGGAAACTCGTCATCAAGCCAAGTTTTTTCTTCAGCTGTATTTTTCCCCTTCAAAAAGCAATATTTTATCAACACGCGAAATTCCTTTTCATCCATTTTTTTCACAATAACAAAAGTTGCTTCACTCAAAATGCTATAATTCACAATCTGATGATCCGACAGCTGTCAAATTTATTTGATTTTTTTGTCTTTTGAAGGTTATGGCTAACTAAAAATAATATCGCTTTAAGTCTAGTAGCGCCATCTATGTGTCAGGCCGGGGACTTCTCAATTGACCTGTTATGTATGTATGTCATACGCCCTTATTACGTATGTATGTCATACGCCCTATTACGGGTTTTATTTTAGTTCGTTTAAAAATGTTGGAATCTGAAGAGAAGATTCTTTTCATAATCAACTTTTTTTGTGTTTACCCATGTTGAATTAAATAGATTTGTGAAAGACTAAAATGTAATTATAAACATAAAATATAACGGATACACTTTTGGCAATCTCAGTACATAACGAATTGTCAGCAAATTTACAAAAATATTTTTTTTATAAAATTTAACGACCAGTAAATATTTTAAATTCATCATTTAATGACCTTTTATAATACAATAATAACTTTTAATGTAGATGTAATGAATGCAATAAATCATTTACAACTCCCTATGGTCTTCGAACACATACAATTGAACATCATGCACCAGAGGAGGATAAAATGCATGCTTGTGAATATTGTCCACGTAAATTTCAAAGAAAAAATTTGTTGGAACAACATAGACCATGCCATATACCAAAAGAACAATGGACATTTAACTGTACCAAATGTACAACACGAACAATAACGTTAGTTTTTTTTTAGAAATTTTTATGCAAATATTACAAATTACAAATATATTTTTTCATTACAGATTTGCTTCTCAATATTTATTAAACATACATACTAGTATGTATCACAGAAAAGAAGCCAATGTTTGTCATGTATGTGCCAAAGAAATAAAAGATAAAAAAGCATTCGAAAAACATGTGCGTTACCATTTTGAAGATAGTGGACCACGTCTAAAATGTCCCCTACCAGATTGCAACAGATGGTTAAAAGATGAAGATAATTTAAAAACTCACATGCAATTACACAATCTTTCTGGCAAAACTTATATATGTTCCGAATGTAATAAAGAATGTCCCAATCGTAGGGCATTAGCAGCTCATAAACGTTTCGTGCATTCCAAAGAAATTTTCAGATGTGAAGTTTGCGATAAAACATTTAAAAAACCTTTAGGATTAAAGGTATGTTAATTGATATGGATTTCTGTTTAACTTATCAACGCCATTATAAATTTGTATATATTATAGGAACATATGGCTCAACATACTGGAGAAAGTTTATACAAATGTCCATTTTGTGCTAGAACATTTAATTCAAATGCCAACATGCATTCTCATAAAAAGAAACAACATCCTATTGAGTGGGAAGAATTAAGAAGACAAAAATTTGGACCATTGCCGGAATAACCCTAATACAAATCAAATAAAAATTGATTTTTGAGTTCTTACAATAAATATGAGTCCCGAATCCCGGGCTTCTTTTAGCTAAAATTCGTGGAATTTTATAATTCTCTAAGCATATGGTAATTTATTTAAAAATTTAACTAATTTAGTTTTTCATCTATTTAATTTTATATAAAATTAAATAATCAAGCTCAAGGTCCATGTTTATTCTTGTAATGATTGTCGACTTATACGGTGGACGATAATTAGTGTTACAACGGACGGTTGTTAGTATTATAACGGTGGAAAAGTTGGAACATAAAAATTGAAAAGCTTTGACACAATCTTCCGATTCCGCTTTAAGCACAAGCATCTTAAAATTTGTAATATTTTAGAAAAAAGAAAAACAATTAAATGAAATGCGCAAAAGAGACGTCTTATGTCGTATAATAATTAATTGAATAAAATGAATAGTGGTTTCAAATTTCGATCGCGTTTATCTCGAAAACTAGGAATTGCTTAGAGAAAATTGCTTAAACATATTTGGAATATCGCACGAATCTCGAAAACTTAATGAGATAATTGAAAACGGACAACAGTTTCAATTCGTCTTAATAAGCAAGTTAGAAATAAAAATACAAAAACTGCGTTAGAAAAAACGAATATCTAAAAACCGGTCAGGAAATTCTTCCTATTAATTAATGTGTTGCTTTCTTTAAAAAGGGATATAAGAGAGATAATAAATCTTACAACAGTTGGTGCCCGCCATCTAATGGAGAGTTGGAGAAATTGTTGAAACTTTTTATTTTATATTTTGGTAGGGTTAAGTGATAAGGGAACACCGAATGAGGACGTTGCGATATGTATGTGGTATATACATATTTCTAAATTGACATTGCTGTCTCTGGGGATCGAACCCGCAACGTTCTGTCTTAAAAGTTCAATGGGCTAAATTGGCTAGATTTTTAATCGCGAGAAAAGAGCTATTATTTGGAATACCTCACATATCTTGAAAACTAATGTCACAAGGCACAATAAGACATCCATGAGAAAATGAATACAAAAAGCATATGACGAGCAAAGATGACATAGGTATTCAATGGCTCGGGAGGTTTTACTAGAAAACCGCAAATATAACGATAAAACCGTGAGATGCAAAATCTCTAAATACATGACGTTATTCCAAACCCCTTTTACATGTTTGCTATCAGTTTATGGCGAATGTTCCTGTTAGCAACACCTTGCCACACAAGGTGCGTGAAAATTTTTACAACAAATTACCGATGACAATAATCGGTGGTACCAGTGTTGCCATGTTTGACGATTTTTATTACCAAATGGCGATTTTTCCTTCGAAATATACATACAGCACACCGAAAATCTTTTTGATTTCACGACGAACTGGGGTGTATCGCTGGATGTAATCTACTAGGGTTTGTGAAGGAAATAGGACGGCTGTCCTACGAAGTATCTTTATTTCTTTTTACTAACTGTCTCGAACCTGTCAACTATTTTCTTCTTTACTTCTCTCTCTTTCTTCTTCCTCTATACTGAAGGCTCACAATGGACCGCATTGGTCCCCCTTCTTAACCTGACCTTATATATATTTGTTCCTATATGGAGCATTCCATTCTGATTTATTTGATGCTGTGTTCTTTAGTTCGGTCCAATGACAATACTTTCAATAAAAGAAAGTTAAAAACAAATGTAAATAAATATCCCATTTTAAATATTGAGAAAGTGTATCAAAATATTTGCAAATAAAAAATAATGCATTTCAAATATAATTTAAATGAAAGTTTATGTCCACATTGTTTGCACAATAGGTTTTTTACGAACCCACAATATGTTTTAGCCCATTTATGGGTTTCGTTTAATTTCTTTAATTTTTCGGAATTCATCCAATGTGCATTAATGAAAGAAAATTTTTGATTCTTAAATCTATTTCTAATTTTTCTTTTTTTTAAGTTGAAATAAAAATAACAGAAGGACAGTTTTTAAAATTACAATTTTTCCTATGTTTTACACAAATATATTTGTTTCTGTCTTACATTATTAGATTATTTTTATTTTGACGATTTATTTCAAAAAATTTACGATTTTGTGTCTTATAAATCTGGCAACACTGGGTGGAAGTCTAAAAAGTATTCATACCACAGGCCAACGATGTATCTCACCCTGTTAAAATCGTTCTCTTATTTTTTATATGTCGTTAGCTGAAATGAAAACGAGCGTATTTAACATTTTATTTTTTTTACGGGAGCATTTCAGCTAACGTATATAGGGTTTTCCACAATTCCAATTGGTTTCTTTTCCATGACTAATTGATTTTTTGCAAGTCCAATGGGTTTTTTCAAATTTCCGAATTGTTTTAAAAAATAGGCATATTCAGAGAAGTTTGCTCAAATTTGTGTAGAGAGAGGAAAAAAGAAATTTGCAAAATGTTTGGCCCGTTACCGAACCTTTGTAATCTGCACAAAATTTTGTTGGGGCATTATCCTGATGGTATCTCTATCATAGAGTAAAGATACACTCTAAAAAATGTTAGTAAAGTAAGCAAAAAATATTGCAGAGCCGGACAATTTTGTAGCAAAATCATGTCGCTGAAAATCAGCGAGCTGATTTTTTAAATTCAGCATAAGTTTAGCTAACAATAAGCCGATTGTAAGTAAATTGTTAAAAATAAATATAGTCACCCTGTGGCTGTTTTATAAAAATTCCATGAAACCCTTCGGGTTTAAAATTAATCGTGGTTTCAAAAAAAATTATTTTAATTTGCGAATCAAATCATATTCGAGAATCAAAATACTTATTTTCTTGATTTAAAATTGAATTATTTCGTTTGATTTATAAAAAGAATTATTTTAATCAACTTGATTATTAAAAAATTCAATTAAAAAAATGAATTCGTGACCTAAATCGTCAAAATTTAAAACAGATTTTAAAATTGATTTATTATTATTATGCATTTATTAAGGAATTATGTTTTAAAAGGTCTGCATAGCACATATACGCTTCTAGCATCGCTTTCATAATGACATCATTCGAGCGAGCACATAAGAAAACACTAGCAGTGCTTTCTAACGAATTGTATCGCAGTATTATAGCATCGCTTGTAGCGGCCGCTCTGACATTAGGTTCATTCGTTTACTTTTCTCAGTCAAGTCCAGTAAGAATTACTCAGTAACAAATTTACAGAGAGTAAGACAAATTTACTCTCAAAATAAAAATTTTCTGAAAAAGTACGCGAACAGAATTTACAAGTTTGTTAAACAGCTGATTGTAAAACCAAATGCAAAAATAAATATAACTGGTCAATATGAAAAAAAGTATTATTGTTGTAAAATCTTAAGCAGAAACATTTAAGAAGGTTTTCTTATCTTTTCTATAATTCATTTAACAATATTTGTTGCTTTGCATTTGCATAAAACAACGTAGTTGTAAAATATTTTTTTTGTATTTACAAAAATTTAAACACATTTTTTTCAATCACATGTTTTTTTTGCTTGCAAATTCTTGTTGGCAATAATTTGTCCAGTAAATTTATGCAGAAAGAAGAAGCTCTCAACATCAAACTGTCACTTTATTCTCTATTTTTTCTTTATGTTTACTGAGCATTTGTGTAAACGAACGACATCCAGTAAAAATTTTCACAAATTTTTACAAATTATTTTGTAAACGAACATACTTATTATCCTTATAGTAAAAAATTTTTTCAAATTTGAAATTGTGAAATTGCTGAAAAAATTGATAAACAACCCCTTTTACTCTATGCAAGTGCTATTAACACAGCAGAGCTATTTTTTTTTTTTACATAATTGGAGAGAAAAATGTCAAAAAGTTGTTTATGTTTTTTTAAAAGTGTCATACAACATCCATACATATACGTATACACACATTTTCCACAAACAATTTGCTTTGTTTCACTCAGCTGTTTTTGACTTATCGATCAACTAAAGTTGTAGAATCAACACCACCTGTAAAGTGAACTCGCCTTGCTTTTACTTTTTCAAGTGTAAATTATAGAGATTACCTAGAAAAATAGCGAACCTTTGCAATCTGCACATATAAAAATCAAGAGAGCGATTTTAACAGCGTGAGAGACATCGTTGGCCTGAGTCTCCTATAACAACCTTTTACTCTATGTTCATATGAACATTTTTTAAAAACCAAAACATTAAGTTGCATGTATAAAATTTGTAAAAATATACATAATAATAAATAAATAAAATAAAAAAAATATTTAAATTGTAGCTGCAATATGTTATGTGGTGTTTGTTTATTAGAAACACACAATACGATGGGCATATTTGATGCTAAAGGTGAACAACTTAATATTGCTGAAATTATAAACAAACATTTGTGGTTTAAGGTAAATTGGTCCATGAATTTTTTGCAATAATTAAAGGAAACTTATTGGTATTGAATTTTTACAAGCCTCAACCACATGATTTACTAACTTCACAAATCTGTAACAAATGCTGGAACAAAATTGATGATTTTCATGAATTTTACCAAACGGTAGAAAAGGCTCATCAGGAATACATTATTAAAAATGAAAATAAACCTTGTTGTAGTACTATAAAACAAGAAAATGAAGATGAGAAAATCGAAATAGAAGTGGAAATTAATGAGCGCCAGCAAAATAATTATTTGGAAAATATAAAAAACCCTCTTGGCGATGACCAAAATGAATTATCTGATTTTGAATCGTTAAATGGATGTAATACATCAGATGAATATAATCCCTCTGAAATAAGTGATAATGATTCATTTATCGATGAGAAAACTTCAAGTGAAATAAAATCTAAAAATGTTAAGAAGAAAACGATCATGAGAAACCCATTAACTAAATCAAAGAAAAAGGAAGTAACTACAAAGAAAAAAAGGAATTCACATCGCTTAGATCCCATTGTAACAGACGAAATGATTAAGAAACACATACCAATGGTTTGTCAACTATGTGTATATGTTGGCAAAACGTTTTCCGATATTGTAGAACACTTTAAAAACCATCATCCGAAAACAAGGCCACATATAATGTGCTGCGACAAAAAATTTACTCGAAGTTATGTTATTGCTCAGCATGCGATTATACATGAAAATCCAAATTCTTGGAGGTAATATATTAATTTTCGCGAGGGAACCGATTGAATGAGAATCGTAAAATATTTGATATTTATTGTTTCATAAATCAATAGCACTTCTTCACCAAAATATCATACTTAGTTATGCGAAAACGAATTCTGTCAGCCATTTTCATGTTTATTAACATGGACTTGTCGGAACAAATTTTTTTCATATAGAATTTTGGCTTTATTAAAATGAAACAATATAAACCATATTTCAAAATTAGTATTCCAGTTACTAAACACGCTCTTAAATTATAGAATGAACTTTCAAGTATTGTCAGAGTTACAGCCTATTGAACTTAAAAACTTCATTATAACTCAGTGTGTTTTTCAAAATGTCAATTGAATTTTGCTGAATATAGTTGCGTATAAGAAAAAATATATCAAAATCAAGTAGAAACAACATTAAATTAAGTAGAAACAGTTTTAAAATCAAACTAACATGTATACAGCGGATCAGCTTTTCGAAAACATTCATTTAATCGTTTAGGAATACATACAATATGTGACTGAAGCTTTTATGTTAAATAGGCTATAGCTTTGGCAATACTTGAAATTTCGTTATGCATATTTATTATGATATTTTTGGGGAGAAGTGCTATAGATTAACAGAGGAAAAGATTTCGAAATTCAATAAAAAAAAAAAAATAAAATCAAAACTTTCATTTTCAAGAAAACCTGTTTAATTTAAATTAAAACTATTTGCAGAGCACTTGAAAAGCAAAACACGATTGGTTATTTCCACAGTATAAATTTTATTTTAAACTTATAAAATTTAAACTCTTAAAAATCATTGTTTTTCTTTCAGTTGCAATGAATGTAATAAATCATTTAAAACAAGTTATGGCCTTCGATTACATAATATATCTTACCATGCACCCGAAGAGGAACGCATGCATGCTTGTGAATATTGTCCACAAAAATTTGGAAGAAAAAACCTACTGGAATTACATAGACAATGTCATATACCGAAAGAACAGTGGACTATAATATGTACGAAATGTACAAATCGTACAGCAAAGTAAGGAATATATGTATATTAAACAATTTAAAATTGTGTAATTGGTTAAATTTTTTCACAGATTTGCCACTCAATATTTATTAAACATACACACTAGCATGTACCACAGACGGGAAGCTAATATATGCCACGTATGCGCCAAAGAAATTAAAGATAAAAAATCATTTGAAAAACATGTGCGTTCACATTTTGAAAACAGTGGACCACGCTTAAAATGTCCTGTGGCAAACTGTGATAGTTATTTAAAAGATGAAGACAATTTAAAATTACATATACAAAGATATCATGTTGATGATAAAACTTATAAATGTCCTGATTGTGAAAAAGTTTGCCCAAATCGCAGATCATTATCGAGTCATAAACACTATTTCCACTCGAAAGAAATTTTTCGCTGTGAACAGTGTGATAAAACATTTAAAAAGGCTATAACCTTAAGGGTATGTATTGAAGACTTTGTAATTATTGAAACTAATACAGGAATACCAATTCTTATAATTGATTTTAGGAACACATGACTCAACACACTGGTGAAACTTTATACAATTGTCCATTTTGTACTAGAACTTTTAATTCTGGTGCTAATATGCATTCACATAAAAAGAAACAGCATCCATTGGAATGGGAAGAAATGAGAAAAAGAAAAAATGGTATCTTGACAAATTTATAAAATACGTTTATCCAGGGTCTTCAAATGTGAATACACTCAGTTTCATTGTTATTGCAATATCGTGATATCTTTGAGATGCAATCGGCTCTTGCCATGATGTCTGCCATCAAATGTTACTTTTAGTTTTAATTAAGCAATAAAAATATCATAAATTTTTTAAAATAAAAATGGCGAAAGTGTATTAATTTATTGTTTGAAGAAAAAAAAATAGTTTTCGAAGAAAAACCTATATATGTATATAAAATGAGGGTATTCACGAACGTGATTTGCAAACAATGCAAAAAAAGCTCAGACTGTTATTTGAATTTTCTTAGTATTGAGTAATTTCCTAGAAATGAAATACGCAACATTTTTTTTTATTAAATCTTCATTTACATAACCGAGCCATTAGGGCCTTATGTGGTTAATTAAAGCTACTATCTTAATAACAAACTTCTAGAAAAAAGTAGAGCTTAATAATTCAATAAATAAATATCCAGATAATAATATATACATATATGAGATCACATTTAAAAGAATTTTTAGAATAAAAATTAAAAGAAAAATTAAAAATTATAAGATTAAAAATTAAAAATTTAAAAAAATAAAACAAAAATCATAATGAATGCAAATAATAAATAAATAAATTTCCAACATTTTTCCTTCCATATTTCGTACTTAAAAAAAAAAAAATTATATATTAAAAAGCCTCCAACACA
Source organism: Eustalomyia histrio (assembly GCA_949748255.1). Lineage (NCBI taxonomy): Eukaryota > Metazoa > Arthropoda > Insecta > Diptera > Anthomyiidae > Eustalomyia > Eustalomyia histrio. The sequence goes on along the minus strand of OX456527.1, from coordinate 64,795,615 downwards.
TGCAGTTTCGCAAATTCTTTTACCCTGGACTTGAAATCAAGTAAAGAATAATTAAATTTTCTTAAATCTCGTGGTAAGGCATTCCAAATTCTTGAAACCCGGATCTGAAACGATTTTACGAAAATACTCAAATGTCTTACAGGTGGAATTATCTGTGGATTTCTGCTCGAACGAGTAAAATGAAATTTATCAACTAAATAAGCAGGGCAACAATTAAAAATGGATTTATAAAAAAGCAATAATAGTCTAATGCTAATAAAATTCTCAAAAGACGAACCCAAAAAATTAAATGAATGTAGAGATACATGATCTCTCCTTTTCAAATTAAAAATATAACGAATAGTTCTGTTAAAAACAAGGTGATATTTCCTCAATGTCAGACAACCAGTACTCGAAAAAATTTCAATGCCGTACAAAATATGGGGCATCAAGACAGCTGAGGCAACACGTCTTTTTACTGAGCAAGGTAGATAAATATTTAATGAATATAACCTTTTTAAAAGAAAGGATACCCTAGAAGATACAAAATTAATATGTGGGGAAAAATTTAAATGATTATCCAAGATCAAACCTAAGCATTTCATTTTGTTAACAAACTCAACAGGAATGCCATCAATTGTAACACACATGTCATTCGTATTAAATCCAAACCCCATCAACTTTGTCTTAACAGGATTAACACAAAATCCATTATCAGATGCCCAACCCATAACCTCACGGATTGTAAAATTGACACCCTCCTCCAACACATCCACAAACTCAGAATCCGAATAACAAACAAATTGTACATCATCAGCATAAACATAAGGCATACAAGAAACACCATAAAAGGCTTGTAAGAGGTCATTCAAATAAATCATAAACAAAAGTGGGCCAATAACAGATCCCTGCGGGACACCACTAGTGATTCGTCGTTTATCCCCTACAGTGTAATTAGCATTATTTTGACGGTTCTCTGTAATCGACTTGGCAATTGCTTGCTATCATTTTATTGCACGCACAGAAAAACGTATCACACAACAGGTCTTTACGTTGTAATTTTGGGTAGTCTGGTAAAATGAGAGTAATCAAAAAATTCTCTCACAAAACCATAAAAATGCTCAAAATACTGCGAACGCACAAAACCACATTTCATACCCAAAAATAAACGTCAAATTTATTCATATTAAAAACAGCTTAATTAATAAATATATTTCAAATGGCAAATATCTATTTACATTTTCAAATGTATTTTTCATTATTAAGAAGAAAAAGTTGTTTATAGCAAACTTTTATTTAACTTTAATTTTTTTTCAAAAATGCAAAACGGTTAATTTATTAGCAGCAGCTGATGGTTTGACAATTTTACCCAAACAAAAAGTACGGGTAAGTTCTGGTAAAAAGAGAAACACAATTACTCTCTTATGAACACTCTCATTTACCCAATTTTTTTTTTACAAGAAACGCTTTCTGGCAAGATTGGGTTTCCGCGGGCACCCGCGGTAACGTACGTCGAACACACCTAATTTTTAGTAATTAAAAATATTTGTTTTAGGCCCGTTAACTTATCTCATTTTTCACCCTAGTTAAAGCCTTTTTAATAGCTTATTTAAATTTTAACCAAGTATTTCTTCCAACCAGTATAAAAATTTAACCATACTAATATCTATGGGTAAGAGTATTAGCCAAGGCTAGTTTAGAAAAATTCACCCTACAGAAGGTATATTAAACTGGCAATGATGATTATTAAAAATATTGTAAAGCGCACCTTTAATCTAGTGCCCATTGACTGACCATCATTTTCCCTTTAATTTTCAATCTGGATTTCCTACTTTAACAAAGATACAAAAAATGTTTCAGTACTTAAAATCGTGTAAAAATTTCTACAATTTGGATTTAGCGGCACTGTACGGAGATTATACTCATATAAGCTTGAATTAAAATGTTCCATACCAAAATAATCCTAGTAAAATCCCAAAACTCGGTATTGGCCAATACACCAACAATTTTATAAATGTTTTTACAAAATTTTAAAAAATATAAAAAAAAAAAAATTAATAAAAAATATTTCTAGAAATATTTGTTGATATTCCAATTTAAGCGTGTACCCAATAACGCAGAAATTTTTTATATTTTCAATAAATTCAGAATTTACAGAAATGTTTAATGTGCAATAAAATTGGTTTAATGTGCAATAAACATTAAACAAATTTTATTCCATTGGAAGCATTAATTTCATCGTGCAGCGTTTCTCCTATACTGGACGATAGATTTCTTAGCACAATAGTTTTTACGATTCCTTAGTCCATATCTTTCATTTAATATGTACATTTTATTGCCACTCCCAAAAGTGCATCTTTTATTCCATTGGGAGCATAAATTTCATCTTCCAGCACGGCAGTTTTTATGGTTTCTCCAGTCCATACCTTTCACTTGATATGTACTTCTCCTTGCACACTCTCAAAAGTGCATCTTTTATTCCATTCCATTAATTCATAAATTTCATATTTCAGCGTTTTTATGGTTCTTTTTGTCCACACTATTCATTTGATATGTACTTCTCCTTGCCTCTCTTAAACGTGCATCTTTTATTCCATTGGGACCATAAATTTTATCTTTCGGTGTTTCTCCTATACTAGACGATAGATTTCTTAGAGCGGTACTTTTTATGGTTCCTCTAGTCCATACCTTTTATTTGATATGTACTTCTCCTAGGCACTCTGAAAAGTGCATCTTTTATTCTATTGGGAGCTTAAATTTCATCTTCCAGCATTTTTCCTATACTGGACGATAGATTTCATAGCCCGGTAGTTTTTCTTGTTCCTCTAGGCCATACCTTTCATTAGATATGTCACTCTTCCTTGTTTTATCTTATTACAGACTGTAATCTTCTATTGATATTTATTGATAATTTAAAGACTAAGTTTATATTTTTTTAATAATTTCTTTATTTTTCAATTAATTCGCCTTGCAAATGGTATTTTTCAAATAAATCAGTACAATAAAAGCTATTAGTATTCATAATACTCTTAATATCATTCATTTTACATAGATTTCCATGAATACTGATAATTATTATTCTTAACAAAATTTACAATATGTTTTCTACTGACTTTCTGATTTTATTTTGTTTGGGAATGTGTTGTACAGTTGTAGTCCTTTATAAAATAATGATCGCTTTAATTCAGTTGTTGATGCCTTTTGAATTCTAAAATTTTCATTGTTCCTTAGATGATAGGGTTGAGCATCTCTTACGTATAATATTTGTTCAGTTAAATATTCTGGTGCCATTCCAATTTTAATTTTTTGTATAAAGTTTATGGTGTTTAGCTAAAGCCTCTGCTTTATATTTAAAAGGAGTGTTTCTAACATACAATTTATTGAAGTGTATCGATTGAATTTCAGTATGGAGCGCATTGCCTTATTTTGTAACTTTTGCAGTCTTTCAATTTGGTTTGCTGTGCAGCATCAGAAAATTATTGTTGATCCGAATCTTTTTTTTTTTTGCCGATTTTGTTTACAAATATATTCAATGTGGTTTTTAAAGTTTAAGTTTTTGTCAATAACAAAGCCCAAATATTTTATATTATTTACTTTTCAATTATTTCGTCATTAATTTTAAAAATTGTGTTACTATTCGCGTTTATTTCCATTATTTTCGTTTAAGTTTGTTAATTTTTAAACATTTATTAACATTTTGTATATCTTCATTTAATTTGTCATAACATTGACCTTCAAAATCGCCCTCAATAAAAATCAACGTATCATCTGCATACAGTATTATTTCACAATTATACACTATGTTTGTATATACTAAAAAGTAATGCTCCTAAAATTGATCCTTGTGGCACTCCGTATTCATTATTAATTATATTGGATTTTACATTGTTTACTTTTGTAGTTTGCCTTCTGTTCGTTAAATATGATTTAAACCATTCTAACTCTACATCCTGTATGCCATATTTATATAACTTTTGCAGTAGTATTGATCTGTCTATCGCTTCGAATGCTCGTTTAAAGTCTAGAAATATTGCCACAATTTTCTTATTCTTTTCTATTTTTTTCCACCCGTTTACTAGGTAATTTACTGATGTTTCACATGAAAATTTTTTCCTAAATCCTGATTGATATTTTGATATTAGTTTGTTAGTTTCCATATATTTTTCCAATTGATCCTTTACAACTTTTTCGATTATTTTTTCACACGTCTTTAATGAATTTATAGGGCGAAACTCCTCCTCACATTTTCTTGTTTTTGGCAATCTTTTCAATTGGCGTTACCCATAGACTCTTTCCAATTATCAGAAAACAATCCTGTCATCAGTGATTTATTTATTATGTCCAGCAGTGTACTTCCTATTATATTCCAACCATTTAGTATTATTTTACTGGATATTTTATTATAGTTATGTTTGTCTTTTAAATTTTTACATATAATTCTTAACTCATTTAAGGTTATAACACGAAATTTGAATTTGGTGTTTATCACAGGTATTTTATTTGTAAACTGCACATTATCTATATTATCTCTTATAGACTTAATACTATTTACAAAATAATCGTTAAATTAATTGGCGATTTCAAAAATTATATCGTCAAATATCACAGTTTGAATTTCATTGTTACTTTTTTAAGTATAAATTGTTTTATCTCCTTCCACATTTCCTTTTGATCTTTGGTATCGTTAATCTTATTATCTATATATTGACATAGTTTGGAATTGTTGTGGAAGCAGATACGGCAGTATAAAATTTTTCACGTTGCCAACCTTAAGAAATATAAATTCGATGCTTACATCAATAATAGGAACATCAAAAAAGCGCTAAATTGACATCACTGGAGCAAAAGTCAAGACATTTTGTACAAAAAAGAAAATAGAAACAAAATTTTTTATTTCGTTTAAAAAATTATGGTGTGTTGTGTTTGTTTATTGGAAAGCCATAATGTTATGGGCATTTTCGAGGACATGGGTGAACAACTAAATATTGCCGAAACTATAAAAACACACTTTTGGTTTAAGGTAAAACTAATGGTAGAATATTACAAGAATCTACATATGCATATAATATGCGTTAATTTTTCTACCGCAGCCTCAGCCTAATAACCAGCTTACAACACAAATTTGTACAATATGTTGGGATAAAATTGATGATTTTCATGAATTTTATCAAACAGTCCAAAAGGCACACAAGGACTTTCAGCAAACCAATCATAAGGCTTCTGCTGCCATCAAGGAAGAAGATAAACCTTGTTCGAGTACGATAAAACAGGAGCATGATGATGTTTTTGAGGATAATTTAATGCAAGTAGAAGTAGAAATTGATAACAATGATAATGGCGATCTTCAAATAAATCCTTTAGAAGAAACTTGCAAAAATAATAGCAATGATATATGGGGAAATGAAAGTGATTCCTCAGAAAACTATGAACCCTCTGAAATTAGTGAACACAATTCATGCTCAAATGACTATTTAAAAAGTGTGGATAAGAATATATCAAAGAAACTAAAAAACAAACAAGTTAAAGACAAAAAAAACACTGTTCAGAAGAGAACTAAGCGAAAAGATCCAATTAAAAAAGACAAAAATGAGAATGCAGACTCATTAAAGAAAAAACGAATATTTAATAGGTTAGATCCCATACTTACAGAGGAAATGATACTGAAACATATACCAATGGGTTGTAATTTATGTGTTTTTGTTGGCAAAACATTTCATGATATTGTCGAGCATTTCAAAAAATATCATCCTAAAGTGAGAGCATTTATAACGTGCTGTGACAAAAAGTTTACTAAACGTTACTATGTGGCTCAACATGCGATGAACCATGAAAATCCCAATTCTTTTAGGTAATTTAATATAATTGGCACTTTAAATTGCAGCATGCTAAGAAAATTCTTTATTTTAGGTGCGAAGAATGTAACAAATCATTTACGACAACTGGCGGGCTACAAAAACACAACTTAAATTATCATGCACCTGAAGAGGAACGTATTTTTGCTTGTGAATTATGCCCAAGAAAATTCGCCAGACAACATTTGCTACAATTACACAAAACTTCTCACATACCCAAAGAGCTATATGATGTATTTTGTAAAAAATGTCCTACTCCAAAAGCGTATGTTCTATAATAGCGTCTTACGGTTCGATTAACTTTTTTTTTTTTGCAGATTTGCAAGTGAATATTTATTAAATATACACGATAATAAGCTACATAAAAGGGCAACTAATATTTGTAATGTATGCGCCAAAGAAATTAAAGATAAAAAAGCATTTGAAAAGCATGTACGTGGCCATTACGAAGAAAGTGGACCACGCGTTAAATGTCCTTTTGCCGACTGTGACAGCTGGCTGAAAGATGAAGATTGTTTAAAAATACACTTGCGTAGACATAACCTTGATGGAACAGTATTTAAATGCCCTGATTGTGATAAAGTTTGCCCAAACCGTAGAGCTTTATCCAGTCATAAAATTTATGTACATTCTAATGAAGTTTATAAATGCGAACACTGTGATAAGACATTTAAAAAGGCTATATCCTTGAGGGTTTGTGATAAATTTATTATAAATTAAACGGGATTAAACAATTTTGTTTCTTTTTTAATTTTAGGAACATATTGCTCAACACACTGGGGAAATTTTGTATAATTGTCCTTTCTGTTCGAGAACATTTAATTCAAATGCTAATATGCATTCTCATAAAAAGAAACAACATCCTTTAGAGTGGGCAGAAGCAAGAAGACAAAAACTTATAGGAGGTTCTAATAATTTAATAAATAATTTCAGTACAATATTTTCATAAAAATCTACCATAATAAAAACTTTTAAAAAAATTAATAAGAAATTTGATCTATAAATTAGATAAATTTGGTGAATAAAAAAAATTGTTGAAGTGCAATAAATCACCAGTGTGTATTTCACTTTGGAAATGTTTCAGTTTAATTGTGAAAATATACATTCTGGTATGTGATGAAATTCGATTGATTTGGTTCGATTTGGGTAAAAATTGAAATTTAAAGAGTGAATACAAAGACCAATCGCTTTAGTTGAACCAGTTACACAAATTTAAATATTTTTTCCTTTCTTAAATTGAAAATATTACGAAACCTACATGATTTAATTTTAAAAAAGGATCGATTTGAAATCGTGTATTTTACTCTAAAATGTTGTGTCATGTTCTCAAAGTACGTGGAACGGACAATATTACCTTCAAAAAAAAAAAATTTACAAAACAACAATGATTTGGGTCACCGCGGTAAAGTACAAAACCTACAATGTAACAATACTCAAAAAAATATTAATACAACGTTACCCGTACTCAAAAATTTGTTAACTGAAATTTTGGTAAATTGTTTAATGAATATTTATGCTATGATAAAAAAAAACAAACAGTTGTTTCATGATAAAAAATTGAAAATGAACATTTAATGATCTTAATCTATGTCTCAAAAAGTTTTTTTTGAATTGAAATTAAAGCTATGCTTTAATTTTACCGAAGTTAACCCAAAAAGTACGGGAACACAACTACTATTCTTCATTTGAAAACGCTAGGGAATATTTTAAACGGGATAGGGGCAGCACTTGTTTTGTTATCAGTTTAAAGTGAATTTCAAATAATAATTGTATTTACTGAAAGAAAATTGCTAAACTAAATAAAATATCTCCAGGAGAAGCAGAATGTTGTGTTGTGTTTGCTTATTGGAGGCCCAAAATATTATAAACATTTTTGATGATATAGGTAAACAATTCGACATTGCCGCAATAATCAATAAACATTTTTGGTTTAAGGTAATACAAATTTTTAATTTCTTACCACAAATTTCAATATCCATTTAATTTATCCAAAGCCCCAACCAAATAACTTATTGACATCACAAATTTGTACTATATGCTGGAATAAAACTAATGACTTTGATCAATTCTATCAAATGGTGGAAAAGTCGCACAAGGAATTTCAAGATAATCTGCAGAAATCAACTGAAATAAAAGAAAACAATAAAACTTTTATTAAACAGGAACAGGATGAAGAAATTTTTGAAGATAATTTGATGCAAAGTGAAGCAGAATATTTTGATGAAAATATAAAAAATCCTTTGGAAGATGATCAAAGTGATAACAAAATTTTTGAGTTATCAAAAATTGAATGTGAAGATTTTAAAATTAGTGAAAATGATTCTTGTAACGATGAAAAAAACTTAAATTATATTAATCCCAAGATTAAAAATTGTACTGTTAAAAAGAGAATTAAACGTAAAGAAAGAAATAAACCAAAGAAATTAAGTGAGGATTCATCGATCAAAATGAAATCTTTTCAACGTTTAGATCCTATTTTTACAGAGGAAATGATTCGAAAACACATACCAATGGGATGTAATTTATGTGTCTTTGTTGGTGAATCTTTTTCTGATATTGTTAAACATTTTAAAGCACAACATCCAAGCGTTAGGCCATATATAATGTGCTGCGATAAAAAATTTACCAAACGTTTTTATGTTGCTCAACACGCAATGACACATGAAAATCCAAATTCCTTTAGGTAATTGAATTATTATTGGACGAATATTTGGTTGATTTTTAGTATTTTAAAAACCGTTTTCTGAAGAGACGTAAACTAATTTTAGGTGTCAAATTTAAGTAAAAAATACGAAGTTTTGTCGGACGCCGAACTTTTTCCGACATATTTTTTTATTTAAAATTGACATTCAAAAGTCATCCAATAAACTTTTTTGCATTCACAATGCTGGAGTAATCCACTTGCAGAGTAGGTTTTATTCTTTTCTTATTTGCACTAACGTAATAATAAATAAATGAAAAAGAGGCTTCTTAAGGCTTCGTTTCCACTAAACGTGTTTTATACCAAACACTGCTTAGTACATGTTTTTTCATACATTTTTTTTTACCAAAATACTCAAAGCATATTTTTGCTCAAAACACGTAAAGTGAAAAGTTTGCATAATTTCAAAATTGCAAATTAAATTCAAATGATTTTGTAATTAAAAAAAAAGAAAATTTATTAAATTTAGTTTAAAAACTTTATTTGAAATTAAAAAAATAAATGTTAATCATAAATTAGTATTTGTTTCTGGAAAAATAGCAATTTTAACGCAAAGAAATTTTTCAAATATTAATTTAAATTTATATTTTTTGAGTTTCAATTAATGTTTTTTGAATTTCAATGGTATTTTATAATATTTTTTATTCCAAATGGTATTTTTGTATTTGAATTGTTAATTTATATATTTCGAATTACAAATGCTAGTTTCTGAAATACAATTTGTAGTTTTAAACTTACAAATTTCTTTGTTTTTGAATTTAAAAAATATTTTTACATCTACGTGGAGGATTGACGATTGAAGCCACTTTTTGAATGTTTTAATAAATTAGTTTTATTTTACAGCTTTTTTGTTTTTTAAAATACTTTTTCACATTTTACAGCTGTAAAAATAAAAATTTGTAAATTAGTTTTAGTTTCTACAGTTTTAAAGCAAATGAAAATAGACTTAATTTCAATTAACATTTCCAAAATTACACAAAAACTTATGATGATGAAATTAAAATTTGAATGGCAATGTAAAAAATATAAAGATCATAATACCTTAAATTGTAATACACACGTTTAATAAAATTTTTATATTTTTTGAAAATCGACCAATCAAAATAAAGAATACAAAAACAAAATTTTCTGAATGGTTGATTTTCAAAAAAAATTTCATATTTTATTGAACGTGTGTACTCCACTTTAAAACTGCTGAGATCACCCAGTTTAAAACTTTACCGCGCTTTCCTCATGTCCGCTGCATTAACAGGCTTGCAAATACAAATAGGGCTCAAAAATTATTAAAATGTGCTTAAATGTTACTAAAATTTGTCTATAAATGAAAGTGGTTCGACCAAAAGAGTCTTCTTCTTTATCGACTCAAAAATGTTATTTAGTTTTTCGAAATAATTAAAAAAATTGAATTATTTTTTTTTTTCTTTTCCAAACAAAAACTGTTAAATGCACGCAAAGCTAGTTTATTACTATGAATTTTCAGTTTTAGTTGACAACTGCAATACATATTTATTTAAAATTCGTTTGCTAATCTCAATTTTATTTTTAAGGTGCGAAGAATGTAATAAATCTTTTAAAACAGTTGGCAATCTTCAGAGACATAATTTAATATCTCATGCTCCTGAAGATGAATGTACTTTTGATTGTGACTTATGTCCAATGAAATTTGCTAGACAACACTTGCTACAATCTCACAAAACTTCTCATATACCCAGAGAGCAATGGGTATTCTTTTGTGCAAAATGTCCAAAGAAGAAAGTGTAAGTTTTATCATTCTGAATACGAATACATGTCTAAAAATATAATTATGTATTTTACAGTTTTGCTAGTGAACGTTTATTAAAAATGCATGATATTAACATACATAAAACACCAACAAATATTTGTAATGTATGCGCCAAAGAAATCAAGAATAAAAAAGTTTTTGAAAAACACCTTCGTTCGCATTATGAAAATAATGGACCGCGTATTAAATGTACTCTGGACAATTGCGACAGTTGGTTAAAAGATGAAGATAGTTTAAAAAAACATATTCGAGTCACTCACAATATTGAAAATAAACTCTATAAATGTCCTGATTGTGGAAAAGAATGCTTAAATCAGAGAGCTTTATATGGTCATAGGACATACGCACATTCCAATGAAATTTATAAATGTGAACAGTGTGATAAAAGCTTTAAAAAGGCTATATCATTAAGGGTTTGTATTATTTTATGACAGTAAAAACTCAATAAGTTTATTTCATATTATATCTTTTGAAATTTTAGGAACATATGGCTCATCATACTGGTGAAATTTTATACCATTGTCCCTTTTGCCCGAGGACTTTCAATTCAAATTCTAATATGCATAATCATAAAAAAAATCAACATCCTTTAAAATGGGAAGAAGCAAGAAGACAAAAAGGAGTTGGCGGTGTTACAGTATAGTTAACAATGTTAAAATTATAAATAAAACCTAGTTATGCCAATTGTAATTCTCTCAATATATTTTAACTTGTGTCTGCAAACAGGAAAAAGGTATATTTTTAGGAAAACTAAATGGGAATTGGTAAATTTTAAGAAAAATTTGATGCATTGAGGATGCAAGTTATCATTTCTAATAGACATTTTGACGCATATCACAAATGTGGGTTTATAATTTCAAAGTTCTATTTAGTTTGAGAAATATTTGACAAAAATGTTTTTAGGAAATTTAAATTTTTTTAAACTTAGCAAAAAATTAAATATACCGTTATATTTTGCAACATTCAAATGTGATAATATTATATAATATGTTTAACATTTTCAAAGCCGATTAAGGAATTTTAAAAGCTATGCAAATTATTTATTTATTCAAATATTCAAGAACCAAGCCCTCTGGGCAAAATATGGTTTGTATACTACTAATTACCAAAATAATTGAAAGAACATCGGGAATCCTTCATCTTATCGCTATACCTTAAATAAAGGCAAAACTGGGCTTTCCGTAAAAGTTAAATTTACTAATATGTAGTTCAAAAAGTGGAACTTATTTTTAAATTTGGTGTTCACCTTCGTGATTTACTTTCTAAAATCTAACTGAATTTATGGGTCTTTATAATAGAAAATCACAAAACTATCAGTAAAAACACTAAAGCCTGTTAACTTACCCCAATTTATACCCTTGTTGAGGCAAATACCAGCCACTGGTAAACATATTTTTTAATAACTTATCAAAATTTTAATACGGTATTTCTTCTAACCAATTCTTAAATTTAACCATACAAATTTCTGTATACGAATAATTCACCTTCAAAATACATTTTTAATACAACTTGTAATGTTGATTAATGAAAAATTATAAAGGTCAGCAAAGTTTTTTTTCTATTTTTTTTTCCTTTTCAGTAAACTCTATTTACCACCTCTACAGTTATTTTATTTCAAATTTTATTCTCATTTAATGCTACGTTTCCACTTGTGTGTTTAGGGGCAGATCATGTTGTTTTGACGAAAAAAAAATATATGGGAAAAATGCACAAAACGTAGCCTTTAGGTAGCCCAGTCGGCCTTTAACCTTAACCATAAGTAAAATTTTCATGAAAGTAGCTCTGGATAGTGTAACCCAACATACCAAATGACTTGAGAAAAATATTATTATAAGCTTACACACACAAGCCTTAAGCTTGAAAAAGACTTGAGAATATATTGAAAAGGCTATCGTAACAATTGTAGAAAAATCAAAACGGAACCCTCGTGAAAATATTATGTGTGTATGATTACTATAAGCTTATTCATGCAATTGTAGAATAAGCTTATATTAATAATTGAAAAAGAGAAATCATAATTATTTTCTTTAATTTCATTTATTTTAATTTTAAAAATAAATAATAGTAATTCATTTTAAATATAAAGAATAATAATTCATTTTAAATATAAATAATAATTAATTTTAACCATAAATAAAAACAATGAAATTTTATATGCAATTGCACGTTCACTATATACAATTTACAACCAAATGAACACGCAAAACATGTTTGACAAATTTAAAGAAAAAGTGATGGCACTTGTTGTTTGCATTATAAGCGTAGAACAAAGACAACAAGACTATAATGTATTGAAAAATATTTCTATTTCAATCGTCATATTGCGTTGTTCAATATGTGTGTTGTTTATAAGCATACTTTAGAAAAAGTTATGTATAATAATCTTTTCTCGAGCATTGTTAAATACTGCTTGTGAGTTCACATTTTATAAATATTATAATAAGCGAAATTAAGAAAAGCTTAAAACACACTATTTATATAAGCTTATTCTCAAGTTGTATTGCAGTTTGATTGCTATATGGTATATTGGGAACAATACAAGAAAAATGTATTTGTATTTATTATTAAATTGGATTTCTAATACAACAAGACAAAATATCTTATAAATTACAGTATTAGAATCAGACTAGTTATAGATTGATTAGAAAAACAATTAAACTTAAATTAAATATAAAATAATACAAGTATAATTAATCAGAAAAGTAAAAGAAAAAAAATTTTACATAATTTGTATAAAAAACATTTATGAAAAATATTCGAAAAGTAATTTCCTAAACCTTATTGCGTTGACAGCAGTTTGCAAATTATTTGGGAGTTGGTTCCAGAGACGTATGGTGAATATGAAGTTGTGTTATTGCTTTGCCTCTTTGGAATCTCGAGAATTGTAAATGATTATAAAGATATGATGGCTGCTTTTTATTATAATTTTATGAATAAAAATAATGTTTTTAAATTTAAGGTAGTTAAAAAAAGACATATTAAATATACGACATGAATATTGGGCAACGTGGTCCATTCTTTTTAATCCGTAGATGTAACGTATGATATTGTTGAAGGTTGTGGTAAGTTTTCTCATATCCTTAGAGTTGCAAGCTGTAAAAATTTCCGACGCATATAACAGTGTCGGTAACAGATATGTTTTCGCCAACAGGATTTTTACTTTTAACGGCGTAAAATGTTGAGTTACCCATAGATTCCGAAACATACCATATGTTCGGCCACTGGCCTGGTTAATATGATCTGACCATGTTAACATTTTGTCAAATGTAACACCTAAGTTTTTAGCCGTGTCCACGATATCAATTTTGGTTCCTCCAAGAAGAATATTTATTTCATCTTCAATTTGTAAAATTTTCTTCCTTATTATTATGCATTTTGATTTATTTGCATTGAGTCGCAAACCATTTACTGAAGCCAACGTGAAAATTTCATCAAGATCAGAATTTAATTCTTGAGTTTTTGGAAAAATTAACTCTTTGGAGCTACTAAGGTATAACTGAACGTCATCAGCATACATCTGTATGTTAGAATACTAAAGTTGTTGTGGAAGATCATTAGCATATAAAGAGTATAGTAGTGGTCCAAGAATAGAGCCCTGTGGGACACCTCTTGTTACTTGTAAGGGGCGTGAAATAGATCCACCACTAGTAACAGATTGGGATCTATTTGACAGGTATGAGGACAGCAACCTTACAGAAAATCGAGAGAAGTAAAATAATTTGGATAGCTTCAGGCATAACATTAAATGGTGAACAGTATCAAAAGCCTTGGAGTGGTCTAATAATACCAAAAATGTTAATTTTTTCTCTTACAAGTTACTTCGAATATAAATGCATGCGAAGCAACAATTTGTTATTGCTTTGCAGGTACTTTTCTTGTTTTAACACAAATTTTATATCTCATGTAGAATTCAAGTAACTCAATATTATCAGCGGTATTCATAAAAATTTTAAACAGCATTTCAAATCAATTTTAAGCAAAATTTGCTAAAATTGTATTCATAAACGAATTTTAGCTTAAAATACCTTTTTTAAAACCATGTGTAAATAAACGAATTTTAAAATTGGTTCAACCCTATTTTAAACCTATTGTTACAGAAATTCCATTTACTCGTAGAAACACAAATCCCCATATGTTAGCCCTGAAATGTAAAACAATTAAATGGCAGCCCTTCACCCAACTAATGTTTCTTGTACTTTGTACTTGAACTTGTACTTTGTTTCTTGTACTTTGGAATTAAATATGTTTGCTATATTTTAGACCAACAACAATGTATCATTGGCGGCCCCAAGAAGGTAAAACCAAACTAGTTTAAAAAACTATTGGGTGACCCTACTATAATTGGTATGTTGTAAGTAGAAGTCCAGGGGTTCAGAGTCTGGGAAAGTTGTATTTTGTTATTTTTACAGTATCAAATAAATAGTAATTAGGGTTTTAATTTATAAATTTTAAGGTAACCTTAAGTGAGTGGAATATTGTAATTTATTAATTGGCCTCTAGGCTTTGAAATTACAAAATGTTGAATAAAAAAAAAAATATTAACTACAAAAGACATTTTTATTTTAATTAGGTCGGTACCTACTAACACGTACTTTTTGTTTTAGTTAGTGTCATTCTGTGTCATTTATTCTTTCTTCTAGTGAACATTTTTATTTCTCGTAAAAGTGATTGCTTCTACACCTGGCATGAGAAGTAGTGGTAGAGACAAAATTTTTCTAATTGACTATCCAGCTCATCAGATAACTGGATGTAAGCTGCCCTCCAATCGGCAAGTTCTAGCTACTATGTTCTTCAATTTGCGTACTGGGAAGTTAAATGTGAGAGACTCTGCCACAACTACTGTTGACGAGGTTTTGGCTTTTTGGACAAAAGCTCGAATTTGTCACGTCGGCTCGCAGAGGGTTAATCACTCAACTTAGTTTCGTCCGTTATGGGAATAAGAAGCAGAAATGAGTGATAGCCCGAAATCAGCTGACAAACTGCAATGAATTGAGTGAAATTACCTTTTTTTCCGGTAGACAGAAAAAAAAGAAAGAAAAACCCAGGCAGCTGCACCGATCAGAAGTGTAGAAGTGTGTTTTGCTCATTGCTATTTTTTTAAAATTTGGAAAAGAAAAAAGAAAATTTTTGAGAGCAATTATAAATAAATATTTCAATTTTGCCGCACTGCCTGGTCCTGCAATTTTGGTTTTCTTGGCGATTTGCACCACCGATTGTTTTGAGATTTCGGCCATTGGCATTATCGGCCATTTTATTGTCGCCGCATACTGCCGCACCACCATCAGCACCATCATCAGCACCACCATCAGCTACGTTGCCGCATTTTCATCATCATCTCCATCACCGAACGGAATCGGCCAGGTATTTTTTTTTCTCTTCTTTATAAGTTTTTTTAGGATAGGACATACAGGTTTTACTGCGGACGTACAGACGGACTATACGGTAACTTAGAATTTTTAGTTTTTTTTGTTGTGCCGGAAAATCGTAGGTTTGCAAAAAATTAGGAGTAGGATGAGCTCAGGCCTAGGTCCCCGCGGTTTTTCCGAGAAATTTTGAGCAAAGAGGACAAGTTTAAAAAATCTAAAAAGGAAAAGTGAAGAAAAATAAAACGCGTACTTACGTCACCAACCCGGACACATACGGACTGACATCCTAAAAAAAAAAAAAAAAAAAAAAAAAAAAGAAAGAAAAGAAAAGAAAAGGCGCAAAGAAACAACCTGGAAAAAAGTTGAGGATAAAAGACAGAGGTACATTGCTAACGGCACGGCACCATTAAAAAAAAAAAAGGTTTTCGTCGGCCATTTTGGGCGAAATATATATATATACAGCACAATCGCCATTAAAATTTTTTTTTTTGTATAAGTTCCATTTTTCTTTTTTTATAATTTCTTTCATTTTTTTTTTTTTTGATTTTTTTATTGTTAACTTCTTAATTCTTTAAATTTATTTTTGATTTTATATTTCTTTTATTTTCATATATGTTTTTTTTAATTTTTTTAATTTTTTAATTTCCAAAATTTCATTTTATTTTAATAATTTATTTTTCATTTTTTTAATTTAATTTCTAAATTTTTTTTTTATGCTTTTTCATTTTCATTCTCTTGTTTATACTTTTTAATTTTAAATAAAGAATGAAACTTTTTATAACGTATTAGAAAAAATACAAGGATGTGTAAATAATTTATTTCTTTAAAGTGATAGTAGGGTAGCGGAGGTAAGTGGAGAAGCGGAAGGGTTAACCTGATCGTAAGGCCACAGGTTGACATGGTGAAATCCACCAGGATTTCAAGTGGGAGGGCCGCCACAAGTTGCCTAACACCGAGCAGCTTATCCGGATTTTAGCGTTCGTCGATGTGTGTAATAGGGGCAGAAGGGTGCCTGGGTATTCTGGGTGGTGGGTTTATTTTAGTGCGTTTATTTCTTCTCTTCTTTTGAGTTTTTTTACAGGTCAATCGTCTTTGCTTCGGGTCCACATGTAGATATAAATATAAAAATCAGCCTGGCATGAAGATGATTTTTTTTTGTTGTCCATGCCAACATCCAGAGAGGTTGGCGAAGATCCCCCCCATCCGGCGAGCTTTAGCCGAGCACAACGCCAGCATGCCAGCACGGCCAACAATCTGGTAAGCCTCTATTAGCAATAGTGTAAGACCGGCAGTGTAGTGACAAATTCCTACAAAACAAAAGAAAAATGTCATGTAAAGCTGGAAAAACTGTACGATGATTGGAGATAAATGCAAAATAACAAGGATAGAAAAACGGAAAGTGCAAGAAATGCTGTAAAAGAGTTTACCCTAAAGTTGGATGATCTCTTTGATATTGCCCACCAAGATACCCTGACGATGATGACTTCAGAAGAAGACAAGGAGTTTCTGTTGAAACAAAGACAGAAAGGAAGACCAGGCTCCATGCTCGGAGTTGACCTGAAGTTGGCTCAAGCTGAAGAAAGACTACTACAGAATCAACGGAAGGTCTTGGACAAACAACTTGAAGCGGGAAATTTGGGTAAGCATTTAAAAAAAAAATATTTTCCATGTAGCGAAACTTTCTAGATCACTAGCTGAAATATTAACTTTATACTTATTGTCTCATCTGATTGTTCACAGAGACGGTGGAGCTCACGGACGACGAGACAACGGAAGAGTCAGAAGGACGTGAAACGCCGTATGAAGAGCTCGAGATTAACGTAGAATCTGAAGGACCATCTGCCCTTAAGAGAATCAAGCGTGGCTTCAAATTAATGTGACAAGTAAAAAAATACAGTGTTGCAATCCTCAAGTTAAAAAAAATATTAAATCATTTATTAGTTAAAATACTGATTATGAATACGAATTTTTAATAAACCCTTTTAGGCTTAAAATGTTTTCTAACTAATATGTATTTGAAACTTGAATTAAGATTTTTTAATGAATACTGCTTTAAGTATATATTTTTATACATACATTAAGAAAAGTACTTTTTTGGTTCTTCTTAGCGATTCTTATCTCTTTGATTACAGTTTATATTTGTGTTGTCGATACAAAAAAATAATAAAAAAATACACAAATGCTAGAAATTTAATAAAAAAAATAAATACCTTTTAACAAAATCATGTCCTGTTGTGTGTGCTTATTAAATAACCCCGATGTTATAGAGATCTTTGGTGAAAGAGGTCAACAACTAAAAGTAGCCGAAATTATTCAAAAACATTTATGGTTAAAGGTAAGGACGGTGTCATATTTAGAGCAAGTGCAGTTTAAGGGCATAGCTCCTATTTTTAAAATCCTTTCCAACTTTCTGGTGCTACTTATCCCAGCACGACACGAAATGCAAACCAAAAGAAAGGAGTCCGAAATATGATTATATTTAGGTCCAATATAACCCCATATATTAACCCACTGTGTAACAATCGAAAATTTTTAATTTTTTTCATATAATTTTTCCTAATAAGTCTGTTATTCAAAGTTCAGCCTATACAAAAAAGGATTGGACTAAAGCCTATGTAACGCATGCTTGTTTCAGTATTAAAAGTCCATATTAAAAGAGAGATCAAGCCAACAAACTGTTATGTGATAATCGTTGCTGCAGTTTAGCTTATTTGCGGAGTAAAGTTTTCCTGTGTAGCTGGCCTATGGCCGGGCTTGTTTTCAAGTATGGTAGACAGTTTATTGGACTAGCTGAGTAGTTTTTTACAGAGGTTTTTTACTGTCATCCACCTATGTCCCGTAATGTGGCTGATGATTATTCACACATATTTGTTTGTATCAAGCACCGACAACAAAGGTCCAAGTTTCAAACTCTGACTCGTTATAAGAATGTTATAGATATTCGGCTATAACGAACTTCCTTGAACTAATCGATGTCAAACTCTAATAAGGAAACGTTCCAAATTGTTGCTGGTCATATATACTTAGGGATCAGACAAATAAACCTCCTATCCTTTGCAAATGTAAAAGATATACGAATTAAATGCAAATTTTAAAAAAAGTAAATAAAGTAGTGGGAAAAGTCCAAGCATTAAAAAAGTTTATATCTCAAATAAAAGCTGAAATCTTTGGTTACGTTTAATTTTAAATAAATCGGCCTTTTACAAGTCATGAAAAAATAAATATTGGCTGTTAATAGAAATAGAAAAATATATTTCAGCGACATTTAACAAACTTTAAAGTCCTGCCGACTCTAAAGGGGGACTCACAATAAAAATGTCTACCTATAATAACCAAATATTTTAACAATTAAATTTAGTTTTATCATTCAAAAAGCCCGAGCCAAATGATTCGCTAACTTCAATAATCTGCTCTATATGCTGGAATAAGATTGATGACTTCCATATATTTTATCAAGCTGTGGAAAAAGCCCATAACGAATTTCAGAAACTCGAGCAGGACTCAACTGGCATTAAGACAGAAGAAAAACCAAGTTCTAGTAATTTTAAACTAGAACAGGATGAGCAAATCTGTGAGCGTAATTTAATAAAAATAGAAATTGATGAAATCAAAAAACCTTTAGAAGAAAATATCTATGAAGAAGAATTAGAAAATGAATGCGACGAGACATTAGATGAATATAAACCTTCTCATATAAGTGATCAAGAGTTTCTAAGTGAAGAAGAAATGGGTAATAAATTAGAAAAAAATGTTGAAAATAAAACTATTGATAGAAAAACAATAAAGCGCAGGAGGACTGCAAAGCAAACAGATACGAATAAAGATTGTGCAAATAAAAAAAGAATATTCAATAGTTCAGATTCACAACATTCAGAGGAAATGATTAAAAAACACATACCAATGTGTTGTAATCTATGTGATTTTGTTGGCCAAACATTTTCCGATATTGTGGAACATTTTAGAGGCCACCATCCGAACGTTCAACCATATATTATGTGCTGTGAAAAAAAATTAACAAAGCGTTTTTTTGTTGCTCAACATGCATTAAAACATGAGAATCCAAACTGTTTCAGGTATTTATATTTTTAAATAAAAATTTTACATTATATGAAGGGTTTATTGTGAAAGTAGTAGAGATCCGTGATTTTAAAACGGTTATACATACCACAATAAATCCAAGCAACTTTTGCTTCTTGTTTATACATGCAAATATTAATATAATAATAATATTAATCTGGTTGTGATGGAAATTGACCGATTTTGATTTCGATCGATTTGGCTAAAAATTGAAATTTAAAAAGCGAATAGAAAATATGAAGAGGCTTATAACTATCGAGTTACATCTTTATATCATTTTTAAATTTAAACTAATACAAAATATTCAGGATCAAAATTTTAAAAACGATAGATTTCAAATCGATCGATTTTCATCACGTATCAGAATATTTCCAATAATATTGCATTATGTATAGGTAACTCAACAAGTAAATATAACAACCTTACAACACAAACGATATCGTTTCGATACCAAAACGTTATCATTTTGATGTTGAGTTTGAATGAGAATAATATATATACCTACCGTACAGATTAACAGAAGCCAGTAGGTATATAAGCACCGACAGTTTGAAATTTCGGGCATAACTCAATTATTGTTAAATATATTTAAAATTATGAGATGTATTTGTGGCAAGTATTACATATTATTTATTATTAAGAAAATTAAACTGTAACTTTTATATTGAATTTGATCCTTAAGTACTCTAGAACGAATGGTTTAAAAGTGTGCTATTTAGACAATCAAAATCGTAGGTAATGCTCAGAAACACTTAATTTGTTATAAATCGCTAAAAAAAAAAGAATTTTTAGTTATATTAACAATCGCCCTGTGTCATATTAAAAAGTTTTAATAAAATATTTCCCTTTTCATTTTGCGTGTAGACACAGTTTTCGCTGAATGCTATTCTTTAATAGTTTTTTGTTTTAAATTTATTTTTTTTTTTCAAGGTAATAAATCACTTTCAACGTATCGTGGTCTTTGCTCTCACAACTTAAAATATCATGCATCTGAAGAAGAATAAATATGCATGTGACCTATGCCCGAGAAAGTTTGCACTAAAAAGTTTTTTGGAATTACATGTAACTTCACATATACCAAAAGAAGAATGGCAGTACTATTGTGAAAAATGTCCTCCAGGAAAAACGTGAGTTTTTTCATTACAATTATATAATTTAAATTATATTTCGCATTTACAGTAAATTCGCCAGAAAACATTTGTTAACTTTTCACCTTAGTATGCGACATAAAAAAGAGAAAAACATTTGTCAAATATGCGCGAAAGAATTTAAAGATAATAAGTCTTTTGAAAAACATGTACGTTTACATTTCGAAGAGAGTGGGCCACGAGTAAAATGTCCTTATCCCGATTGTGATATTTGGCTAAAAGATGAGGAGAATTTGAAAGTGCACATTCGGAGGCATTAACGTAATAATAATGCAGATGGAATATTATATCAATGTCAAGACTGTCGTAAAATATGTCCAAACGGTGATAAATTGAAGTATCATAAGCAGTATAATCATTCTAATAAAATGTACACATGTGATGTATGTGATAAAATATTTAAAAGGGCTATAACATTAAAGGTCTGTGTTGGATAAATTTTGATGAATTCATATTATTTTTCTATTTTATTTTTTTAGGAGCATATGGCTAAACACACTGGTGAAACTTTATATAAATGCTACTTTTGTTCTAAAACATTTAATTCTAGTGCTAATATGCATTCGAATAAGAAGAAACAGCATCCTTTAGAATGGGAAGAAAGGCGTAGAAAGAAACGAGGTGGTGCTTTAATAAGTAATTAAAAATATTAAAGTTTAGCTTTTGTACAATAATAAAATGAACCTACAAATTTTATCAGGATCGAATATATAATGACAAAGTGTATGCTAACTAAATTGCTGCTAACTTTTTTACATACAAATTACCATAAAAGAAGGCTAGTAGCATATATGATCATATATAACCATATACGGTCATATTTCAGAGATCATGTATGATCACATATTAAACCATGCATGGTCGTAAGTAATTAAACATTCCGCCCCTAGAAATAATAATTGAATTGTAAAACCACGTCTTGCTAGAAATTAGGATAACCGGCACCAAGAAGTGCAGCATAGGCCTTAAAGTTCGAAAAAGGGATTACAAGAGGAAAATATGACTTTTTTTTATTGATTTACTCATAAAAAATATATTTTAAAACGAGTTTGAATTGAAATGATTAAAGAATTGTTATTTGCAGTAAATTATCTTTCTAATAAGACAATAACCCAAAATCGATTCAAAAACAGTAAAATTATTAAAACTTCCCCCGGCAATTACTGCGTCATAGGCCACTTGACAAATCGGTCACAAGTTTTAAAATTTATTGAAATTATCTACTACAACAACATTTTTGTATTCATTTAATTCCAATGTACTAGGGTGATAAGTATTTTCATCTTGAGTTTTGCTAACTTATTTTAAATTAATACAATCTTGGTCACACAATTAAGTCATTGTACTAATATTTTGATCTGTGTGCATTTATAGCGGTTCCTTGACTTTTTTTCATTCCAAACATATCAAATACATACAACTGTTAATTTTCATTTGAAAAAAAAATTAAGCGGTTTGATGTTGAAATTATCAAACTAGCAATCAGTTAGTCTTAGAATATTGAGTGTTAAGTGGACACATAATTAAGTCACTTAAGTTTAAGTAGGCAACTATGGTTAAAAATATCAATATTTGATTACAAAATGACTGTATTTAAAAATTTTATCACCTTCTAATGTAAAATCACTTTTATAATCGCGTGGGAAAAATAGTCAATTTAATTAAACATTACAAAAAATATAAGAATTTCAATAATTTTTCAAGAAAAAACCCGATATACGTCTTCTTCCGCAGACAGGTTAAGGACCAGAATGAGTACAAATTACTCTTTCTTAACATCTACGCAAATAAGGTCTACCATGGAGTCAGAATACAATGTTAAAATATCATCAAGAACTGTAAGAAGGCGTTTGGTCAAAAATAATTTATATGCTCGCATAGTGAGGGTCTAGAGTTTGCAAAAAGATATCTGCACTGTGACTAAAATTTATTAAAACTGATTATCTGGAGCGTTAAATCAAAATTTAGTGTTTTTGGTTATGATGACAGACCGCATTTAACATGTCCACAAAATGCTCAATTAAATCCAACTATACAAAAAACAAGTGAAGAACGGTGGGTCGTCTGTGATGGTATCAGGATGCTTTAGTGAAAATTGACTGCAAAATGACAGGTGAAATGTGATGGTGATTATGCTGACGATATGTCTCTAGCGTGGATACCCCAACAACATGACGACCTGAAGCATAAGTCTCGGGATGTCAAATCTTGGCTAGTGAGGAATCACATTAAGGTTCTCCAGTGGCCAGCATAAAGCCCATGTATGTCTCCAATAGAGAACATTTCGAGGATCATAAAACGGGCTGTTTCAACAATAAAATCTACAATTGTAAAAGATATGTGAGAGATTATTTCAGAACAGTGGTATAGTATCACCCCTGATCAGTGTTGTGAAATTGTCAAAACAATGACAAAGAGATGGATATCCCACCACCAAGTATTAAAGGATACAATATACCATTAATCAAAATAGTTTTTATTTTATTTAATTAAAATAATATTTATTAAATGACTTGAATTTCAATTAAATTTCCAAAATTATGATGATGACATTAAAATTTTAATGGCAATGTAAAAAAAGAAAGATCATAAAATTTTCTGAGTGGTTGATTTTAAAACGGCATTTTGTCTATCACATTCTGGCATTGGCCTAGATATGTTAAAAACCTCACCACGCATCTGTCATGTCCATTACATTAAAAGGCCCGCAAATGCAAATAGGGCTCAAAAATTACCACACCATTGTCCCTTTTGCCCGAGGACTTTCAATTCAAATTCTAATATGCATAATAATAAAAAAGTCAACATCCTTAAAAATGGGAAGAAGCGAGAAGATAAAAAGAAGTTGGCGGTGTTACAGTATTGTTTTCAATGTTAAAATTATAAATTAAACTTAGTTATGCCAATTGGAATTCTCTCAATCTATGCCTGCAAACAGGAAAAAGATCTATTTTTTTATGAAAGGGGAATTGTTAAATTTTAAGAAAAATTTGATGCATTAGGGGTGCAAGTAGTCATTTCTAATAGACTTTTTGACGCATATCACGGATGTGGTTTTAAAATTTCAAAGTTCGATATAATTTGAGAAATATTTGTAAAAATGTTGTTTTAAGAAATTAATTTTTTTTTTTTTAACATTTAGCAAGAAATAAAAATTTAACCTGTACCGTTATGTTTGCTGATTTGTTATAGATTCGAACTTTAATTCTACTCCACAAATTTGTATATACGCATGAACCTCCATATCTTTACAACAGGCTTATGTTTTCCCAATCACTTAGGAATTATAATTTGACTCCAATTAGACATCGAACTACAAAATCTGAATGTCATTTTTACATCCATTCAATAAGTCTTTGGAAATCTCTACCTCCAACATATTGGAACATTTTTCGATGTGCTCCGCCAATTTTGGGACACTTATTTTCGGATCCTGGTTGACTACTTTAATAGAACTGCTAAAACGAGTCTTGAAAGTTTTTTGGGTCTACCAGATCGTGACTTATTTTCGGTACTATTGGTACTATCACAATTTCTAATGATCGTCTGCACAGTAGCACGACTAAATTTATCGATCTTAGCAATTTTTCGATAAGATTTATTTTTCTTTCAAAATTTCTAACTGAAATATGAATCTCTTTCCGATTTTCCATTTTCAAGGTTAAAAATTTAAATAATATCTTCTTTAGTTATCACTTTGTTAATGTAAACGATTGTAAAGCTTGTAAATTTAACGGTTATTCCTTTTTCTTTGTTTTTAATTTTCAATTTAATGTTAGGAGCTGCCACACTGTATGTGGACTTTTTTTCCGCTAATTATTATGTTTTTTCCTAATAATTTCTATCTTATATTATTTTCATATCTTTTTTTTCTTTAAATAGTCTATACTATACATGCCTTAAACATTGCTAAAAAATATTTTTAAATAATCGCTACTAATTCTATAAAACTTCAAAATTGTAGGGTGTATGTAGACTTTTTTCCTTGACTGTAACATATAAGACATTAATAATGCATGCGCAATGCGCTTTTTAACATATGTAAACAGGTAAATAAAGATTTAAAGAATATAATCGACGTAATGTAAAATTAATGGTAGAACACAGCCAATTTATATGCTCTTCAAACCTAAGACTAGAATCAATAAGACACCCAGACATTTAATACGTTCTACAAACTCAATTTTATCACCATTCACCTTAATGTTTAAATTCACGAAAGTCCTAGGAGATTTGAAAATCATTGCCTTAGTTTTCGCAGAATTAATACAAAGATTACAGTTCGACATCCAATCCGAGATGTCAGACATTATAAAATTTATCACACGCTCCAATACATCAGTAAACTGACGTTCACCAGAAAAAAGAAGCTGAATATCATCCGCAAAAATAAAAACCTCACAAGAAAACCCATCCGCAATAGACATAAGATCATTCATATAAAGAAGAAACAACATGGGCCCAATAACAGATCCTTGCGGAATACCACTAGTAAATATCAACCAGTCAGAAATAGACTCCTTACAATGAACATCTTGACGTCTTTCATCAAATAAGAAAAAAATTAGCCTACAAGCCGATTGCGAGAATTTAATGAAATCACACGAGTTTTCGAATTAAAAATTGTGTGACTAAAACGATCAAAAGCTTTGATAAATCAAGCAATAACAAAACGCCTACATTACTTTTATCCATAATTCTTCTAATAGAATCCGTTAGACCTTCTAGTAGGAAAGAGGTGCTATAACCATGGCGAAATCCCGATTGAAAAGGGTTTATTAAGATATTATCATACAAATATTGTAACATTTGTTCCTTCATAACATGTTCGACAATTTTGGATAATATAGGAACTATAGATGTCGGCCGTAATTCATTAACTGATCCATTTTTGCTTATGGGAACCACCTTAGCAACTTTCCAATCGGTAGGGAAAATAAAACAAGTGAGAATATTATTAACTAGGCCTAATTAGTGTTTTTGAATATACGGAAAAATTACTTTTAAAAATCTTAATGGCAAACCATCAGGGCCCGAAGCATTAGATTTAATATTCAAAAATGCACAACACAATTCCTCCAAATTAATAGCACGAAAGGAAAACCCATTATCAACAAAGTTTAAATTAGAGTTAAAACGGTCAATGGCATCAACTTTCTATGAGATACAAATTCTTTATTTAACCCATTTGCATCTAAACCATCTGCAGATTAAATAGTCTCTATACCTGAATTAGATCTCAAAATTTCCCACATACCCTTAGCATCAAGGTTAATACACATTGTAATGATAATTAATGAAAAATTATAAAGGCCAACAAAGTTTTTTATATTTTTCTTTTTTTCCCCTTTTAGTAAACTCTATTTACCACCATCTACAGTTATTTTTTATTTCAAATTTTATTCTTGGTTAAGGTAGCCCAGTCGGCCTTTAACCTTAGCCATAAGTAAAATTTTCATGAAAATAACTCTGGGCAGTGTTAAATTGAGCACACTGAGATAAGTTAGCCGACCTAATTTAGTTAATCATTTTTTATTTTTGTTTCACCTTTTTTTATTTTATGGCGTCTTTTTTATAATTGTCAAACGAAAATGACAGCTGAGTTAAATTTTTTATCTGAGCATTAATTGTTAAGAATTATTACGACATATATTGCTGGCAAACAATATGTACGATATTTTGTTCCATACATAATTGAACCATACCATATCATAATAAAGAGAAATGACAACAATTTCCTAAAGAATTTGTTTTATCCAAAATCAACATCGGCCCTTAAAATTTAACCACCCTTTAGTAGCTAACTTCACAATTACACGAGACGTAATGTAATGATAATACAAAAAAAAATGCATGCGCATCAACAATTTGTTATTGCTTTGCAGGTACTTTTCTTGTTAAAACATAAATTTAATTTTTCGTGTAGGCGTCAAGTAACTGATTATTATGTAAATGGCGCTGAAAGAACTCACTCGTTATACTACTATTTTGGTTCTTCTTAGCGAATCTAATCTCTTTGATTTCAGCTTATGTTTGTGTTGTCGATACAAAGTGAATTAACAAATAATTTACAAAATTAAAAAATATACACAAATGCTAAAAATTAAAAATTTAATAAAAAAAATACCTTAACAAAATCATGTCCTGTTGTGTGTGTTTATTAAATAACCCCGATGTTATGGAGATCTTTGATGAAAGAGGTCAACAACTAAAAGTAGCCGAAATTATTCAAAAACATTTATGGTTTAAGGTAAGGACGGTGTCACATATTTGGAGCAAGTGCAGTTTACGGGCATAGCTCCGATGTTTAAAATTTGTTTCATATTTTTGAGCTGGCAAAAATTATATTTGTATTTCAATGAAAATTGAAAACTCAATTAAGTCTGGAGCTACTTATCCGAGCACGTCACGAAATGCACACCAAAGCAAAGGACTCTGAAATATGTTTATATTTAGGTCCAATATGACGCCATATATTAATCCGCTGTGAACCAATTAAAAAATTTTAATTTATTTTTATAGCATTTTTCGTAAAAAGCCTGTAATTCAAAGTTCAAAGAAATCTATACATGAAATAAAATAGGACTAAAGCTAGTTTCAGTATTAATAATCCAAATTAGAAGAGAGATCAAACCAATTTATGTGATCGTATTTTTTTGTTTTCTGCTAGTGATAATCGTTGCTGAGTAAAGTTTTCCTGTGTAGCTGGCCTATGCCCAATATGATAGGCAGTTTATTGGACTAGCTGAGTACTTTTTTCCAGATTTTTTTAATGTAACCCAGCAAAAAAGTCCATTAAACTTAATATAAAAAGATAACTACAAAACTAAAATAGAGGGAAAAGTCCAAGTTTGCCCCTAAATAATTTTAGCATTGAAAAAGTTTAGGTGACACAAATAAAAGCTTAAGTCCTTGGTTACGTTTAATTTTAAATAAATTGGCCTTCTACAAGTCATGAAAAAAATAAATATTAGCTCTCAATAAAAATATAATTCAGAGACATTTCCCTGATCCGACAAAATGTCCTCCACGGACTTATTATAATTTTAAACTTTAAAGCCCTGCGGACTCTAAAGGGGGAAAAATTTATACCTATAATAAAAACTTAAAAGTGATCGAAGTTATGGCCCTAAACACCAAAAATAGCCAAATATTTTAACAATCATATTTAATTTTATCTTTCAAAAAGCCCGAGCAAAATGATTCGCCTACTTCAATAATCTGCACTATATGCTGGTATAAGATTGATGACTTCCATATATTTTATCAAACTGTGGAAAAAGCCCATAAAGAATTTCAGAAACTCGAGCAGGACTCAACTGATATTAAGACAGAAGAAAAAACATGTTCTAGTAATGTTAAACTAGAACAGGATGAGCAAATCTGTGAGCGTAATTTAATACAAATAGAAATAGGAATTGATGAAACCAAAAATCCTTTAGAAGAAAATCATAATGATATATATGATGAAGAATCAGAAAATGAATGCGACGAGACATCAGATGAATATGAACCCTCTGATATAAGTGATCATGAGTCTCTAAATGAAGAAGAAATATCTAAAAATATAGAATTAGAAAAAAGTATTGAAAAAAAAACCACTGTTAAAAAAACAACAAAGCGCAAGAGGACTGTAAAGCAACCAGATACGAATGAAGATTCTGCAAAGAAAAAAAGAATATTCAATCGTTCAGATCCCCAACATTCTGAGGAAATGATTAAAAAACACATACCAATGGGTTGTAATCTATGTGTTTTTGTTGGCCAAACATTTTCCGATATTGTGGAACATTTTAGATGCCAGCATCCGAACGTTCGACCATATATTATGTGCTGTGACAAAAAATTAACAAAGCGTTTTTATGTTGCTCAACATGCATTAAAACATGAAAATCCAAATTGTTTCAGGTATTTATATTTTAAATAAAAAGTTTACATTATATGAAGGATTTATTGTGAAAGTGGTAGAAGTCTCCTTTTCTTTAAACTGAGCTATAAAAGGTTTTGCATTTCAGTGCTTTTAAAATGGTTATACCACAATAAGTCCAAGCAACTTTTGCTTGTTGTTTATTTGGCAAACAGAATGCTTCTTGTTTTAGTATGTGCTTTAATGTTTATAAATATAAAATAAAATACAAAATATTCATTAAAAATTACTAAATATGCACCTAAAAGCCAAATATAGAAAAATATAAATTTATAAAAAAATATGCAGCAACAAATCAAGACATTTTGTTTAAAATTCCTTGATTCAAAATAGTATTTGGTCAAACCCGTTTTTGGCTACAAAACATAAATTTACATGAAATGGTGATAACCATTTCATAAATTCATAAAGGTACCCCTACACCACATAATAATCTTGTGCAAAAAGTCACCAGTGTATATGTTGTGTGAAGTTAAGGTACAACTTATTGAATTTTGTAAAGCTAAACTACGATAATAATAGGTGTGTTCGACGTACGTTACCGCGGGTGCCCGCGGGTGCCCGCGGGAACCCAATCTTACCAGAAAGCGTTTCTTGTAACAAAAATTGGGTAAATAAGAGCGTTCATGAGAGAGTAATTGTGTTTCTCATTTTACCAGAACTTACTTTTTGTTTGGGTAAAATGGTAAAATTTTTAAATCATCAGCTGCTGCTAATAAATTAGCTGCTTTGCATTTTTGAAAAAAAAAAAAATAAAGTTAAATATAAATTTACTATAAAGAACTTTTCCTTCTTAATAATGAAAAATACATTTGGAAATATAAATAGATATTTGTCATTTCAAATATATTTATTAATTAAGCTGTTTTTTAATATGAATAAATTTGACGTTTATTTTTGAGTATGAAATGTGGCTTTGTGCGTTCGCAGTATTTTGGGCATTTTTATGGTTTTGTGAGAGAATTATTTGCTTACTCTCATTTTACCAGACATTACCCAAAATTACCTCGTACAGACCTAATATTGGATTCGATGGAAATTCAAAATTTAAAAAGCGAATAGAAAATACCAAAAGGTTTAAATTATGTTTAATCTAGAGATGGACACGTGATCGATTTTTAACTCAAGGCTCGAGCCAAAATTACAATTACGCACGAAGATTTTTTTCTACTCAGAAAAAGGAAAAAAAAAATAAATGGATGCGATTAATCGCGGTTAACGGTTTATCGCACCGCACCCACTATAAACTAATTTTTAACCTACTCGTATTTGTTTTCCATAAAATTAGTAAGAAATTTTAAAAAATTGTATAATAAAATTTTAACGTTAAAAAGGGCAAAGTATACCACGAAAAATATCTGAAGCCCGTTCTAAAATTATTAGTTTTAGAACTACGTCTCAGGGAATAGTTGGCAGTACTACAATACAATTTTAACAATTCATAGAATAACTTAAATTTGTATTCAATTAAATATATTTTTATTGTTAAATGTATTATTTTTTTTTTTTGATAATTTATTAAATTTATAATTTGTTTTTTGATAAATATTTACGTATTATGAAGTAGTATTTTTTAGTGAGTTGTTTATGAGCCATATTTGACCTAAGGACTTGGTTTAAAATTTTATAATACTAAATAAATAAAAAAAAAATATGAAAAATAAATAAATTCACAAACCAAACACTAATATCGCAAAAAGGAAGAATCGTATGGTACCAGCCTGCAATATTAAATTTACATATTCGACAAGAAAATGGCTTTAAAACTCGATAAAGAGTGTGTAAATTTACGATCCTGTGAGTGAGAAATGTCTGGGGAAAATTAAACTATGCATTCTACTAGACGCACTAAAATGGAACTTGACTAAGAAGTATGGCGGATTACTATATTTTACAGCTTTATAGAAAACATAAATTTGTCTTAAGTCTATATATTGACTAAATTCACATTACAAAACCTGTCTTCGATATTCAGCAACATGATCTTCAACACGTACAGCAAACGCCAAGTAATATGCAGCATTATACATTCACCAAAAAAATGGTGTAATGGCAACTGAAAATTTTGTTGTTGTTACGGGAAATTTTGATAATTTGAGCCCAGCGATATTTTTTGCTAATCTTAGCAACACATGTCTGCTGACGTGTAGTACAATGAAATTTGTAGAAAAAATGAGTAGCCCCTATTTTAGTTAACTTTTTGTAAAGTGGAATTTAAAATCGGTTTGCAATAATCAGCAAAAAATATTACTAAATATTATTAATATTAGTACGAAATTTCAAAATTTTTTATTTAATTTTATTTATTTTTTTCAAAATATATTTTAGACAAAATTAAAAAAAAAATCAAAATACAAAAAAGTAACATTTGATTTTAAGAAAAATATTAATGTCAGAAAGAAAAAAATAATTTTTTTAGTTATAAATTTATAATTGAAAGATTCGAACGTATTACTTATTTTATAACAAACATAAACGAATTTATCATTTTATTTTAATTAAGTAATTTCTGTTTTGAAAAATATTTAAGTCAATTTTTTTATTTAATTTTAAGGTCAAATTTTAAATTGTTTTTAGGGCTGATTTTTGAACTAAAAGAACTTTTAAGTGCTATTTTAAGTGGATATCATATTTTTAGACTTCAATTCCAATACCTTTTTGTTTACTATGTAGCATTTTAAGACAATTCAAGTTTGTAGGTGTAAGTTTTAATTAGAAATAACAGTTCTTTCAATATCCACTTTTTTAGGTTAGGTTTAGGTCGAAATGTGATTAAGCATCGAAATGCAACCTCATATCGTTACGATATACACCTAGGCCTCTGCTGGGCCTGTTGTGCACTCCTTAAGAACATGAAGATTCATTGTTATCGTCCGGTATTCAGAAACTTGTTTCCCGGACGTTACTCCTCAAGGTTTTTCAGTCGACGTTCCTCAGGGATTCTAGGTCCGATATAACATCGCTCCCGAGGTGCCTGGATTTTTTTTCTGCAAATGCCTGACAGTGGCAGAGAAAGTGCTTCAGCATCTCGCCCCCTTCGCCACACGCTCCACACTCGTCAGAATCTGCCCGTCCAATCCGGTACAGTTGTTCCCGTAATCCTGCATGACCAGTCTTACTCCCCTTAAGGAGGCCTCTATTCCTCTTCCCGTCTGGGTTACCCCACAAATTCTTAGTGGTCCTGGCCATCGTCCCATTGTTCCAACAGGCCGTGTGGGTTTCTCTTGCCGACGCCTTTAATTCCGCTTTCGTTGCCTCAAATGGTTTAGCGTTCGCCAAGTTAACTGCCTCGAGTTCTCTTCCCCCGATGGCTAGTGTATTGGCCCTTTAGTTCCCGGCTATCCCGAGATGCCCGGTTCCCATATAATATGGATCCTGCCCCAGACGAAAACTCGGTAATGGCCCTTCTACAGTCCAGTAAGGTTATGGACTTAACCCTACCAGCTGATATCGCCCCAATTGCCCTTTGCCTATCGGTGAATATGTTAGCGTCTACTCGCCCCATATTCGATTCAATCCATCCCACACACTCCGTAATAGCACGGACTTTCTCTTGGAAGATGGTGTTGTGATCAGGAAGACGGTAGGATATCTCGGTTTCCGGGTTCTCAATATAGACCCCCCATATACACTGATGACCTGCTCTGAAATCACCTATATATAGCTCGCCAAGAGATAAGAGGTGTTAGGCCGCGAGTGCCGCCTCGTACATCACCTGCGTTTCGACTGGTGGTGTATCCAGCAGTGTCTTCAGAGCCTTGGTTGACGTCGTGCACATTGTCCCACTTATACCCAGCAAATCACGTGCTCTGGACCCTCTGAAGTGGTCTTATGTTGCACCTTTTGTCCAAGGAAGTCCACCAGATTACAGAGGCATAAGTTAAGATCGGTCTTATTACGCTCCTGTAAAGCCAGTGTATCATATTCGGACCTTAGCCCCATTTCGGGCCTATGACCCTCCTACATAGCGCCCAACATCGGCTCGCCTTGTTGGTTCTATCCTCTATGTGGTGTTTCCATTTCAGTTTCCGATCAAGGATTACGCCTAAGTACTTAACCCTGTCGGTCACTGGTATCGTCCTGCCTGAGAAACGTGGTTCCCTGTAGACAGGAATTTTCGTTCTCCCGTGAAAAGACATATTTCCGTCTTCTCCGGTTAACATTTAGGCCCCTAGGCTGAGCCCAGCTGAATGCCGTGTCTGCACAAATAGTTCTTAGAACTATTACACCATCATCTGCATAGCAGACTGGTTATCGTGGATACTATTTATCGTGGTTACCCATAGCAGTGGAGATAAAATCCAGTCACTAAGCGCCCGGTCAACCCGAAACTGGCCCAAGGATCGGATAAGAGTATCGGTCAGTACGTTATTAAAGGCTCCCTCGATGTCAATGCACACCGCCAGTGTGTACATTTTGTCCTCGAAGGATTTCCGTATATAGTGTACGACCTCGTTTAATGCGGTCTCAACTGATCTGCCCTGCCATGCTGCTTATATTTCAGGTCTCTGTCCGGTATTCTATTTTTAAACATGGCATCGACTATCCGCTCCATGGTTTTAAGTAGAAAGGACGTTAGGCTAATCGGGCGATAAGCCTTTGGTGTCGCATAGGTCGGCTTCCCAGGTTTGGGTATAAATACTACCCTAGCAACCTGCCATCTAACCGGAGTGTATGCGAATTTTAAGGACGCAGTGTATATCACTGACATAAGTTGACACTAAGTCCACCTCCTTCTGTAAGAGTGCCGGGAATATACCATCCAGCCCCGCCGCCTTGTAGGGTGCGAAACTTCTGATCGCATTCTTGATCATTTCAGTCTTTACGACCATCCCTCCATTTCGGTCTCCCTACCCCCATAACGGTTCCTCCATGGCGCCCGTTTCGGTCGGCGGAAAATGGGAGTCCATTAGGAGTTTCATGATCTCCTCTATATCCTCCAGTCTCCTCCTAGTCTCATCGACCATTAATCCTGGTTGAAGATGGGTTTTGGATAAGAATTTCTTAATCTTCGAGACGTCATTAACGCTATCTACCTGATTTTCCTATATTTCTTCAGCTTACTGTGATATTCATCCCAGTAGACTGCGGTCTTCTTATGCCTTGCCCGGTTGAAGAGTTTGCGAAGATTCCTCCCCAGATCTCGAATCTTCCCCGTTACCACTTTTTTAAAATAATTTAATTTTTTTGCTAATTTTAGCAAATCGGTTTTCAAAAATTTTTAAAATGATTTCTGAAATTAGCAACAAAAATTTGTAAATAAGTTTTCTGTAAAAATTCTTTAATTTGTAAAATGTCAATAGCAAAAAGATTTACTAAATAATAATTTTTTTACTAAAAATTAGTACAAAAATACAACATTTTTCTACTTACTTTTTTCTGAATGTAAAGACAACGCAGTATCCAACAGACTCTAGATATTACCAAATTTACATTTGGTCAAAAGAAAGATTATTGTCAAAAATAAGACCCAACGATTTATATTGGGAGACAACAATATTGAGATATCTAATTAAAATTAAGAAAATTGAAAATGAAATTGAGATTCATTTCATTTGATTTTGAGAAAATTCCATTTGATATTGAGATTTTTCATTTGAAATTGCAGAATTTTTTTCGGTTAATTCCATTTGGCCAGATGCAGAAAGAGTTGAACGTAAAAAGTACAAAAAATATTTAGATCAAGATCGTAATCGGATTATCGATGTGAAGATGAAATAAATACAATTTTAATGTGGATTGAGGAAAAGACGGAATTAACACTTCGGGAAATTTCTTCTAAAGTATTTGTAGAGTTTGAAAAGCGGGTGTGCATATAAACTATATCAAATACACTTTTGAAAAATAAAAAATCTTAATTTTATTTGGAATTTACTCAATTTAAAATGGAAAATCTCATTTTCATTTGGAATTTTCTTAATTTCAAATTTAAAATAACAAATTAATTTGAAATGTTCTTAATTTAAAATGGACAATCTCAATTTTATTTGGAACATTTTCAATTTCATTTAAAAAATCTAAATTTTACTTAAAATTTTTTCAATTTAACATGAAAATGGTGTATTGTGTAACAAATGCAAGTTTTGATGGGTACTTATATGATAAAATTATGAATAATAACTTCGTTAATTTTAGCCAATCAGTACACAGTGTCTGTTTAAACGGACGGTAATTTTCTTCTTAATCTTCCCTATCAATGTGTCCAATAATTGGAAAGTTTTTGATTAAATAAATATATAATAATAATAATTTGTTTGACTCTAATATGCCAAATTCTAACAACCTAATTTGCAATTAAATCTATGAAAACTTTACGATTTTAAATTTATAAAAATTTCAGAATTTATAACTGAAATATTGCTTAATTCATACTGAAAAGTTGCAATTAGAGTTATCTATTGATTAAAAGAAAATGTTAAAAAGTTGCATACAAACCGACAGTTTTTTTTTGGGAGGGCTGGCTAATAGTTAACTCACTCTGAAACTCAGCCTAAAAACGTAATAAAAATTATTTTTCATAAAAATTTTAAAATATTTAAATTTTTTACACCATTTTTATATTGAATTCTTTACGGAACCTGGATTTTAATTTCAACTGTAACCACACGATTATTTTATGCGGTTACGGTTAACCGCGGTTTCTTAATACGTTACATGCTAAAAAATCGAAAAAAATAAAAACTTATAAAAGGAATAATCACAAAAAAACATACAAACGGACACATGATCACGTGAGTAATTTAAATTCTGACTAACGCTCTTGCGTGAATCACGAAATTTCGTGTCACGTGCCCACCTCTAGTTTAATCGTTTCGGCCGAATCATGTATAGCGAATTACATCTTTATATCTTTATTGAATATTTGCAATAAATATTAGATTGTGTATAGAGAACTTGATAAGTAGATATAACAACTTAACAAAACAATTGATATCGTTTCGATATCATTTTTATGTTGAGTTTAAACGAGAATGATTCATAAACGATATATATATAAAGAGTGATTTTTTTTTTGCTATTTGGTTTTTTACGAATTTTCTGTATTTTTTTTTTTTAAATTTTCAAAACCCAAACGCTTAAAAAATTAACCTTTACAATAAAAAATCGTAATTTAAATTTTAAATATTTTATATTGCATCATTAAAGTTTTTTTTTAATAATATTGCACTCATTTTGTTTAAGGTGTGCAGAATGCAATAAATCATTTTCAACAATCTGTGGCCTACGCACACATAATACAAATTTTCATGCACCCGAAGAAGAACTTATATATGCATGTGATTTGTGTCCAAAAAAATTTGCCCGCAAAAATTTCCTGGAATTACATAAACCCTCACATATACCTAGAGAACAATGGGAATATTTTTGTTCAAAATGTTCACCAGAAAAAACGTAGGTTTTCTTTTTACATACGTTGAAAAAAAAACACGATTTTTTTTAAATATTTTTGTATATTTTATGTAGCTTTGCTAGTCAGTGTTTGTTGAATATTCACAATAGTATGCACCATAAAAGAGAGAAAAATATTTGTCATGTATGCGCCAAAGAAATTAAGGACAAACATTCATTTGAGAAACATGTACGCTCACATTTTGGAGATAGTGGTCCACGTGTAAAGTGTCCCCTTCCCAACTGTGATAGTTGGTTAAAGGATGAGGATAATTTACGACAGCATTTGCAGAGACATAATCCAGAAGGAAAATCATATAAATGCGATGTTTGTGATAAAATATGTAAAAATCGTAGAGCATTAACAAATCACAAGCGTTATAGTCATTCCAATGAAATATTCCAGTGTGAACAATGTTGTAAAACATTTAAAAAAGCCATATCGTTAAGGGTATGTAAAAGAAGTAGTTACAATTAATATTTGTTTAATATTTCTTTTTAAATACATTTTAGGAACATATGACTCAACATACTGGTGAAACTTTATACAAATGCCCCTTTTGTCCCAGAACTTTTAATTCAAATGCTAATATGCATTCACATAAAAAGAAACAACATCCTTTTGAATGGGAAGAATGGCGTAAAAATAAACGTGGTAGTGCACAAGTATTAATTAATAATAAAAATCCCTTAGAACAAACAGCTCATTATGAAACTCTTCCAGAATTAGATGTAACCCATTTATTCTAATAATAAACAATGTTTGAAAATTTTTTTTTCAGTTGTTATACTTTTAATAGTGTATTTTATAAATTTTTAATAAAAAAATAAGTTCTTTTACTACCCGAACAGTTTTGATGTTTTAAACAAAAAAATCGGATGTGATGAATCTATATACCCATAATAAGTGTGTTTGGGAACTTAAAAATTTGTAAAAGTTTTTACTGGAAGGTGTTTGTTTATACAAATACTCAGTACGAAGGGATCAAAAATGGAGAGTAAAGTGACAAGAGAACCTACTGGTTTTTATTGGATAAATTTTTGCCAGTAAGAATTTGCAAGAAGAAAAAGGACGGTTTAAAAAAACTATAATTGAAAAACAAAGAATTTGTTCAAATACATTAAATATTTTTTTATAAAAGTAAAAAAAAAACAAAATATGTAAATATCAGCTTATTTACAATGGAAGTATTTTAACTTAACTTAAAACACGAACGGACCTAATGTAACTTATATCTACAAGTTGAAAAAATTTTAAAGTTAAAAAAATGTTAACATAATAAATATTTAGAAAAAAATATGATTTGCAAGTTTTTAGTTTACCTAAAAATTTTTATAAGTGTAATTTTTTTTCGGTTCAAGATCATATTACAAATTCCAAATAGAAATTCCCCATAATTTTGAATAACAGATATCAATATCTTTTATCCTCTTTCCAATAAAGGTAACTCATTGATGCGTAGGAAGAATTTTCCGAGTGTTGCTTCTTTTAAAAAAAAATATCTTATTTACTATAAACAACATTTATAGTAAATAAGATATTTTTTTTACCCATTTTAGATTGCCGATAATTTTTAGATACAAGAGCGTATAACTAAGCAATAAAAAGCATGTGCTACTTTAAAGACTTGCCTATACAAATAAATTTAGTTCTTAAAAAAACAATTGTGACATTTTTTTTTAGCAGAATAGCGGATCAAATTTGTTGTGTAGTATCTACTATTTGTAAGTCCATTCGTTTACTTTTCTCAGTCAGGTCCAAACACACTTTTCTCAGTCAGGTAACCAACTTACAGAGAGTAAGACAAATTTACTTTCAAAATTAAAATTTTCTGAAAAAGTACGCGAACGGAAAATTTTCAATAATTTACAAGTTTTTTAAACAGCTAATTGTAAAATCAAATGCAAAAATATATTATAACTGGTTGATATGAAAAAAGAGGATTCTTGTTGTAAGATCTTAAGCAGAAACATTTGAGAAGGTTTTTTTTTATCTTTTCTATAATTCATTTAACAATATTTGTTACATTGCATTTGCATAAAACAACGTTGTTGTAAAACATTTTTATTTGTATTTAAAACAATTTATCACATGGTTTTCAGTCATATGTTTTTTCTGCTTGGAAGAAAGAAGAAGAACTCTCAACATCAAACTGTCACTTTATTCTCTCTCTCTTTTTTCTTTATGTTTACTGAATATTTGTGTAAACGAACGACATCCATTAAAATTTTTTTACAAATTATTGAGTAAACGAACGGAACTAATATTGCCTAATCATCTGTTAAAATTGATTTATATCTTATATTAAAAAAAATATATTAAAACAAGCATTTAATATTAACTGTTGCACTTGATAACCTGCTTTATTTAATAAATACTTGCACGAATTAAAGTTCAAAGCAAAATCTGTTATAATAGAGAATAAATATAGTTAGATTTCGGGTTTTCCAATTTATTTTCAACACTCAATATGAGGAGCATGGGTAGGTACTGGGGATGGTTTTGTAGCGAAAACCGAAAATAAAATCATTCTATTCTGTTGGCTCTTATTGAATTTTATTATTTACTAATTACCACATAGGAATTACATTTTATGCCATTTATAATTTTTTATTATATTATTTATTTGTAATCAATTTTGTACACATTGGAATCGATTATAAACTTTAGGCTAGATATTGTAATAAAAAAAAATTAAAATTCATATAAAATTTATCATATTTCTTTAAATTTAAATAATTTAGAAAGAATATGATTATAAAATCTCAAATCGAACTAAAATCATTCATTTAAAAAAAAAAATATCATCTATACAGAAACTTTTTCAAAAAATAAAATTACAAAATAAACAATAAAATATTAGTACAGCTTATATGCAGCAAAAGCAAAACTAATGCCCGAAGATACCTACCGTACAGACGAACAGAAGCCAGTAGGTATTTAAGCACCGATAGGTTGAAATTACGGACATAACCCAGTTATTGTTTTTAGGTGTTAAATATATTCCAAATTATCTGATGAATTTAAAAAAATTAAACTTACACCCTTCTGTAACTTTTAAATAGAGTTTGATCCTCAAGTACTCTAGAGCGAAATGGGTTAAAAGTGTACTATTTAGACAATAAAAATCATAGGTGGTAATGCTTTGTTCTAAATAGCTAAAAAAAATTAAGTTTTAGATCTATTAACAATCGCCCAGTGTCATAGTAAAAAGTTTTAATAAAATATTGCACTTTTTATTTTACGTTTAGACATATGTAGTTTTCGCCGAATTATTTTCTTTAATAGTTTTTTGTTTTTAAATTTATTTTGTTTTAAGGTGTGATGAATGTAATAAATCATTTTCAACATATCGTGGTCTTCGTGCTCACAATTTAAAATATCATGCATCTGAAGAAGAATGTATTTATGCATGTGAACTTTGTCCGAGAAAGTTTGCGCGAAAAAGTTTTCTGGAATTACATGTAACTTCACACATACCAAAAGAAGAATGGCAGTACTATTGTGAACAATGTCCTCCAGGAAAAACGTGAGTTTGTTTTTTAATTATAATTATATAATTTAAATCCTATTCCACATTTACAGCAAATTCGCCAGTCAACATTTGTTGAATATTCACCTTAGTATGCGGCATAAAAAAGAGAAAAACATTTGTCAAATATGCGCGAGAGAAATTAAAGATAATAAGTCTTTCGAAAAACATGTACGTTTACATTTCGAAGATAGTGGACCACGTGTAAAATGTCCTTATGCTGATTGTGATAGTTGGCTAAAAGATGAAGAGAATTTAAAAGTGCACATTCGTAGGCATAAACGTAATAACAATGCCGATGGAAAATTATATCAATGTCAGGAATGTGGTAAAATATGTACAAACGGTAATACATTGAAGTATCATAAGCAGTATAATCATTCTAATAAAAGTTACACATGTGATGTATGTGATAAAATATTTAAAAGAGCTATAACATTGAGGGTATGTGTTGGATGAATTAGAATAAAATTCAAATTATTTTTCTGTTTTATTTGTTTTTTAGGAGCATATGACTCAACACACTGGAGAAACTTTATATAAATGTCCCTTTTGTCCGAAAACATTTAATTCAAGTGCTAATATGCATTCGCATAAGAAGAAACAACATCCATTCGAATGGGAAGAATGGCGTAGAAACAAACGATGTAGTGCTCAAACTTTGATTAGTAAATAAAAATAGTAACAGCATTTTGAAAAGAAATTTAGCTTTTGTACAATATTAAAATATTTTATTGAAATTCATTGAATTCAAATGATATAAAAGTGAAAATTTATTTTAAAGTTATTTTATATATCAGTTAGTAAACCTACAAATTTTATCAGGACCGAATTCATAATGACAAAGTGTATGCTACGAGGGCGGATCAATAAGTCCGTGACTTTTCGAACTTCCCTCGTACCACCTGTTAATAGACTACTGTCAAATTTTGACCAAGTTCCGTCATTTACTTTGCGTTTAATAGCTGTTCAAAACATACAACCTCGTGGATTTTTTTAAAAATGGAAAAAAGTAAATTTCGATTGCTCATTAAAAATAATTTTTTGCGAAAAAAACCGTCAATCAAACCAAGGAAAAGCTTGATAAATACTATGGGGACTCTGCACTATCGATTTCAATAGTAGAAAAGTGGTTTACTGACTTTCGTTGTGGTTGCACAACTACAAATGGCTATGAACGTTCTGGACGGCCAATTGAGGTCAATACAACCGAAAATGTCGAAAAAATCCACGATATGGTGTTGGCCGATCGAAGAATAAAAGTGCGTGAGATTGTTGATGCCATATGCATTTCATATGGCAATGTGGTTTCGATTTTTAATGATCAATTGGATTTAGGAAAGCTGTCTGCAAGATGGGTGCCGCGCTTGCTCTCAATTGACCATAAACGAAATCGTGTGACAATTTCAAAGGATTGTTTGGAGTTGTTTAACCGCAATTCGAATGAGTTTTTGCGGCCTTTTTTAACTGTGGATGAAACATGGATCCATTACAACACTCCGGAGACCAAGCAGCCGTGTGATGGCAACAGTTTTTTTGGGATGCACGCGGGATAATCCACATCGATTACAATCAAAAAAAGTTATTCTTCATCAAGATAACGCACGGGTGCACACGTGTGTAGTCTCAATGGCAAAATTTCATGAATTTGGCTATGAATTAGAACCTCATCCGCCATATTCTCCGGATTTAGCCCCCAGTGACTATTTCCTATTTCCAAACCTAAAGAAATGGCTTGGTGAAAAGAGTTTTGGCTCCAACGATGAAATTATTGATCAAACAAATGCCTATTTTATGGACCTCGAAAAATCCTATTTTTTGGAAGGGATACAAAAATTTAAAAAAAAAAACGTTGGACTAACTGTATTGAACTAAAAGGAGATTATGTTGAAATTTTTTTTTTTTTTTTTTTGAAAAAAACTGTGTTTCATTAATAAAGTCATGGACTTATTGATCCGCCCTCGTAACTTAATTGCAGCTAACTTTTTTACATACAAATTCCTATAAAATAAGGCTAGTATCATATATGATCACCATATACGGTCAGGTCATATGCCCTGAAATTTCTTATTCGAAAATATATGGTCATACACGAGATCATGCATTAAACCATACATGGTCGTATATGACCACTTATGCCCATGCAAGGCAAGTTTTCCATTTGTTTTTACAAATTGCATAGGTTTTTAGCCGGAATATTCAAAACAATGTAAAATACATAAATCCTTTAAATTATGGCAAAATGGAGATATACTTAATTGTCACTGATTGTCCTAAGTTTAAATTTTATAATATTTTCATTTTTTTTTTTGACATATTAATATAACAAAGATATATTGATTAAACTGCTTGATATTATTTTCCTAGATCTTAAATTATCTTCTTATTTTGTTTCAGAAAATTAACTAAGTATTTTTATTTTACGGAGTCAGACCCCAACAGCACGTAAGGGCTAATTTTCTGAAATAAAATTAGAGAATAAGGTGGTTGCGGCCACAATTCGAACCTCAGCTCGTGTGTTTTTGTCATCGAAACTGCACAAGTGAGCATCCGAAGATTATCTTAAGGGAAGATCACATTTTTTTCGGCTAAATGGATGCTTTTTTTTCTTGATTTCTTCGCTTAATTGTATCAATAATCATGAATAATATTCTCCATTTATTGTATTTCCCTTTTCCAAGTAGTTAATGTAGATTATTCAATGCATATCCCAATAAAGTGTTGACATAACCTTATGAGCAGATTTCACTGTCTTTGCTTTCTTTAAATTGCTTCGACACTTGTTTTATTTCTGGTGTATATTGATGAATCCAGAGTTATGTACGGGCTAAGAAATTCATTAGGATCGCGACGGAAAAGCTCTAGTCCATTTGCTAAATCAGTCACTCGATTGCATTTATTTTAAATTGTGTGCAAGCGCGGCACCCATCTTGCCGATTGCTGTTTCATGTCCAATTTTTATGCAAAATTTAAATCATTGAACCTGTGAGATACCAGTGACCTGAACTAGTTCACGCACTTTAACTCGTCAGTCACTCAAAATTATATCAATGATTTCCGAAGTAACGAACGTCCTGAATGGGTTTCGTCATTTATGATTATAAAAATATTTTAGTTTTAGAACAATATAAGTGCACGTTTATCTAAATTTTTTTAAAATATGTTTTTGTGACACAGGTTTAGCCCCGTCCAATTTTAGTGTGCTTGTAAGTAAACTACTTTTTATACCCTCCACCATATATGGTGAGGCTATATATAAGTTTATCATTCCGTTTGTAACATATTCAAATATAGGTCTAAGACCCCATAAAAAATGTATATATTCGTGATCTTTATGCGATTTTCTGACTGTCTGTTAAAATGGCAATCACGAAGCGAAGACGCAAGCGAGGGTGCTGATAGATAAATGGACATCCTCGCGAGCAGTTTGGTATTGAAAATAAGCAAAATCGGTTAAAAAGTTATGAGTGAAAATCTAAAGGTAACTCTGTATTTCAGTACAAATTCATAGTAGCGACTGGCAAATAAAATATTTTCTCTCATTTTTTCACCACTCACTTAGAACTGAATAATATTATATACATATGTATATCATTAATAATCAAAAGCCGAAAGGCCTAAACGATTACATAGTGTATTATAATTAAAAATTAATTTAAAAATAAATTTTGTCAACTACACTTATCACTGTTTATTATTTATAGCACGAACAAGCAATACCAAAATTATTTATAACAACTAAAAATAGTAAATGGGCAGTATAACCAGCCTCAACATTAATATGCTTTACAAAAAGACTCCTAAAATCATTAAGACCTAATAAGAAATTATATGCACTGTACGGAAGAAACGTGCTCCAGTCTGTAAATTCTTGCAACAAACGAACGATGCATAAAAAGTGTATGTATTGTTGGACAGTTAACAATGGATGTTTGAACTGAATGTAAAAAATTCAAATATGTCCAACAAGCAAC
The DNA here is from genome assembly GCA_949748255.1 of Eustalomyia histrio. Classification (NCBI taxonomy): domain Eukaryota; kingdom Metazoa; phylum Arthropoda; class Insecta; order Diptera; family Anthomyiidae; genus Eustalomyia; species Eustalomyia histrio. Next base: position 64,751,886 of record OX456527.1, on the reverse strand, counting down.
GAGGATTTCCAATTTTACAGTATCATATAATAAAATCCTCAAAATTCAATGTCAGAAAATTTTTCACTTTAGGTGAAACATGTCTAAGCAAAAATAAATGGAAGTGATTCTTAAGGAATCAATTTTACCTTGATTCCAAAGTATCATTAGTTCTGATTTTACTCATTTAAAGGAGTTCTTTTTCACATCTTCCAAAAATGTGATTTTGAATGAAATTTAACTCTTTTTCAAACTCAGCTAAAAATTAAAAAAAAATTTGGGTCAATCAAAAGATCTCATTTTTCACTAAGCTCTAAGAACTGCTTTAGATGCAGTGAAAAAAGATCATTAAAGAAAATTTCCATCAAAATCACTGCTTTTTTTCTTTTATTTTGTTTGGGGTTATTTTGCTGGGGTGCGTTAAACCCTAAAAAAAAGTTATTCAAAAAAACTATTAAAATATTTTTTTAATTAAATGGCTGATAAATGTAAAAAATTTTACAAAAGAAAAAGAGATCACTTAAGTTCATGTTATTATAAAAAAATCGACTTTTTCTTAAAAAGTAGAAAAATTGTCTGTCAAAATAATAGCACTGCTCATATTTAGCTGAAAGTATATATAAAAAAATTGATTTTATTTTTGTAATACGAGTAGTTTTCTGTTGAAATATCCTTACATATTGGCACACATTAGTATTTAGTTGCGTTCCCTTGTTGGAAATAACGGCTGAGCATCGTCTCCCCATGGAGTTAACCAAATGCTGACAACTTTCTATGGGAATGGAATACCAGGCCTGTTCAATTGTACTCCACAGATCATTATTATTGGTCGCTTTGATTTTGGATACTTTCTTTTTTACAGCAGCCCAAACATTTTCAATAGGTTTTAAATCTGGCGACTGAGCAGGCCACTCCATGACTAATTTGGTTGTCCTGAAACCATTTTTTTAGCTTTTTTACTGGTGTGTTTTGGGTCATTATCTTGTTGCATGACCCAAATCAGTGGTATTTCCTCGGATGCCTATGGGAGCATGATTTCTTCGAGTATTCTGACGTATTCGGAACTTTTCTTGGACTATGAGCTTTGAGGTTATGTTCTCTTAGTCTCCGGCATATAGTTTCAGTGCTTACCGGCAGATTTAATTCATTTTTTACTTCTACAGCCGACATAAACGGTGCTTTTTTGATTTGCCGTTCTATGCGATTGACCATTAAAGGTGGAGTGGCCGTTTTCCTTCCAATTTTTCGGCTTTGAATTTGTAGGTTATTGCGTTTCTTATCATTTTATTTGAACAGCCAACAATATCTCTTACTTGGGAGTACGTTTTTCCTTCTGAAATTAGTTTTTTAATGAGATCACGTTTCTCAAAAGTACAGTGCTTAGCACGACCCATTGTTTACAATATAATGCAAAATTTTTTAAATTTTAATGTGAATATTATTAACACAAATTACTTAGAACTTAGAAAATTGGTGCTATTATTTTGACGGGACTTTTTACGACTCGTTATGCTGTTCTCCATATTTCTGAAAATACACTCTTTAGTTTAGCTGAAAATTATTTACTCAGTGTGAACACATACTATTTGTAACGGAACTGCAAAGTTACAGACGAAAACCAAAATGCAAAAAAAAAACAGAATTGCCAAATAAAGTTTATATATTTTGGTGGTGCTATTATTTTGACAGCAGCTGTATCTTATAACTCTGTAAAAACATTTCCTCAGCTTAACAACATTTGTGTCCGACGTAGAAGTAAAAATGTTCAACCCATAAAGAAATATTGACATGAAGAAAGATTTTGCGATCAGCTTTCTAAAATATAAAGGAAAATAATAACCGAAATAATTTACCTTTCTAAGGTAAACTAAACTCTAGATATGACTTTCTCTATATTAATACCATTTAACATTAACGGAGGAAAGTTCGCCGTGTTATTATCAAATCTTATCGTCTACGTCTTCACGGCATTCAGTACCAATCTGGTTTCTTCCGACCATTGGGGAACTCTGTTTAAGTCATTGTTAAATAAAAGGAAAAAAATCCGAATGGGAAATGTTAACACCCATCCACCCAAAAAGCTGTATATCGTCAGCGTAAATACGCTGACCACTAAAATATATTTTCACCTCCATAATTTTTCTTCTACAGTTTTTTACATTATTTGTATCAAAGACAGTGGAGAGCATTTTTTTAGGACATTGGTGGAGGGTATTCAAAGATGCGGCACAGCCGAATTTAGGCCTTTTTACTTCTTCTTGTTGGATTTTAATTTATATTTTATTTTTAAGTCCTGCTAAATTTTCTCAGAATAACCAAAGCTTAAAGCCTAACCATAGTTTAACTCTGATTATTTATTAGTTTAGTTACCCTTCCAATGCAAAAAATAATTACTTTAAATAATGTAATTATTAATACAACCCCAACATTTTAAAAATTTGTCGTTCTAAATTGACCAATGCGACACTGTGCGCAGTCAGTCATTCCTTTATAGAGAAAAAAATAATAATACAGTTGCTCCAAAAAGTGAGTGCTCACCACAAATTCCAATTTTCAAATAATTTTAACTATTAAATCTTCTATTTTTTTAAATAAATTTACCACTTCTTATTCAAATTAATGTATACTTTATTATTATAGAAAAAATTCCTGGAAGATTTTTAAATTAAATAATAAAACAACAAACTAAAATTTCGGATCGAAATTTAGCTAAATAGGGTTAATTTGCTTTGTTTTTGTAAATATACTTAGGTTTAAAGTTCGTTATAAATTAACAAAAAAACACGTAAAAAATACTGTGCCCCATAATAATTAAAAATTCAATCGATATTATTGGTAAATTTTATATTGTAACATATTTATTTTGTCATTTTTTTTTTAATCTTGGGAGTACTTTCAGACACAATGTTTTTTAAAAAAGGGAATTCATCATTATCAATTTTTTGGGGGTGGCAACATTTAGAAATAAAAACTAGGTATATATTTCCATAACTTCCCCTGTAGTGTGTGAAACGTCTTTAAAACTCACAAATCTCTAAATATCTACGATATCTACCATGTTATAGAAACCGAAAACTTTAATATGATATTAGAGATGACATACATTTATATCTGTAACTAGTTTAGGCACAAAAGTATTTTTGAGGTTCTTAATTGTGGCATTAAAACTACTATGTACATCCCCGAAAAAATTATTTTCTAACAAGCAGCATTTAAAGGAAATTATATCACAAAAGTTGTCGTAAATAAAGAAACTAAAAAGGGGGAACATTTGTGGATAGTACCAAATGAGTCAAAGGAACACTATAGTACTTTTAAGTTTCCAATAAAAAGTACTAAAGTACAAAGTTTATCATCCTTGTCCTCTATAGTGGATTTGTTACAGAAAATGTAAAAACTAATTTAAAAGTAAAAAAATTATCAAGGTGAAAAAAATTTTTTGTCTTGAAAAACTCTCTTGGAAGTGAAAACAATTTTTGTAGCGAAAAAAACTTTGTGGTGAAAAAAAAAATTAAGTGGCCAAAAAAAAAAATTTAAGGAGTGAAAATAAAATATTCACTTTTAAGCAACTGTTGAACAAATATGAGAAAATATTTTATTTGCTAGTCGATACTATAAAATTGTACTAAAATTAGTGTTTCCAATTATTCGACCCTGCCGGTTAACCGGTTAGGGTATTATTCGAAAAATGGAGAAAATTGATTAATCGGTTATTTGGTTCGATTAATCGGCAAAATTGGCGATTAATCGATTAAGCGTTTAATGCTAAATAAATGTATATCTTTTATCAATAGGAAAACAGTGCTCAGACTTTTAAAACAATCAGGCCTAAGAGTCCTAGGGTTTTTGAGGGAATCTGAGGACTCTTTTTTAAAAGAAAGTGTGGTCACACATGTTCAGTGGAAGTAAACCCTCAAGCCTAAAACAGATAAACGCTGTATAGACATTTTCTTGATAAGGCCGGGTTTTTATTTTCGAGAAATTAGAAAATTTTATAAATAAACAAGTGTTGCCTTGAAACACTATTCATTAGGAAATTCTTACAAATATTTTGTTGTTTTTGCGAAGTTTGAGAGAACTGTTACTGTCAGTATCTGGTCAGTGATTGTAATTTCATAATATGCGAAATGAAATAATAAATATCTGTAGTTTTTTGACAAAAGCACATAAGAAAATTTTCCAAATTTTGTAATCTATAAAATTTTTTAATACGCATATTCCTGGCTAATCCTTACCTAGAAAATTCTAACTATTTTTTTTTTTTTGGTTCTACTTATTGTACTTTTTTAAAAGTTTTTGATAAAACAACTTTTTTTAGTTTTTAAAAGTTTTTGTATGCATTTTTTAACAAAACAATTTTTAAAAAAATAATATTTTTTAATTGAAAGCAATTTTATAACATAATTAACGGCATAGTTCTTCTTAGAAAAATACTTTGCCACGTGTTTGATTGATTGGAACAAAATAAACATTATAAACGGGTAAACAAAAACCCGTTTAAAATGTTTTTAATTTGTGCTTTTAAAATACATATATATTCTACGGGTGTAAAAGCTTCAATATGAGAATTTTTTAGAAAGCGAATGATTTTTCAGAACCTGGATCAATAATTTAAGAAAATTTGTTTGTTTCTAAAAACGACTAGTTGAACAACTTGTTGCCCTTTATAATCTGTTTTTCTGTCGGTTCAACGGTTTCCATGAAATTTATTTTAACAAAACATGTAGATTTGCTTGGGAACTGATTTCAAAAGAATTTTCTTGACATAATTCCTACAGAGTTAATATACATGAATTAGAATTTTTTAAGTAATTGGAACATAAATAAAAAATTGTCTGTTGTATTTCCTAAAGCCCACACAGCATTTGCTTTTAATTGGATATCGATTATTCAGGTCGCTCCGGTAGGCTAATTTGTAGCGTGCTAGCTTATCAGTGCGGGGGTCGTGGGTTCGATTCCCACCAGAGTCTCTGGTCTGTTTTCGCTACAACGAGCCGATAGCCTTCGTTGTTAGTGCTCGGTTAGGGTATTAAGATATAATTTGTAATTATATGTTTAATAAAATAAATAAATAATTATTTGAGCTTAAAATTATTTGTTTCGACATTAACCAAAATAGAGACGATTAATCGAGGAATCGGTTAATCGATTAGCCGAATTGGAAACACTAACTAAAATATACCAATTTGTATGGAAAATTTATAGTTACCTTCACAATTTCACTTATAGCTTTTTAACCTCTGGACCGATTTTGCTCATTTTCAATACAAAATTTTTCGGGAGAATGTCTATTATTGAGCGACCACGCCATTTGTTGTTGTATTTAAAAATGTAGAAATCTTTCGGGTATTTTTATTCCATAATAATAATAATAATAGTAAAGTAGATGGTACGACGAATAAAAATTGGTTACTTTATTTTAAACAAGTAAGAGCGGCTAAATTCGGCTATGCCGAATCTTATATACCCTTCACCATGGTTGGAAAAAAACTGAAGTTTATATATGGACATATATGAAATGGACAGATTTATATACGGACGCCTTTAAGAGGAAATTAACCATTTAGTTTGGAGATAAAACTTGGACTCGGGAAGATTTATGGTTCCAGAAAATATGTATTTTAAAAAAATTTATGTTTTGGGCATAACTTTTTTGTATCTGAACCGATATTTCCGAGTTTTTCAGCAAATATGTTATACTAAAGATTTTCGATCTTTTGCTATATAAGACGTATCCATAGGTCATAATACAGCTCTAGAATAGTGTTTGTTGTTTGTGTATAAAAGGTTAAGAGGTGAAAGAAAAGAATTTCAACAAATCGTTAAAAGAAATCACTAGAACTGCATATGTTTTATTTCTACAAAATAGTTTGATTTAGCTGGCAAATTTGCATTTAGGATTTTATTTCGCTTTTTTATTAGAAATATTTGTAATTTCTTTAGCTTAATTTTAAAAATTTGAAGGAAAATAGTTTATAATTTTTTTTATAAATTATTATAAGTTATGACCTAAAATAGTTGCACTCAAAGGTAAATTATGTATAAAATTTTCTTAATATGTGAGAAATAAAATGGTTTAAAAATCTTTTTATAAATTCTTTTAAATCGGAGCAAAAAATAGAAATAAACCGTTTGTATTTTGTTTGTATTTGAGGGTTTTTATACAAATTTTGATGTTTTTAGCCTATTTATGGATTATTTAATTATTAATATAAAATTTTATTTAAATTAATTATTAAATGTAAAAAAAAAAAACAAAAAATAAACAAAAAAAAAAATCTTAACGAACCCGCGACTCTTCCACCTGTGGTGAAAGGTATAAAAACGTTTGTATTTTGTTTGTATCAGAGGGTTTTTATAAAAATGTTGATGTTTTTAGCCTATTTATGGATTATTTAATTATTAATATAAAATTTTATATAAATTAATTATTAAATGTTAAAAAAAACCAAAAATAAGCAAAAAAAAAAAGTCTTAAGAAAATAATAAAAAAAAAAATGTAAAAAAAAAGTCAATTGACCTCACCGAGATTTGAACCTCGAACCCCACGGCCTTAGAGAAAAAAAAAAGTATTTGTGACACAGCGTCTAGGCAACTGAGCTATTGAAGCTCACACAAAATCATCGTCAATAGAGGTACATATATAAAAGTCTTCGTTCATTAGAGATTTGTTTAGTTTTTATTTAAATGACAAATCTTTATATGTGTGTTGTTTGTGTATAAAAGGTGGAGATGAAAGAAAAGAATTTTAACACATGGATGTGTTGTTATGCTCAAAATTCTACATACATATTAAACAAAGGGATTTTACTGGAAAAATTAGAGGTAGTCCTGGTTTTTTGCTAATATCTCAGCCATTTCTTAACCGATCTGTCTGATTTTTAATAGCAAACAGAAATGGATCACATGTAACAGAAATAAAAAAGAATCAAGTCCTCATCATGTCTGGGTTCTTCGGAAAACCCATTTCAACACACAGACGGACAGACGGACAGACGGACATCGTTAAATCAACTTCGCTCTTCATAAGGACCCAGAATATATATACTTTATAGGGTCTAAGATCAATATTGTAGAAATTACAAACGGAATGACAAACTTATATATACCCTTCCACCTATGGTGAAGGGTATAAAAATGTTAAAATGTTTGACAGTTAAAATCATTTGATAATTCAAACTTGTCGTGAGCAATCACTTTTAGCAGCTACTGTAGATAAATGTAATTTCGCATGTATGCGATGTTTTGGTCAAAACACACGCAACAGGTTGTAAAATAAAAGGTAAACAAAAAAGCCATTTGTGTATGTAGTTTGTTGTTGAGAGAGTGGCCGAAATGAAAGACCAAACAAACATAAAATGTTACTATGGAAACGAGTTTTCTTTTTTAAATACAACAAGAAGATCAGTCAAACAAACAAAAGAAATATTAGAAAGCATATTTTAAAGGAAAACTGTAAGAAATAAACAAAATGTTTGTGTATTTAAGCAAAAAGGTAATTATTTTATACAATATTGCTGGGAATAAAATACTAACGTTTACATTTTGCACAGATTGCTATTCCAAATAATGTAAAATTAAATTGTATATCATGGAATAAAGAACAAGGTTATATAGCAGTGGCTGGCACAGATGGTTTATTAAAGGTTTTAAAATTGGAACAAGGTAATCAATTATTTAAACACAAACCTTTTATTGTTTTTTTTTCTAATCCTTTATGTATACTGTAACGAAAAATGTTATATTTTTAGCTTCCAATGGCCAAAATAAAGGTGGTTTAGCTGCTGTCTCCAATTTGTCTATGAATCAAACATTAGATGGTCATAAGGACGCTGTTAAAGTAGTGGTATGGAATGATGCTCAACAAAAGTTAACGTCGTCAGATGTTGATGGTGTTATAATGGTGTGGATGTTGTACAAGGGTTCATGGTATGAAGAAATGACCAATGATCGTAAAAAATCTACAGTTAATGGAATGCATTGGACTTCAGATGGTTCAAAGATTTGTATAGTTTATGAAGATGGTGCCATTATAGTGGGTAAGTCATATGAATGCAAATTTGATAGGGCAAGGGCAACGCTATTTCATTTAATTCCGTTTAGTTATTTTAAGGATAACGGTATTTCAGTAACTTCGGTAACGATATTTTAATGGTAACGGCAGTCAGTTGATAGAAATTTTAAATCGTTAAAAGTACTTTAACTCAGCAATTAATACTTCAACCCTTTGAGACCCAGTCTCACAATTGTGAGCTTTGATGTTTTTTCAGGAAAATGAAAATATTTATTTTCAAAACTAGTTGATCAATTTGCATAAATTTTATTTGTTAAATGCCTAAACCTTGCAAATAAATAAATGAAAATGAAAATTATCTTTTACAGATATAAATTACTTTTTTCGATACTTAATTACTTTTCAAGATATTTTGCGCCATGTTCTTTCCTGACAAAAAAATTGTGCCTTTTTTCTGCCCCTTTTTTACTAAATGTCTTTTTGTGCACCCGAGTAAAAAAAAATCTGGCACAATATTTAATAAAATCAAATTTAATATTCCTTAATATCTTATTTGATCCGAAAAATGGCAGATAAAATTAGATCGAGTAATATATTTGAAACATATGTTTTATATGGTTGCCTTTTTTCACCAAAGTAATTTATGGTCTCGAAATATGGGTCTAAGACCCCATATATATATATTCGTGATCCTTGGCGATTTTAAGTCGATTTAGCTATGTCCGTCTGTCTGTTGAAATGGCGACCACGGCCCGAAGACGCACGCGGGGGTCTTCATTTTCATCTATATTGTTGGACATCCTCCCGAGCAGTTTGGTATGGAAAATAAGCAAAATCGGTCCAGCGGTTAATAAGTTATGAGTAAACATGTGAAGGTACCTCTAAATTTTCCATACAAATAGGTGTATTTTAGTACAATTTCATAGTAGCGACCGGCAAGTAAAATATTTTGTCTTGTTTTTTCACCAGCCACTTAATAATTGAATATTTTATATTCACCTCAAAAAATTTTTTTTCACCATTGAGTTTGTTTTCACATCCAAAAAAAGTTTTTCGCTTTAAAAAATTTTTTTACTCCATAGTTTTATTTCCAAAGTTTTTTACATTATGTATTTGTATTAACAGTAGAACATTTTTTGGATATTGGTGGAGGGTATTCAAAGATTCGGCTAATTTTGTTTTTCATATTGGGTATACAAGTTAATAATGTTGATTTTTTGCTTGAAAAATGCATTTATTATAATAACAAAATGAATTGATACATTATTCAAAGTATTGTTCATCGTTAGGCACTACTTTTTCCCATCTTTCTGGTAGCATATGGACTCCGTACCAAGAGAACTGCTCCGGTTTTGATGTAAAGAATGAATCAAGCCAATTTCTGATACCCTGTTCTAAAGTGAAGCGTATTCCAGTAAGGGCGTTTTGCATCTATCAAAACAAATGGTAGTCAGAAGGGGCAAGGTCTGGGATATAAGGCGGGCAAGGTCTGGCCCATCCACTCTTTTTCAAATAGTTTTTGACCGGTCTTGCAACATGTGGCCGAGCGTTGTCATGATGGAAGATTATGGCCTCGTGTCTGGTCGAATATTCTGGTAATTTTTCGTTGATAACTCTCTTTAAACGAATTAATTGTGTTCGTCTGACTCGATTTCAACAGCTCGTAATACAAAACACCCTTCTGATCGCACCAAATACAGAGCATTATATTGGCGCCATGGATATTCGGCACGCCGTTGATTTGGCTGGTTGGCCGGGCTTTACATATGACTTTTTGCGCTTGGGGTTATCGTAATGTATCCATTTTTGATCACCAAAAATTACTTCTTTTTGTAGCGTTGAAGCAGCATTTCCAAAATGCAAAATTGCCTTTCAACGTCTCATCTTCAATTCATATGGAACCTAATTTCCTTGCTTATGAATAAATCCCAATGCTTTTAAACGTAGGAAAATGGTTTGTTGTATGACTCCCAATGATAATTGCAAGTTCTTCTTGTGTTTGACAACAATCTTCGTCGAGTAATGTCAAAATCACTACTTTTGAATCCCGCAAACCATCGTTTACAAGTTTTTTGAGTTGGTGCATGTTGACCTAAGCTTCGGCATGGCCTTGGATTTGGCTTTCAATTATCTTAGTAACCACAAATATGACATTTAACACATATTTCTAATTCTAGTACATTCAGCTGTCACTTGCAGACTTATTTCATAATACTTAAGTCAATTTTTAAAATGTTCGACTTGGTAAAAGCATTTTTTATACATTTTTATTTTAAAAACAAATATCTTAGTTCAAAATGGTATTTTTTCTTTAAATTTGTAAAATTTTGAAGTATTGAGGCATTGGAAATTCATATTTATGTTAAATCTTTTTTTCAAAATAAATAAATACACATACAATAAATTGCAATACTGTGCTCTCAAACATCTTAAAGAATATTGATTTAAAAAATTAAAGTATAATATACACATAAAACATATATTTTTGCATAGTTCTTGGCAAACATTCTTTTATGTTACAAACGAAATAGAAAATCAATAATACCCTGTTGCATATTGTAGCAAAATATGCCTAAAAGAGAGAATTTATTTTCAGATGCGCCACCTATTGGGAAATAGTTTCAACTAATGTTCCTTCTTTAATAAATTAATGTCTTTGCCCAACATATAAAAATTTTCACTAAAACGAGTCCAAGAAAAATTTCTCTGTGTAATGTCATAACTTGAATAGCATCATTTGTGTTATTAAACAACTTTCACTTTACAGTCTTTAAGTTACATAAATATTTAAATTTACACAGGTTCCGTTGATGGAAATCGTATCTGGGGTAAAGAATTAAAAAATACCCATCTTAGTGGTGTACAGTGGAGTCCGGATAATCGTTTACTATTGTTTAGTTTAGCTAATGGAGAATGCCACTTATATGATAATCAAGGAAATTTTGCGGTATTAAATTAATTCATTTTTTAATACACTTTTGCCTTATGAAATTTAAAAAAATCCTTTCTTTCAGATGAAATTAAATATACAATGTGTGGGATTAAATTCCAATCGTTACAATCATGTCTCGGCTTTAAGTTGGTACAGTGGTAAAACTTTTATAAATCGTCCAGTTTTGGCCATATGCTATGAATCGGGAAAAATGCAAATAATGCTGAATGAAAATGATGAAGGTACGCATAAAAATTTAAAGATGAAACGTGGAAAAATATATATTTTTACATTTTACAGCTCCCACAATTCTTAATACTCATATGCGTATAACCGACGCCAAATGGAATCATGATGGTTCTGTTATAGCTATTTGCGGGCGCCTTGAAGAACTGTCAAACACTAAAGAGTTAAATCAAGTTAGTTTCTATTCACCCTATGGAAATTTATATCGTAGCCTTAAAGTACCAGGCAATCAAATAACTTCTATATCATGGGAGGGTAAATCTTTACGCATAGCCATGGCCGTAGATTCATTTATATACTTTGCCAATATCAGACCAGATTATGTATGGTGTTATTTTGAGAAGACTGTAGTATTTTTAAATGCTCAAACCAACAAAGGAAATAATTTAAATGTTATAACATTTTGGAATACCACTTCAAATCAGGTAGGAGCTTTATTCTGTTATTTTTATGTTTCTTCTTCTTTTAGGTCGAGTTTTTGGGATATGAGTTAAACTTGGTTTAGGTTAGTCGAAAATGAATTTCGTCAGCCATTCCCAAGTGTTAAACTAAATTTAAAGATCCTAAAAACTGGACATTATGTAACATTTTACACTGAGCATAATAATACAAAATACTTTTTCATCATTTATAATAGAGTTTTCTTAAAGAAGTTGAACCATGTTTAGCATTGGCTGCTTGCAATGAACACTGTGTTTTGGCAGTAGAATGTATAAATGGTAATATGAAGGATTTAGCCTTGACATCTTTGGAACGAAAAAATGCAGATGATAAACTATATCATCTACTATTGTGTAATTCAATTGGTACTACAGTAGATTGTAAGTATTAAATAGATTTCCACCCCTAAAAGATAGTTTCTTAAAATTGTCCATGTTAATTTCCAACTTAATTTCCTTATTATGACAATAATCGGTTACAAAAAGAAAGTTACAGAATGCTCTCTTTTAGGACTGTTTTTAATTTTGTTGTCTTTTAAAAATATCAGTTTTTTACTTTTAGCAAAATACACAGAGGTTTGTCCTAATTATATTGGCATTAATTCAAATTATGTGGCTTTAGCTTCTAAAGACGAAATTTTATTGTGGCACTATCATACACCCAAGGTCAGTATTTAAATATTATCTAACAATGATACAACATACACTTAGCGAAAAACTTCATAGATTTTCGGGCAATGATAAAGCTGATTCTTTTGAATGACGCGCAGGTTTTTGGACAAAAAATTATGTTATTTTTTAACATAGCCTCGTTTGAGCTCTAACGTTTTTTCAATTTTTTTATCCCATCCAAAAATAATCAGAATCATCAAAATAGGTTTGTTTGCGAGATGATTTCATCGTTTACAGAAAAAACTATCAAAAAATTTTAAGTAATTAAAAATATTTATTAAAATTCAAACTATATTTCTTAAGCTGGCCATATACGATTGATTTGTGCCTGTGATTTGTTCGAGTACCATTTCTCCACAAAAAAATGAAAAAATTGTCTAATCCCTGTAGGAAGACTGGGGTCAAGTGTCTCCAAATCACAACTTTTGTGTCTCCAAGTCACCACTTTTTTTCTGTGACATTGTCAACAAAGCGTCTACACTTTTTACATTTCCTATTTTTGGTGACATTGTCAACAAAGTGTCTACTGCACTTTTTACATTCCTTTTTTGCAGCTGCAAAGCCGTGCTTCTTTTTGATTTTTTTGTTTCATTTTGTTTAAAATACATGTACATAACTGCGTGTAAAATTAGTTTTTAATAAAAATATAAAAAACAATAATTTATAATGAGCAAAATCAATTACGAACGACTTGTGAAAAAACTAGAAAAATGAACTAAATTTTGGAAAGCCATTTCTAAATTCAGTTTTTAAGTCTACCACTTTCTAATTTTGGAAAGCCATTTCTAAATTCAGTTTTTAAGTCTACCACTTTCTAATTTTTAAGAATTGTTTACTAAAAATTAATTCAGGCAATTAAAAAAAAAAGTAATAATTTTTTCCTATGTTATAATAAAAATTTATTTGGTTTCAGAAGCTGATAAACTATTTTTAAGGAACATTTTTATGCAACTTTTTTTTTAAGTAAAAGTTTTCTAATTCTTGAAAACTAATAATCTTAGGTACATATATGATTTTTTGGAAAACTTTTAAATTATTTTAAATATTCTTTTCCAAAAAAAAAACAAACTTGTTAATTTTACTAGTTTTCAAAAAAAATATTATTAAAGAAAACAAATTAGTCACCATTAAAAAAAATTATCGTGCATGATTGTAATTTTTGGTTCGTGTCTCACGTGCCCAAATCTATTCTTAACGGTCTTAAATATTGAACTTCAAATAGCTTTAAATATATTTTAAAAAAGGTAAAAATTTTCGAATTATGTAATAATTTTGTTTGCTGACTCAATACAAAATATCACAAGCACATTTTATACATTACGGCATAATGGCTTTCCTACAATTGACGTTGCCCCAATTAAGCTTTATATTTATCGAAGGCACTTAAACATTTTTTTCACTTAATGATAGAAAAAGTTAAAATTTGTATATGTCAATTGCAGTTTAAGCTTAAAATGTCATAAATTAAACTTGTGACATTTTTCCATTTTTCAATAATAACAAGAACTGCAACTGTGATATTTTGTATTCTTGCAACAATTTCCCTAAATTAGTTAATTTAAGAACACAAAGGACCCCCAGTGTTCTTAAGCTTTAGATGCCGTGTGTCATTTCGGACGTCCCTTTTTGAAGTTCTCTCTAGCAGAACCGTTAATTACCCACGGAAAGGATCTGACTGTCACAATATATTACGTTTCAGGTTATCTTGCAGTTCATTTTTTACTTTGTTTGCCATTTTGCTAATGAAATTTAATTTATATTTAAAATACATGAGTTAAGTAAAATTCAATTTAATTTAAATATAAAAATGTAAAGCAAAACGCTTTTTAAAAGTAATGTCCTCACAAAGCGGAAGTCCTCCGAAAGTGGGAAAATACTTACACAATGAGTGTAAAGTACTTTAAAACAAATGGTTAAATATATTACCTTTATCATAGAAATAGTTTCATATTTATTAGAAATTTTTTATCTAATTTAAGGATAATTTTCACTTGAAAGAAGTGCTATTTAACTTGTTGTTAGAAAATATTTTCTTATTTTTAGGGAGTTAAGTCCTACTTTTTAGTAAAAACAAATTATCTAACGAATTTAAATAAAATAACATTTTTCATAAAACCAAGGAAACATTTCCCAACTAACAGTATAATTAATTTTCTAATTTAGTTGTCAGTAGTTAAATTTTTCTATAATTTAGAAATTTTGACAAAATTTTAAGTAAAGTTTGTTTCTTAATTTCGAGGAAAATTTTATTAAATATTGTTAAAAAGTGTCTGGCACCGTTTTTATTTAAATTTTTTCTCCAAAAAAGTTAATTTTTCTAAATTCTAATTAAAACCTTTTACATTATTTTAGAGTGCATCTCAACTGCATAATGTTAAATCTCGTAAAGAAAAACGTTTTCATATTGATGATACACCTACTGGAGTGGATCTGGCCAAAGATTTGATAGTTTCTAACACCAGTCAAGAGCACAAAGAAAACAATGATGATTCTATATGTAGTCTGGCTATATCGGAAAAACTTTTATTAGTTGCCAGAGAATCGGGTATTATAAATGAATACAGCGTACCAAATGTTGCCTTAAGAAATCGCCATAAAATTGGTTGTAAAATTATTAAAATGGCTATAAATTGCAATTCCACGTAAGTATCTGTGTGGAAAAATGTTTAATTAATTTAAAGAAATTCATAAATACTTATAGGCGAGCTGCTTTAATTGATTATAATGGTGTTATGACTTTATTGGATTTAGATGATAATCGTGAAACTCAATTAAATTTTAGTCGTGTTGAACGCAAAGATGTCTGGGCTATATGTTGGGCCAAAGATAATCCTTTGTTATTGTCGCTGATGGAAAAAACTCGTATGTATATATTTCGTGGCAATGATCCGGAAGAACCCATTGCTTGCTCTGGTTATATATGTACATTTGAAGATTTGGAAATCACCAGTGTTCTATTGGACGACATTATCAGTGGTGAAGAAACACAAAATCCCATAAGTCACATTTTGCAGTTAAAAGTCAAATCCTTAAGAGATACCGATGATCTTTTACAACATGTTGGCTTAGAAGATGCCAAACAATTTATAGAAGATAATCCTCATCCTAGACTATGGAGATTATTAGCAGAAGCAGCTTTAAAAAAGTTAGAATTGGACACCGCTGAAAATGCATTTGTTAGATGTGCAAACTATCAGGGCATACAATTGGTTAAGCGTTTGCGTACAATACCTTCAGAAATGTTACAAAGAGCAGAAATAGCTGCTTTTTATGGAGAATTTGAAGAGGCCGAAAAATTGTACATAGATGGTGATAGAAGAGATTTAGCTATAAATCTACGCATTACCTTATGTGATTGGTTTCGTGTGGTACAATTATATAGAATGGGTTCTGGCATATCAGATCAGCAAATGGAAACAGCCTGGCGTCAAATAGGTCATCATTTTGCCAGTTTACGATCATGGGATAGTGCTAAAGAATATTACGATAAATCTCATGACATAGAAGGTCTAATGGATTCCCTATACCACTTGGAACAATTTGAAGAATTAGAAAAATGTATAGACAAATTACCTGAAAAAAGTCCATTACTTTCTAAAATAGCTGAAATGTTGGCTTCTGTGGGTAGGATGTTATCTTAATATATTTCCCTTTTCAATGATAACTAAAAAATATACATATATTTTTGCAGGTATGTGCTCTGAAGCTGTAAGTGCTTATTTAAAATTTGGTGATCCTAATGCTGCTGTAAACACTTGTGTGAACTTAAGACAATGGGGTCAGGCTGTAGAGTTGGCTCAAACATTTAAAATGCCCCAAGTTAGTGTTTTGTTAAGTAAACATGCTGCTCAACTTTTAACAGATGGTCGTTTACCAGAAGCCATAGAATTGCAGAAGAAAGCTGGACGGTATTTAGATGCTGCTCGTCTTATGACTAAATTAGCCGAACGTGAAATAGAAAAATGTTCTAATCTGATGCGTATTAAAAAGCTCTATGTTTTGGCTGGCCTTTTAGCTGAACAACATTTAAAAACTTTAGCTTCTAGTTCTGCCGATACCCCAGCCTATAATGTCGATCGCATAACTATTATGGATACAATGAGCACCGAAGACTCAGCTACCATAGAACGTATTTGGCATTGTGCTGAAGCTTATCATTTTATGCTATTAGCTCAGCGACAACTACGTTTTGGTATTGTACATAGTGCTGTTATAACTGCATTGCGTTTAAGAGAATATGAAGATGTTTTAGCGGCCGAAGATATTTATAGTCTATTGGCATTGGCCAGTTGTGCTGAATCGATCTTTTGGTACATGTTCAAAAGCATTTATAAAATTGGAATCTTTAGACAATTTACCAGAGAAAAATCAAAGTGAATATGAAGAGTTGGCGGTTAGTATTTTTGCTAAAAATGAACCTATGGATGATAAAGTTGATTTTATAACTTGTTATTCTTGTACAAACGCCGTGGAGGATTGGTAAGTTGTTTTTTTTTTCAACTGAAAAATATTATTTTCTTTTTGACCTATAATGGAGTTGAAGATGTGGACTATATTGTGTGATTGGCAAACACTAACCCTAAAATACCGTTACCGATTTAAACCCCTTTCAGAGAATACCACTAACAAAAACTTACAACATATCCTTAAAACAACCTTCACCGAAAAAAATGTCTGAAGTTAGTATATAAGAGATTTTCAACCAAGTTCCAGTTGAAATGCCACTTTAAAATATTTTAGAACATCTCTTAGGCATTAAGGCTATAAGCTATTCAATACAATCGTTAGAAATTGCACTGCACTGCTTCTCTAATTCGACGAAAAATTTATCGCCTATATTGCGTTTTGCAATCATTAACATTTTCTCAATTGGGTTGAGATCGGGAGTTTAGAACGGCCAAGACATGACACCCTATGTTTGGGGTCGATTTTAGTTTCTCTGGGAACAGCTTGGGATATTCCCAAAAAATCTCTTATATGTAAGTTTTTTTTTACTCCTTTATGAATTGTATGTATGTTGCCACTTTTAACTATTCCACAATGGAATATTTCGAATATTCGAATATTTTAAAGAAATTTCGTTTTGGAGGAGTCTATTTTGAACTTAAAAACAGAATTATAATTGTTTCGCAACATTTTGCACTAAAATTACTATAACCCTTTCTATGCCCTTTCAAAATTTAATTAATACTGTTGCAATGCAATTGTTTAAGTCATCAAAAGAAACGAAATCAAAGAAAAGCTCAAACGCGACTTTAGTGGGGTGGCATAGTTTTTATGATACACCCGCTAAAGTGTATTTTAGCCAAATTTTTTTTATAGGAATTAACACAAAAAGTTTTTGTTTTTTTTTTTTGTAAATTTTAGTCTCACCATAAAACCTTTTTAAAAATTTCATGCATATCAGTGGGTTAACTAATTGGTCTTCTTTTTTTTTTTTTGTCCTAGAGCCATTTCTATAACGTAGTAAAAAAACTACTTATAACCCTATTCGAACCTATAACGCGTTTGCTTTATACTATAAAATTTCAAGTTTTTCTATGGAAGGAAAGGACCTCCCAAAATCTGGATTTATTACAGAAAGATTAAAATTTAACATTAACATTTTTCGTATTAAATCGATGTCTTGGCATTTAAGTTTTTGTTCTATTTGATTTTTAGAACTATAGATTATAAATTATGTCAATTTTCAATACTTGATACTCATTTATCTTATAATACCAAATTTTTATTTGTGCTTTTAGTTTGCCTGCATGTAATGCTTGTGGAGCACGTTTTCCCCCCTGTGTATCTTCGGGTAAACCAATAACCCAACCCACCGCTAATATTTGGATATGTGGTACATGTCATCACTGTGCCTCACCAATGGAAATTACAAGGCATCGTACATGCCCACTGTGTCATAGCTTAATTGTGTCAATGACTTTGGAAGTTTAGGAGTTATATTAAGATTAATATGTAAATGTTTAATTTGTTTCAGATACAAATAGAAATAAATTTGACTTACATTTTAAAATAAAAATTCATTTATATTTTCACATTAAAAAAAGGAAAAATTCACAGAAAAAACTTCACACTTGGCGGGAAAAAAACTTTAAGAACAGTAATGTCAATATAATATTTCTCAATGTCGAGTTTTTTCATTGTAGTCATAGAGCAGAAACACAATAATGACCAAAAGATGACGACTAAAGCGAAAAAGATATAATTGAATTATAATTGCTCTACTTTTACTACTAGCTATTATTAAACGTTTTTTTATACACATTTTATTGTATATGCAAGTATGTATAAAATGTAAATGTGCTTCTAAAGCATTATAATGCAGCACTTCCCAGAAAAACTTACTGTAAAACATGGCACTTTAAACAAGGTTTAACTCTTTGGTGGTATAAAAACTGTCACACCTTTTGCATAACTTTTTATGCATAGTGGGATATATTTCAACCCATCTCGAAAAGTTTTTAATATTATTTGCATTGGTGGCCCAAAAAACTAGAAAGTATTATATAAGCTTTACATAAGTTAACCCCGAATGGGACTTGATTTCGTATTGATGGAAAATTAATAAATTTTGTTTTGCTATCAAAGTTGGTTTACGTCATTCCCATACAAATTTGACGTAGGGCAACGGTTAACATTACTGATGTCAATTTTGTAAGGGAATGACAGAATCTAACCTTGATATGTTTCCGCATAAACACGGCTATTGTTAATACCAATCCAATACAAAATAAAAGTCTAGTGTCTACGGGCTTCATTCAATTTACTATTTTATTTAAAGTTTTTCATAATGTTGGCAATGCTATGCGCAAACGGTAAATGTGAAAATAAGAAAAAATGTATACCAATCAAAACGCTGTAGTAAGCTAACTTATGTCAATTGCTGTGATTAAAAGAGGTAAGTGTTAATCCCACAAGAAACCCTATTTACAATGAAAAGTTTTTTTGGCAAATGCCCAATTAACTACTAAAGGAAAATTATACAAGTCAATCAGATCATGATTGATTGTGTTTGTGAATCCAACTTATCCTTGGTACTTATACCTATTGAGCTATCACACATTAGAACAATTACGTTGGCATAATATGCCAGCTTGTAGGCAAGCGGGATGAAGACCAGCTTCTACCCCGCTAAATGTTAAATGCATACAAAAACACTAACACACACAAGGCTACGTATACATTTTATGACAGATGAATCATTCTCGTTTTTGTTTTAAAAAGATCAAAAATTGTGCGACTTAAATACTAATCTAATGTGTGATAGCTCATTGATTTCATGATATATCCTTTTTCCTGGTTAGTATTTATAAAAGACTGTTTTCATACTACTTATTGAGTACAACTCTGTGGTTTGTTATAACCGAAGAAGGCAACTCTAAAAACACAATCAGGGCACAGGTTCTATAACTCCATATAAATTACCGTTCTTCTTTTCCCTCTCACAAACTCAAGAGTTCCACAAGAACAGTTGTTCTGTGTGAAATGGGACTAAGATGACTATCGATCACTTTCGAAGTTAAATATCTAACATATTACATTAATATTTTATACTGTTTAGAGTATTCAAAAAACCGGCCTTATGGAAAAACCGGTTTCGGTTTTCTTCGAAAAATCGAATTTTTAAAAAACCGGTTTCGGTTTTTTCGGTTTTTTTTTTTTTAATTTGAATAAAAAGCTTATATAATTCGTTAATTGTTTTAATTACAAACAAAAAAAAAAAAAAAAAGAAATTGAATATATAAAGTAATACAAATAAAAAAAACATTCTTTGAAAAAAAAAATATATTTTATAATATATTTTAATTGTATTTCATTTCAACATTTTATTTATTTGTTTTAATATTTTTTAATATAATATCTTAAAAATTAATATTATAAAACTACATTCATATCAAATGAATAGAGATTAAGTTTGTAAATTGCGTAAAACTAGGTACGTTAGTAATTTGAACGTTTGGCATTAAATAAGTTTTTTTAATATTACATTTTAAATATGTAAAAAGAAAATCTATTTTTCAGTTCTAAATAAATATTTTAGAAATAATATGCAATTTAAATGTTTCGTTTTTAGACGATTTTTTTGTTTGCTTTTGATAAAGCTAGAAGTGGAAAATGCTCTTTCGCTAATAGTAGATGTTGGACAAATACTCAAAAGACAATTATAAAAATTGTCCAACTTTTCAGTTCTTTCGTCGCATTTATCAAGATATATGAAATCATCATATGTGACCTCCGAGAAAAGGGACCTAGTGTGTCAAAAAACGGGTTTGGACTTAAAGAGTGGATTTTGGTACCTAATAGGGTGTAGAATAAGATGAAATGAATTAGATTTCTGATAAAAATTTATTTACCCCATAAAAACGTACAAAACGAGCTTGGGAAAATCGTTAAAAATGAGAAAAACATTAAAATTTACTTTTTTTATTTTTTGGTTTTAAGTTGTTTTAAAATTATCACTCTAAAAGCGAAAAAATATACACATAGGCATGACGTCACCAAAGTCGGCACGCAATCATAACTAACCATACCAAATCCCATCTTCCAACTAAAGGTGTGTTCACAGTGATAATGCGTTATGAAACTTTAAATCCGTTTTTCTCAAAACTTCATTTTCACACACTAGGTCCATTTTCTCGGAGAAGGTCACATGTAATGATGAATGATTTTGTACAGTCTCTTTTTTAGGATTTTGAATACTGTTTATTGTGTTATTTAGATCAGAAATTAAACTATTTGAGTTTGGAATATCCAAAGTTAAGTCTTCATCGGAATCTATCAGACTTACATTTAAATCTTCATAACCAAACGATTATAAAAGTGTTCGGAAAAAATAAAAGAGACCAAGTAACCCAGTTGGTGATGTAATTAAAAAAACCGGTTAACCGAACAAAAAAGACCGGTTTTCGGTTTTCTTCGAATTTACAAAATATTCGAAACCGATCGGTTTTTAAAAAAAAGAAATCGGTTGACCGGTTTTCGGTTTCGGTTTTTGAATACTCTAATACTGTTGTTAGAAATGGTGGTAAAAGTCAGTAAGTTTCAATCTGATAGTTCGAAAGTTTGGTAAGTAACACCTTTAAAAACGATAGAATTTTATCTTCGAATGTGGACGATCAAGAAAAACTGTCTTCAAATTGAAATCTAGTTAAGTGCTGATGCAAATGGTGAAAATTTATGTGCGAGATTTCCATAGAAGTCTTGATATATAAATTCATACGAAAAAGAAATTGGGGGATTTTTTCTGAAAACGTTAAAAGTCTAGGGCAATTTTTAAACGATTAGGAAAAATCTAAAAAATGCCTGGCAGCACCTCTCTCTTCCCATCTTTCTTTTAACAATTGTTTACAGCTGTTCAGATTTTGCGATTTTGTAAAATAATTTTTTTTTATAATAAAAAAATCATAAGTAATAAAAAGATGAAGGTAAATAATAAAAATATAAAGGTAACAAAATATTTAAATTAATTTAACTTATTTAAGCGTATTAGTGAAAAGAAATTAGAAGCCTTTGCCGTGGGTACCATGGGCAAGCGGCAAATGTCAAAAAAAGAATTGGAAGATCAAAAGAAAAAAGATGACGAAGAGGCAGCAGCTCATGTAAGTTAAAGGTGTAATGACCTAAAGACACTGTATGTAAAACACTTTTTTTTATAGGTTTTTAAAGAATTTGTAGAAACATTTCAAGACACTCCCTCCGCTTCTTCCAAAATTTGGGTGAAGGCCGGTACCTATGATGCCGGCTCCAGAAGTAAGTTGTTATTCATATTTTTTATAAGTTGTATCTACATATGTATATACTCGCAATTTTGAATTTTCACAGAAGAAGATAGCCGTGAAAAGGGTAAACTATATAAACCCTCTTCTAAGCTAGATGATAAATCTGCTGCGGAAAAAGCTCAGGAATATGCCAAATTATTGGCATCTGATCTTAAGCGAGATTCCTTAGCATTAAAGAAGAAAACCCAAGAGAAAAAGAAAAGTAATTTGGAACTTTTTAAAGAAGAGTTGCGTCAAATTCAGGAAGAGCGTGAAGAACGACATAAATATAAACACATGGTACAGACTGCAGTTGTACAACCACCACAACAAACACACACAATAAACGAAAGTCAACAACATCATGTACCAGAAGAACGTACAGGTTCACATGATACGGGGGATCCAAATACTACCAACTTATATTTGGCCAATTTGTGTCCAAAGGTAATAAAACAATTTAAAAAACCGCCAAATTTTAAATTAAATTTTTCTTTCAGCTTTCTGAACAACAACTAATGGAAATTTTTGGTCGCTATGGTCCCTTAGCAAGCATTAAGATCATGTGGCCACGATCAGAAGAAGAAAAACTTAGAGAACGCAATTGTGGTTTTGTAGCCTATATGAGTCGTAAGGATGCTGAAAGGGCATTAAAAACCCTCAATGGTCGTTTTGTCATGGGCTATGTAATGCGTTTGGGATGGGGCAAGGCAGTGCCTATATTAAATCAACCCATATTTATACCACCACCACTATTGGAATTAACAATGCCACCACCTCCATCTGGACTACCATTTAATGCACAACCACCAACAAGTGAAATACCAAATTTACCTAATAAGAATTACAAGGAAATTAATTCAGATGAAGAGAAAGAAAACATGGAAAAGGTAAAAAAGTGTGAACATATTAAAATTTAGTTAAGGAGATAAATAACTATTTCGGGTATATTTATAGGTCTTAAAGAAAAGTATGGTTAAAGTTATAATACCAACAGAAAAGTAAGTTTTTTATTTATAATTTCATTTATTTGTTCTATTAATTACATTCAATTCCAGAAATGTATTGCATATTATTCACCGAATGATTGAATTTGTTATACGTGAAGGTCCCATGTTTGAGGCATTGATTATGAGTCGTGAAATTGAAAATCCTTTATTTTCATTTCTATTCGATAATGAAAGTCCAGCTCATATCTATTACCGCTGGAAGTTGTTTTCTTTACTGCAAGGTGATACTCCCAATGAATGGAGTGAAAAGGAGTTTCGTATGTTTAAAGATGGTCCCATTTGGAAACCACCTGTAGCTAACTTTTATACTCAGGGAATGCCAGAAGAATTGGTTATCGATCCAGATGCACCAGAGGCCCATAAGGGAGCTTTATCAACAGCGTAAGTAAAAAAAAATTAGCTTAAAAACTTAATTTTATGCTATCCCGCTCACATAGGCAACGTGACCGTTTAGAAGATCTGATACATTACTTAACACCGGAGCGTACCCGTATTGGTGACGCCATGATCTTTTGTATTGAGCACGCCGATGCAGCTGATGAAATATGTGAATGTATTGCAGAGTCATTAGCCAATCCTACAACTTTGGCTTCGAAACGAATAGCACGTTTATATTTGATTTCAGATATTTTACACAACTGCACAGTTAAAGTATCAAATGCCTCATTCTTTAGAAAATCGTAAGTATTTAAAACTTTTTTTTTTTTAATTTTAATAAAATTGAATTTAAAATTTTCTTTATTTTGTAGCATTGAAAAACATTTATTGGATGTTTTTGAAAATCTGCATAATTTCTATAACAGCATCGAAAGTCGTTTAAAAGCGGAGGGATTTAAAACTAGAGTTTTGAATGTTTTCAAAGCCTGGGATGATTGGGCTGTATATTCAAAAGAATATTTAGTTCAGTTACGTTCAATATTTTTGGGTCAACAGGTATAGGGAACAATAGTTTAATGTGAAATTTTAAAGTGTTACTTTAATATAAAAACTCTTCTTAGTATCAACCTCCTGTTTCGCCTCCTCCAGAGGAAATCAAAGAAGAGGTGGAGGAAGAAGAGGATATAGATGGTGCTCCTCTATCGGGAGATGAAAAAGATGATGAAGATTTAGATGGCGTGCCGTTAGATGGTGCCGCTTTACTAAAAGGCGTTTTAATGCGTGGTTTACCAGAAAATCAAAAAAATACACCACATCGAAGTCAAGAGGCTAGCCGTGACGCCGAGTACAATGATGATATAGATGGAATACCAAGTAGGTGTTTAAGTTAATTGAAACAAATTTAAGATTACTTGAATATTTTTTTTAAAATGTTTTAGTGGATGATGATATTGATGGTATACCCTTGGAAAAAGAAACAATGGAAACTTCTGCCGATATTGGTGGGAAATACTCGTCAAAGGCACCGGCTTTTATTCCATCTAAATGGGAGACTGTAGATCCCGAACAAGTAGAGGCACAAGCTGTTACCACCAGCAAATGGGATACTTTAGATGCTCCAGAACCACCAAAATTTTTTGAACGCGTTAGCGATGAAGAAGACAATGACAGCAATATGAATTTTGATGAAATAAAACGCAAGAAATTGCGTGAAATTGAAGTTAAAACTATGCAATATCAAGATGCTGTGGAGAGTGGAGAAATTGAACTAAAGTCCGGTTGGTCGATTGCAAAGCAAGTGGAATATTTTCGTAAAAAGTTAATGAAAAAGGTGAGAGTAAAAAAAAAAATTACCAATATGAACATTTAAAATTAGCTGCAGAAAATTATGGCTTCTACAGGGTGGCCCGGTGTTGTTTTGCTATATTTCTTAAATGTTTATTGCTGAAATTTGGGGACTTTTTACCGCATTTTCTCTCACACTTTCCGGATATTCTCTTTGAGAGTTTCCAAGACTGTAATTTGTTCACATAGGCCCATAACATCAAAAACCCCCTAGAGAAAAAAAGTCTGCAGCGGTGATCTTGGTAGCCACTGCAAATCGCCAATAAAAAAAACATTAGGCGACCCGGAAAACATCCTTTAAAAGTTTCATTGTCGCAAGAGCTGTGTGTGCAGTGGCGCCGTCCCTTTGGAATCACATGTCTTGCAGTCCTAGTTAACCAATTTTCGGCAATAAAAACTCGTTGGTCTTGGCTCACTAGTCACAATAATAATGGCGTCCCAATGACATCTTCGTCGTAAACAGTTCTTCGTGAATTCTTAGTTCAAATTTAAATCGTGTGTCGAATGAATTAATTTCCTAATTTCTTTTTTGTAAATTTAATTATAATTTGGGAATGAATTCCCTCACCAAATATAAGAAATTTAATGAATTCCTTCTTTTTAATCGATTTATCTCGAAGGCATTCATTCATTTTTTTTTGATTTCTTCATAAAATTTAATAAATTCATTTATCAAGTATTTAATTTGTCTAGTTAACTCAAATTTTGGTCGAGGAATTTCTTCCCTACTGAATGAATTCATTTTGCATTCATTCAATTAAGGAATAAAATTTTTTACTAAATTGCCTTTCAATATTTCGTTTAATTACCTAAAGGAAATATTTTTATGTTTTAGTTTAAGAGGAACATAACTTTTCATCTAATTGAATTAAACAAATTCATTCAGGGAATTAAATGAAAAAGTTAATTTCTTTAAGGAATTAAACCAAAATGTTTATTTCGTTAGGGAACAATTGACTGTATTCCAGATGACCTGAGCGACCAGATCATCTTCAGCCTCCTTAAGAACCACCCAACACATAAGCAACTCATGGTTTTGAACAGGCTTATATATCACTCACCCTAAAGAATATGACTATGCGAAATTCCTTTTTTCATAGCGCTGATACTCACAATTTTTTCCATTTATATAAAAAAAAATAATAGTGTTTACTATTCGTTAGTAACATTAAATTATGATCTCGAGCCTTAGAAAAATTATAAATATATAATTAAAACAAATAGCTCGAATAATATACAAAATTTAAATACTATATTTTATTTATTTTAGTAAACTTAGGGTATAATCTACATAAAATAATAAAAAAAAAAAATAAATTCAACGAAGTTCTCTAATTTATTGAACTACATTGTAGTAAGCAAACTCCCGTGCTTTAGTT
Organism: Eustalomyia histrio; assembly: GCA_949748255.1. Taxonomy (NCBI): domain Eukaryota; kingdom Metazoa; phylum Arthropoda; class Insecta; order Diptera; family Anthomyiidae; genus Eustalomyia; species Eustalomyia histrio. The sequence goes on along the minus strand of OX456527.1, from coordinate 64,725,731 downwards.
TTGTCCAACACTGTAGGTTTATGGCCTCATATGACATTCATAACCCAAATATCAATCAGACATTTATTATTTTGTGTCTTAACACCAGTTAAGCCAAATTCAGAAAGAACCTTTCTATGGCAGGTAGGTCTGATTATAGACCGATTCTAATCAAATTCAATAGGGGTTCGTCCCTGGGCAAATCACGCACAATTTTATTACTGTGTAGTACATATTTTTTGTGTTACAGAACTTAGTCCCAAATTCTATGAACCCAACATTTTTTTCTTCACCAAAATTGTATTACAATTGGGTAAATTCAATTCGCATTTGAGTTAATTTTATTATTTGCGGAATGGGATTCCAGAACATGCACGACTAAAAAATGTAAAAAAAATAAATTTTTATAAACTTAAAAATAGATGCTGCCTTAAAGCAACGGCAGTGTAAAATGGGTTAAATTCAGTTCATTTATCATGGAGAAGAATAATTTTTAGACGTTGGGAAAAAAGGAAATTTTTATGACAAACGTAGGGAATTTTCAAAATACCTTCTGGCATCACTGCTTGTTACTGACTGACACATTTTTATTTTTATTTCATTATACAATATGGATTTAACTGCTGGTTCAATTGTAACGCATTTGCGATTCTCACAATTTTTTTCTTTTATTTTTATTACCTTTTTTTAGAATTCTCTTACCGAAATGGTAGATTCGCCCTTAAGTTGTATGCACAATAGAGAAACTAGCCCCGAGAGTCCTAAGAAATCACGTCGTCATAAACGTTCACCATCACCAGTTCAGCATTACAGTGGTAGTTCACGTTCAAGTCCAGCTCCTCGTCCCGCTCGTAAACGTTCCCTCTCACCCTATAAGAGCAGCAGTAGTAGTCGTCGTGAACGTTCACCAACTTCTAGTAGTCGCGATAGTAGTAAATATGCTAAACGCCATCATTCACGTTCCCTGTCGCCTTCACCACCTCATCCACTGGAGAGATCTTCATATCTATCGAAATCTTCACGCTACGATAGTCCTCATTCGTCATCGTCGCGATCCAAAAGGTTTGACATTTAAAATTGCATGAAAAACGCAAATTTTCTTACTACATAATTTTCTATTCTTACAGGTCACCTTCACCTAGCTATTCACGTTCTTCCAAACGTGATGATCGTGATACTCATAGCAGCAGTTCACGCAGTGAAAAACATAAACACAAACATAAGCGTTAAGTTACCAAGAAAAGTGTTGAATAAAAAGGTAAATTATTTCATTTTCATGACAAAAGAAATTTCTTTCGAAATTATTAAAATTTATTCATGAATAAAAATTATAAAAAAAAATTAAAACATAAGTATTATCATTATAAATTATGGGCTTACAGAATTAATCATAAAACAGTTATGTGTATGTTATACAATTAATAATACTCTTAAATGATTAAGAAAACATGTGTACAATTTCAATGAAATTCAGTTCAATTTGGGGAGTATGAGAGAGAATCTATATTTATATTATATTTTCTTTCTGTTATGGAATTGTTATAAAATATTTTATCAAACATTTTTTGTCCACATATCACATCACTTCCATAGAAAAAAATCAAGATTTATCAATTCATATATTGTTGATTTCAGTCTCTTGTTTATAAACTTCAATAATATCTTCAATAATTTCCCAATGTTTATCTTTGTTGATGTCTGAAACAAAAGGCTGTAATAAACCTCATTAATATGATTTTCGTTTTCAAAATTTTGTTCTTATAAAAAGAAAAGAAACCTACCGTATACCACATTGATTGATCATCTGATTCATCAGTTAATGGTACCTGAACACCATAAGTTTGTAGAGCCAATGATAGACAACATATAGCAATATGAGAGGGCTTATGATTTAGTATTTTTGTTGAATGATGGAAATCTTGTAAAAATGAAGCAGCCGTCTTTGCTATGGGCACCGATGACCAAACATTAGTACCCAACCAATCTTGTAGAGTTTTCATGTAATAAAGCAAAAACTAATAACAAAAAAGAAAGGAAAAGAAAAAAATATTCATAAAAAGTAGGTATAAAATATATTTAGACTAAATCCCTTTTTTTGTATCGTACCTTATGAGGATGTTCTATATTTAATTCAAATTTTAAAGTGCGTGCTATTAACAATTCAGCTTGTACTATAGCATCACGCATTGACCAGTATTCATCGCCCAACTCAAGTGGGGATGCTCCTCTGTTTAGAGTGCTATGGGCCACATTAATTACATCTCTAATTTTAACAGGATCATCTTTTATTTTACCAGCTAAATATAATGATGAAGCAGCAATTAACTAAAATAAAAAAAATATTGATAAATATAAAAACAAATTACAACCATCTCTGCCAAAAAGCACAATGTGCGACCAAATGTAATCCCTTCAAAAAATACAGTCCGACCAAAATGTTAACTGTTCGCAATATTTGTTGAATGTCTCGTTTGATTAATGGTATACAATTCAATTCGGCAACTTTACAGGAGAAGAGAAATTATTTGAAATATTTCAATTAATCTTATGCAGTGTTTAAAAAAACATTACGATATTTTAATTCAATTAAGTTTCGTACTCCGTTAAAATGCACTTTTTGAAAAACTCGCGGTGAAAAATGCATACAAAAGTTTAGCAATATTTCTTCACAGGTAAATATAGTTATTTGTAACTGAAATTTCGTTTTAAAAACGCGTTTTTAAAAAGTTGTCGTTTAAAACTTGTGTATTAAAACACGTATCTTTTTCAAAAAATCGGTATTCAGTTTATTCAAGTTAAACAAAAAAAAAAAAACCGATTAACTGATTTGTTTAAATGGTATAGAAAAATGTTTGAACGGCTGTATAAAACTTTAAAAAAGACTTTAAAGTGTAATCTTTGAATCACAATTGTGTCAAACTTTTTGACTCAAAATGTTTTAGGAACTCTGCGCGGGTCGAAAAAGTTTTCTCGATTTTCTCGGCAGATCTAGCCATGCCCCTAGCGGTAAAAAATCTGGGTACCCCTGGAGGTACGTTCTTGGGATATATAAGGGAAAGTTTCGGCTCCGGTAGACCTATCGTTGGACACCTGGATCAGACTATAAATGACCCCACTTTTCCTAGAGAAGGCCTTTGACCGCGCCAAATCTCGGGAATCGATTTCCGGGTCCCCTATGGGAGATACGTCCTTGGGTCCTATGAACGGAATAATCTTCGTAATTTGCCCCCACTACCGCCCTAATCGGTCCATAAATAGGGTACATTACCCCCAATAGGTTGCATATAGGTACCCAATATTTTCCACAATGTTTTTTGTGGGTTCACCCTGGAGGTACGTCCTTGGGATATATTAGGTAGTTTCGGCTCCGGTAGACCTATCGTTGGAAACCTATAACTCCCGGATCGGAATATAAATGACCCCACATTTCCTAGGGAAGGCCTTTGAGCGCTCTAAATCTCGGGAATCGATTTCCGGGACCCCTTTGTGAGGTACGTCATCGGGTCCTATGGACGGAATAATCGTCATAATTAGGCCTTTCGTTTGCTCCAACTCCCGCCATAATCGGTCCATAAATTAAAAAAATCAAAAATTCTTCAAGAAATGTATTTTTTCATCGAGCTTTATTGAGTATTCCACAACTTCATTATTTTAATAGAAAATTGTATTAAAGAGTCCGACAAAATATTATTTTTTACAAGATGCCGCCAGTTTGTTGAATTAACATTATGGAATAGAATATACTGATTTTCAATTAAGTTATTGCATTTGAAAATTAAATAGAAAATGTATTATAAACAACTTTGCCAGGCTTTATTATTTATTGAAAATTTGCACAAAAATAAATGTATTTTACTAAAAACCCAGTTAACCTAAACCATAAACACGGGTTTCGGTTAATTTGAATTTAGGAAAAATCGAACCCTGTCAATTCATTAAAAATATATATCATATATAATACTTTTTTTACAAGATTTATCATTTGTACTCAAAAACCCGTTGTAGTGTAACAAAAATTTTAAATACGTCGCAGTTTGAATGTATTTATAATGAATCTGCATGGATACAGAAACTTTATTACAGAAATTATATTTCTTTCACTTGTATTAAAAATAATCAGGTATTTTAGTTTGGATTTGTCATCCACTTTTTTTTTGTTGGACTCATAATCCATATCTAGAGATCTGATTCTATTTCTATGTCAATTTTGGTTTTACTGTCCTGTTTTTTTAAAATATTTCATAAAGTGCTGTGAAGAATTCCAAACTGCTTAGCTTTATCTTTTTTTTTTTTTGTTACTCCTTCAACTTTGTCTATTACTTATATGTAACTTTTTTCAAGAGAATGCTACATCGCTGCGTCATTTGTTTTTAAAAATGTTTCTATATTCTTTTGTAAATTTTCTTAAATTTTTAGATTCATTTATAAAATTTATACAAGCTGTATTATTTTAAATTGTCACCATTTTTTGTCTCCCTTTTCTTTTATTTACTTCCCAAATTGCAAAAGCACCGCACACAACGACTGATCTGAAGGGAATAAGATAGAAATAACAGTAAAGACGATGGAACGCTGTGTTTGGAAACATAAAATATCAAAATAATTTGATATTTGAGTAACCAAAAATGAAACATGAATTTTAACAGTAAACATTTCTAATTTCAACAGGCAACACTGAACATGCTCATGTTTCCACTAATGCACCTATAAGGAGTTCAAAATACAATAAAATTAGAATGAAAAAGCTGTGTTTTTGAAGTTAATACACAATATGCTTCCACTGAAACAGTAGATAATTTAGCTGAAAGTTTTATTATCACAAACTTCACAGCTTTTCTAATTATTTTTTGATTTTACTACTTATAAAATTTTTTCCTTCCGTGTCCTGTTTTATACATATATATTTTTACTAATTTTACAAAAAATGTAAAAAAGAACCTTTATGAACACAGCTCATACATTTGATATTTCTTGATTACAAAAGAATAACATAGAATAACATTCGGTATCTTTTTAATTACATTTGGTATTTATTGAATTATAAATGATATTTTTTATAACAAATGTAATTTTGAAACTATAGTTATACTTTTTTATCTACAAAAAGAATCGTTTAAATTTTATTTGAAATTACAACTGTTATTTTTTGAATAACAAATTGAGATATTGAAGGTGTAAAATTCATGTAATGCTAGTTTAAGGAAAATATGAAAATCATCTTGGCGACCTGCGAACAATAATTCCGAGTTTTATTTATTTATTCCTCTAATAAACATATAATAACAAGTTGAGTTTATTATTCTCCGTTTTTTGTTAATTTTTGTTTCCTAGATATAAATGTAAAATAAATTGCACAAAAATTACGTAAGGAAGAATCCTTTTATACGTTCATCAGAAATTAAAAAAAAAATTGATTACGCATGATATGTATATTCAGTACGAATTCGTGAACATATTACAGAACATGTTATTCGTTTTCTTGAAGATCGTTTCGTGATTTTATTAAAATACGTCTCCTATATTTTTAGTATAAATCGTCCTTTGTTTATATCATTTTTTTTTAGATCTACTAGATCTCATAGTCTAATTGCACCTTTCAATACTCCTTGGATAAGTCAGTGTCGCTCAATGGCTTATAACAAATTGATTAATTGTACATTAGGAATGTTTGTCAATTAATATTAAATTTTTGTATTTGTAAATATGATGATTTGCGATCATCCCTAATTACAATTTAAAGTAACGTTTTGCCTTATGTTTTGTTATTGTCATATTTTGTATATTTGTTTGTATATTCTTCTTTAATGTTAATCTTACTGCAGTGGTTTTTATATTCGTCAAGTTTTTTTTATTAAAGGGCTAACTATATTATACTTTTGCTAACTTAAGCTACTGTCAAAAATTAACGAAAAGTCTGTCAAATGCTTAATCAACTTATTGAAGACTTTTGGGTGGCTACAATGTACTTTTTAAACTTAAATACTTACTACACTTAGTTGCAAATATTTGTACTTTTGCAAAAACTGTTTTCTTCTTATATTTCCAAAATATATGTATCTTTTCGAAAAATATTATTTAATGTGTTCAATTTACAAATATTTTACAATTAACAAGTAAATCTATATTAATTTTAAATAATTAAAAGAAATAAATGAAAACATAAATAAAAAAGTACTAAAAAATGCAACAGTGCTTGCATCTCAATCGAAAAACAAATACAAAACCCACCCCTTTTGTTATACATGCACGTTTGTTTTTTAACATTTTCAATTAAATTTTCTATAAAAATATTTTTCGCGTACATTGCAATTTGTTTTTTTTTTCATAAACAGTTTTTCTAAAAACACATGATTCCTTAAGTAAAGTGCGGTCAGTTTCGCTGTTTGCTTAAGCAAATGACACTTGACGAAACTTAACGAAAAGTTTGTAAAGTACAATATAGTCATACACATTTGATTACATGTATTCGCACATTTGCTTAAGCTAGCAAAAGTATAATATAGTTAGCTCTTAAATGGTCCGTTAGTTCTTATTTGTTATACAAGTAAGAATGTTTGGTTCTTTTTCTTTTGGTATTGTTTTTAAAGTTAGTTTGTGAGGGAAAAACACTGCGGTAAGTAGGTGAAATATATATGTTAGATATTTTTATAATTGTTAATTTTAAATTTTTAGAAATAAACGCACGCACCGACCCGTGCCTTAAATTAACACACAAATCAACATTGTTATTATTGGAACATCTAGGTGCAGTTAAATTCGCTCCTCACAAACGACCGTCGCAGTCAGTGACAATTTCTTTATTTCGCAATATTTGTGGTGCGAATTTTTTTATGCAATATTGAGCGAAAATTTCTTTATTTCGCAATATTTGTGGTGCGAATTTTTTATGCAATACTGTGCGAAAATTTGTGTGTTCCAAGTGCAACTTTTTGAGTTTATGTCTGGCTTATAATGGAACGATCGCCCGTAAGAAGAAGTCCACGTAATCAACCAAGTGGTTCCAAGCCTGTCGGAACAACTTTGTCGAAACAGAATACTCCCATTGTCGCTGGAGTGCCTTCTTTGCCTGCCGGTTCTACTGTCATTGGAACAAATTTAAGTAAAAACACTACTCCCTCTGCCGCCGGAGTGTCAGTCAGTTCCATGACTGCCGAAACGAATTCTGCCATAGCCACCATCACTGCTGCCGGAACAATTCATGCCATAACCACCACCACTGCTGCCGGTAATCAAAATATGAACCCTAACCTGCAAAAAGAAAAAAATGTTCATGGTTTGTCGACGTCGACTACTGGCAGTGGTACACAATTGGATCAACTGCAACGACAAATAAATGAACTTCAGGCTCAGTTGTTGAATGCCCAAGCAGCATTAAGTGTCGCTGTCAATTCCTCTGCTGCTTCAAATTCATCCGTGGTTCTGCCGCAGCCATCAAATGTTACGCCGCCTGCAACAGGTAACAATGAGGGTGAAAATAATTCAGCAGCTAATTCTGCCGCCGTCAACGCGAATTCTGCTGTGATCGCAAATTCTGTCGCTGCCAACGCCAATTCTGCCGCTGCGAATGCCGTTTTTGCTGAACGCCAAAATCAGACGCCATTTTCTACCGCGAGCTATGCTGATGCCAATAATTTTTACGGTTTTTATGGTAGGCAGCCGCCATTATCAAACATGATGCCGCCAAATGTACAAAACCTGTTTCAAAATGGGGGTTCAATACCAATGCATAAAAAAATTTATGATTTGCCTAGTTTTGGTGGCGCTCCTGAAGATTGGCCCATGTTTTCAACAGCCTTTGAACAGTCAACTTTTATGTACCAATACAATAATTTTGAAAATTGTTTGAGGTTACAAAAGGCTTTAAATGGTGAGGCACGAGATAGCGTAAAATCATTGCTAATTCATCCAGATAATGTGAATACGGTTATGGAACAATTAAAATTCCAATATGGTCGCCCAGAAATTCTAATTCGCTGCCAGCTACAACGGGTAAAGGAAATTTTGCCTATCGGAGAAAACGCTATAGATAAACTCATACCATTTGCTGTAATGGTGCAGAATCTTGCCGCCTTTTTAGTAACTGCCAACGGACAACAGCATTTGGCGAATCCAACTTTAATGGAAGAATTAGTTGGTAAAATTCCTATGAGTAAACGGATGGAGTGGGCTCTTTATGCATCAAAAATTAAGCCTTATCCAACAATTTTGGATTTTAACAACTGGCTTAAGGGTGTCGCTGATTTGGTAAGAATAGTTCAAAGTGCCAGTGTAAATAAACAAAATAATGAACCGAAAAGAAAAGTTGTCCTCCATGCTGCGGAGGAACAACGAAAACAACATGACTGCCCAATTTGCCAGGCAAATCATAAAATATATGAGTGTAAAAAATTTAGTTCAATGAGTGTGCCTGACCGGTGGACTGAAGTTAAAAAATTAAGGTTATGTTTTTCATGTCTCAATTATGGGCATTCAAGTAGAACCTGCCATCGTCGTAAGCAGTGTCCAGTGAATGGTTGCCTAAGAAAACATAACAAATTATTACATGACGTTAAAATAAATAAAGGTGAAAACAAATTTAGTGATTCAGAGTCAGCTGGTCTAAGCGGTTCAACAAATGGAAATGAGGCAGTTCTTAGCTGTATGTCTGCTAGTGCTAATAAAGGTGTTCTATTATTTCGTGTTGTGCCAGTTGTACTTTATGGTCCTAATAGCCGAATTGAAACATATGCTTTGCTAGATGAAGGTTCATCGGTTACTATGATGGATAGTTCCTTGGTGAAGCAGCTTGGTCTTCAGGAACAACAAAGCAAATTGAATCTTCATTGGTATGCTGGAAAGGCATCACAAGAATTGGCCTCGGTGGTTGATCTACATGTAAGCGGTATTGGTAAGCAAAGAAAATACGCCTTGCGCAGAGTGTATGGAGTTTCCAATTTGAAATTGCCGGCTCAAAGTTTTAATATGGATTTGAGTGGCCATCGTGGTTTGCCGATAAAATCATATGATGGTGTGGTTCCTAAAGTGTTGATTGGTTTGGACCATTGCCATCTAGGTCTGCCAGATGAAATTGTGCCATTGGAGGAAAATGGTCCATTTGCAGCTAACACCCCGTTAGGCTGGGTCGTCTTTGGTCAGATGAAAGGTAGGCCATCCGATTCACAATTATGTCTACTTTCAGTTCAGCCAGAAAAAAATTTCTATGACTTGGTGGCAAATTATTTTGAAACTGAAAATTTTGGCGTGAAAATTTTGCCAGTTATAGAATCCAAAGATGATCTGCGCGCTCGAGAAATTTTGAAGGCTGTCAAAAAAGTTGATGGAAGATTCCAAACTCGGCTCTTATGGCGAAGTGAATGTGTGGTGTTGCCAGATAGCTACTCCATGGCTCTTAACAGACTTTTAGGTATCGAAAGAAAGATGAATAGGAATCCAGATTTTGGCTCCGCCTATAAAGCCATTATAAATGATTATGTTTCAAAAAGGTATGTGCGTAAATTGTCGTCCATCGAAGCTGCTGATATTCACCCTAGAACATGGTACCTTCCACATTTTGGTGTGGTCAATCCCAACAAGCCAGGGAAAATTCGTTTGGTGTTTGATGCTGCCGCATCTGTTGAAGGAGTTTCATTAAATTCAAATTTGCTAAAAGGCCCTCAACAGTATAAGCCGTTGCCAGCTGTTATGTTTAATTTTCGTGTTGGCGCTGTGGCAGTGTGTGGGGACATTAAAGAAATGTTTCACCAGATACTAGTAGCTCCTGAAGACAGATGTTCCCAAAGATTTCTCTGGCGCGATGATTTAAATAAACCTCTAGATGTTTATGAAATGCTTGTAATGACATTTGGCGCTGCTTGTTCTCCTTGTGTGGCACATTACGTCAAAGTAACGAATGCATTGTCCTACGGTGAAGAATATCCTCGTGCTGTAAAGTCTATAGTTGATCATCATTATGTGGACGATTTTGTGGACAGCTTTCCAACGTCATCAAGGGCCACTGAAGTTGCCAAGCAAGTTCGGGACATACATAAATCAGCTGGTTTCGAATTGCGCAATTTTTCATCTAATTCTGTAGAAGTGGTCGAGGCTCTTAAGGGTATTGTGGATAAGCCAGTCAACTTTTCTAGTGATGTCATGGAGCTACAATCAGAAAAGGTTCTTGGAATGTTTTGGCAGCCAAAAGATGATACTTTCAGGTATAAATTGAAATTCCATAAAGTGAAGGCTGCTGTTTTAGAAGGTACACGGTTTCCAACAAAACGTGAGTTATTAAGTGTGGTAATGTCCATCTTTGATCCCATTGGTTTTCTGAGCAATTTCATGGTAACGGCCAAGCTATTGATGCGTGAAGTATGGCGACACGATATACGTTGGGATGAATTGTTACCTAGTAACTTAAGCGACATATGGAATAGTTGGCGCCAAGAACTTAAAAATGTTGTTGATGTAAACGTACCACGGTATTACTTTGGAAATGGAGTTCCTCATTGCCTGGAACTACATATTTTTGTCGACGCCAGCGAAGACGCCTTTGGTGCCGTGTCATACTGGAGGTCAACAAGTGCTGATGGTAAAATAAACGTGTCCTTTGTTTCTGCCAAGACAAAATGTGCTCCATTGAAATCCATGACTATACCACGTCTTGAATTGCAAGCTGCTGTTTTGGGAACTCGTTTGATGTCTATTAATTTGAAAGAACATTGCCTTAAGGTATCTCGTACTATTTGCTGGAGTGATTCTACAACAGTCATTAGTTGGATTGGTTCTGAAAGTCGAAGATATAAACCCTTTGTTGCCCATAGAATTACTGAGATTCTAGATTCCACCAGCCCAGCAGATTGGAGATGGCTGCCAACGAAACTTAATGTTGCCGATGAAACTACAAGAATGAAAAGCCAGGTTGATTTTTCTAATGATTCTCGGTGGTTTAGTGGACCCAGTTTTTTATACGATGGTGAAGATGAATGGCCAGAATCTAATTCCGTAACTACAAATGGCTCTAATGAAGAAGAACTTCGTCCAAAATTTGCCTTATTTTTGAATTTGGAAGATTTTCATCATTTCTGAAGCTAAAACGTTCGATGGCATGGGTGTTACGTTTCGTTAATCGTTGCCTAAATAGATCCAGTCCTGATGAAATGTATGGTTTAACCGCTGCCGAATTGAAAGCTGCTGAAATATTCCTCTGCCGCCAGGCTCAAGATGATAGTTTTGGATCCGAACTACAAATTATTAAAAATGGAGGTAATTTAGAAAAGGGTAGTGAATTGTATAACTTGTTACCCTATATAGATGAAAATTCATTACTGCGAGTCTATGGTCGTGTCGACGCAGCGGGTTGGTTACCACTGGATACAAAGCGTCCAATAATATTGCCACCATTTCATCCAGTCACCGAATTGTTTGTAGCCCACGTACACAAAAAGATGAAACATCAAAATTTTGAGGCAACTATATGTGAAATTAGAAGAACGTTTTGGATTCCACGCCTTCGAAGAGTTTTACGTAAGTGTATTTCAAATTGCTTAATTTGTAAATTTTGCCGTACATTGCCAGTGCCACCACTTATGGGTTCCTTGCCAAAAGACCGATTGACGCCCTTTGTTCGGCCTTTTTCATATACGGGCTTGGATTACTTTGGCCCCGTTACAGTAACTATTGGACGCCGCCACGAAAAACGCTGGATTGCTTTATTCACATGCCTTACCATTAGGGCTATTCATTTGGAGGTGGTTTTTGATCTTTCCACTGATGCATGCATTCTTGCTATACGAAATTTTATAAATCGACGCGGTACACCTACAAAGTTGAGGAGCGACAATGGTAAAAATTTTATTGGTGCTGACCAGGTATCGAAGCAGTTCAATGAAGTATTTGATGTGGCCCGAATCCAAAATGAGTTGTCCGCTAGAAATATCAATTGGGAATTCAATTGTCCACATAACCCAGCTGAAGGTGGTGCATGGGAGCGTATGGTCCAATGCGTGAAGCGAGTTTTACGTGTGACCCTGAAAGAAACCTGTCCACGAGAGCACACCCTGCAAAGTTTCTTGATTGAGGCAGAAAATATTGTAAATTCACGCCCGTTAACACATTTGCCTTTAAGCCACGAAGACGAGGAGCCACTAACTCCTAACCATTTTTTGCTGGGAGCGGCTAACACTGCTCAAACTCCTGCCGGAGCCATATCAGATAAACCAGCTATTTTGAGGAAACAGTGGCGCATATCCCGTCAATTGCGTGACCACTTTTGGAATCGATGGATAAACGAATATTTACCTACTTTGACCAGGCGTTCTAAATGGTGTAAATTTACAAAGCCAATTGCAATTGGTGATTTGGTTCTCATCTGTGATCCTGCTGTTTCCCGCAGAGATTGGAGGAGAGGTCGTGTTGAGCAGGTGTTTAAAGGCAGTGATGGTGTCATTCGTCGTGCTGATATTAGAACGAGTACAGGTGTTCTTAAGCGTCCTGTTTCCAAGCTTGCAGTCCTTGATTTGATGTAGTGAATCGTGGTCGATCCACGGGGGTGGGAATGTCGCTCAATGGCTTATAACAAATTGATTAATTGTACATTAGGAATGTTTGTCAATTAATATTAAATTTTTGTATTTGTAAATATGATGATTTGCGATCATCCCTAATTACAATTTAAAGTAACGTTTTGCCTTATGTTTTGTTATTGTCATATTTTGTATATTTGTTTGTATATTCTTCTTTAATGTTAATCTTACTGCAGTGGTTTTTATATTCGTCAAGTTTTTTTTATTAAATGGTCCGTTAGTTCTTATTTGTTATACAAGTAAGAATGTTTGGTTCTTTTTCTTTTGGTATTGTTTTTAAAGTTAGTTTGTGAGGGAAAAACACTGCGGTAAGTAGGTGAAATATATATGTTAGATATTTTTATAATTGTTAATTTTAAATTTTTAGAAATAAACGCACGCACCGACCCGTGCCTTAAATTAACACACAAATCAACATTGTTATTATTGGAACATCTAGGTGCAGTTAAATTCGCTCCTCACAAACGACCGTCGCAGTCAGTGACAGTCGGTATTAATATATAATTTGTAAATTTATGACTAATATAAATAAATAAAAATAAATTCTTTTGAAATTGTCTTATATAATTCTTTTTCTCGGTTCAATTTGGGAAAGCAAAATATTATATATTTTATTTTTACAGTATCAAATAAATAGCTATCAGGGTCTTAATTTATAAATTTTAGGGTAACCTTAAGTGAGTGGAATATTGTAATTTATTAATTGGTCTCTGGGCTTTCAAATTACAAAATGTTGAAAAAAAAATTATCCGGTTAAAACCTTCTTAGAAGAGAAACTTTGGAATGACATGGAGGCAGGCGTATGTTTAAAACAACTATAAAATATTTCTAAATTGTGGGAAGCAGTACAAAGTTCTTGAAACACCATTCCTTCGTCCAGCTTCAGGGATCTCGTTAAAAGTGTGCTACGAAGATTTAAGGTAATTAAAGAAAAGGGAAGAGTTACCCCACAATGTATAAAAAAATTCATAACTTACAGTTTATTTTAATAGGTGTGATAGTTGTCTCTGTAATATTTTAATTTTTTAAAAATATAATTTCTCAGTGAATTGATTTGTCTTGTATATTATATTTTATAGTTGCACCACTTTGACTTGTCTATTTAGATGACCACCACTGTATGTGTGATCATTTTCACCTAAACTCAACTTTTAATGCAAAATTTTTAACTAATTTGAAAGAGTTGTACACGATTATATTAAAAAGTTTTACATTGCAACACCAGATGAAAAAATCAATATGTACCTATTGTAGCACTACTTACATATTCATCATAATCGGACGATTCCACTTCTTTAAAGAAACGATGATATATTATTGCAGCACTGGCTGATGTCAATGGCTTAATTTGTAATTTAATAGCGCATTCAAATAGAAAACGAGCTACAACGCCAACTTTGTCAGTTTTTCTAAAATTAAACCAAGGCACATTTAAAGTGTGAATTATTTTGCATACATAATTAAAAAAATAATGATATAGAATATACACAAAACGTAGGTATTACCTGTAATCTGTGGGTTTTACTTTTTGTAATTTATTCTCCTGTGTACGATTTTGTAAAGACAATACATCAACAATATTTTTCATGTTTGTTGGTGTTATTGTTGCTGAAAACTTATAAAAAGCTGTATGTAGGTGTTGTGAATTTCCTTACACGTGGATGCTTTTTTTACTAATTCAATATATGTATTATGTACGTACCATAAAAGGGATGTAGTCAGACAAAAAAATCGATTTTTCTATTTAGAAGTGAATGTAAACAAGTTTTAGCAAGTGACCTATATAAACCAGTTCATTGACGGCTTTTAATCAAATTCTTGTTTTAAGAAATCACCAAATAAATGGATAAAAAAATTGAGGCCAATTAACAATTTAAAATACTTAACAATTTTGCAATTTTATTAATAATTAACTTTATGGTTTAAAATCTATCATAGAAAACCCAATTTCTTTTTATTTAATTAATCTATCGTTCATTTGTATTTTCGCGTCAAAAGAAGCCGTATGCTGAAAACTCAAACGCACCAAACACAAATGCTAGATTTGTAAATGTTTTTAGGTACTAAGTACCCAATACAACCTGTTTTAACACGTAGTTAATACCCATAAGCAACTAAGTAATTGCAGAGCTAAAATTTTCCAGTAGTATGCTTAATTTTGACATGAAGTGAATATAAAAATATAACTTTATGTAAATACAATTTTTAAGAAATTAAGTTTTGTGGAAAAACTACTAAGTTGTATCGAGTACTCAAGTCAAAAAGTATTTTGTAGTACCGAGTTTTCAAAATAATGGTGAACTTACAACTCTATCAAATAGAAAATCCAGAGATGCCACTTTTTTTAACTAAAACTCGTAGTCAGTCTCTTTAAAATCCCTATATGAAAAATTTGTATAAATATTGCCAGCTTGTTTTTGGTTGGACTTACTAACAATTTTTGAAAAAATGAGGTAAGGAATGGATTATAGATATTGTTTATATTTTCTTTCTCATTTTGAAACCCGGTTATCTATATCTTGTATCATATCTTAGATATCCAGCATCAACTTAGCTCTACATTCTAAATTTCAACATTTAATGATCATTGGTTTGCTGCTTACACCAATGGCATATACAGCATATTTTGCATACAAAAATAAAAAAACATTGTTTTGCTGCATTTGACATATGCAAATTTAATAATAAAAATTCTAAAATATATTTCACCATTGCTTTGTTGCATTACCATAATAACGAATGCAATTCATAACCAAAAGTGAGAACTTATTTTAGGCTCACATCAATGTATTGATTTACAGCACAGACAGTTTAATTCAAAAACAAAAATTAATATGCAGTATAAAACAAGATTTTTTGACTCCTGTAAAAACTTGCTAAATTATAACTTATTCTATATAAATTAATGACAATTCCATATAAATTTGACATATCGTCAGCTTATTATTGGTTTGACCTATATGCTAAAAAGTAATTATCCAGAAAAACTATAAACAAGGTTTACATTTTTTAATTTTTGTATACAAAACTGGCATTTAGTCGATACTGGATATCTCAGACATGATAAGGAATATCAAAAAATGGGTTTCGGAATCAGAAAATATCAACCATATATGGCCCAAAT
This sequence comes from Eustalomyia histrio, assembly GCA_949748255.1. Lineage (NCBI taxonomy): Eukaryota > Metazoa > Arthropoda > Insecta > Diptera > Anthomyiidae > Eustalomyia > Eustalomyia histrio. Next base: position 64,710,068 of record OX456527.1, on the reverse strand, counting down.
GGGCTCGGTTAATTTGAATAAATGAAAATAATACAAAATACCGTTACCCTTACCGATAACCGCATCATTTCGGTTGCCGTTCATGCTTTTAACGTTACCAACGTTGAGAGATTACCGAATAAACACAGCTTTTTTTAATTTTTTTTCCCAAATTTACAAATCTGGCAGTACTTGAACAGGATTTTGTATATACACAGGTTCAAATAAGGAAGTGTTGTATTTTACACCCACAAATAAACAAAATGTATATGCAATTTACTGTTAACTATAGCCACCATACGGATATTGATTTTTCTATAGATTAACAAACTTTTAAACGTATTCATTCGCAAAATACAAACAAGAAAAATTTCTACAAAATTCTTTAACGAAATTTTTAATAAAATAAACAAATCAAATAAATTTATAAATAAGTAAGTCTTGTGCAGTTAGTAATAAGCAAATAGAAATTAAAAAAAAAAAAGAAATAACCAAATATTAAGAAATTCTAATTGTCATCAAAAGAAAACATAGACATAAACATAAATAAAATGGAAATTTATTTTAAAGTTGTTTTTATATGTAATGTAAATGACCGTGAACTTCACAATACAAAATATTATTAAAGTTTATTTTGATGGACAATAAAAAAATAAAAGAACGGGGGAAAATTTATACATATTCAAATGACTTTGAACAAGTGTGATAAAAATAAATATGAAAATTTTATTATAGATGACAGGTAGAAGAGTGTCTTTTCGAAAGTGTGTTAAAAGAAATGATAAATTTTGATTTTCGTTTTATTTTGTTTCTTATTGCTGAAATTTAAATTATTGATGTTTATATTAGTTTTTTGGATCATACGTTTTATTTCGTTCGGTATTAAAGTGAATACTTAAGTGATGTTTCCAGATAACGTTTTGCTTCAGACAAACGAATATACAATAACAAAATTTATGTTATACAAAAACAAAATACATGTAGTCACTCATTCGTCTCCCAAAGATAGTTAGAAATAAAATCATAGACGAGAGTTCTATAAATATGACATAAATAATCATAAAAATAATTTTAATTACGAATTACGACATTCGTGATCGAATGAATACGTTCGAAAATTGTTTTTAATATATAGAGTTATCAAAAAAAAGTTGTGCACTTATATTAACAAATAATTAGCACAGCCGAACAAAAAGTAAATAAAAGCATATTGAATTATCTAATTTGGCTTTTTATTTAAAATTGAAGCCGAGCCGCGAATAACGTTTTAAGCGACAATATGTACAAAACCTCTTTCCAGATTACCGTTAGAAAAACTCTCTTTTATGACTTAAAAATTAAATTAGGAAAAATTATGCAGGATTTCGTTATCGAAATGCAATCTAAAAAAGTGTCAGTGGGATACACCTACAAGTTCTAAAGCGTTTTTTCTGATTTCTCAATAATTTCAATTTTGTCGCTTACAGCGTTATTCGCGGCTCTGTTTCAATTGTTAAGATAAACTCAAAAATACTGCGATTATTTAGAAAATAAAAATTTGGAATTACAAAATTTCAAAAATAAAAACTATTTTAAGTTCAAAAATATACAAATTTTTTTGTATTTATTTTATGTGAAAATTTCCGTAGGTGTGAATCTAGGCCATTTTTACACAATTTTTAAAAATTTGTGTTTTAAACTGGAGTTGTTTACTCCAAACAAGGTTTTATTTGTCTATTTAGCCTTAAACGCATATGTTTTTAATAGTTTTTTTAGAATAGATCCCAAACTTTAGACCGTTTGATTAGGACTTTAGAGGTTGCTAGTTAATTTCGATGCTTTAGATTAATTGTATGTGTTTTCAAGTGTCTAATTAACAATTCCATAAAAACAAAATAAGATTCCGATTCGTTTGGACACAAAAGTACCCCACACTGTTTTACGTTCATATGAATTTTCAAAAATTTTTCATATACCTGCTCCCAACTTGGTTTTTATGTATTTTTACAAAAAGTAATGACTTTTAGAAAAAAATCTGATAAAAATGTCAGATTTTTTATATATTTTTTTTAATATTAAAGTTAGCATTTATTAAGAATTTTTATAAACATTTTACCTAGCAGGAAATACTATAGTAGATCCAGTAACTATTATGCCGGCTTAAAAGTATTAAAAAATTAACAAATTTTTAATATAACTCGGAGATTTTCTTTTGAAAACTCAGTAAAGTTTTGAAATTAAAACTCTATTTTCTAATTATTCGTTAATCTGTTAGGTCATTATTAGAAAATTTCAGAGTGTTTAGTGGAAGTAAACCCTCTTAAAACGCTGTGTAGATAGTGTTTTACTGAAGTGGGACATTTTTTAGAAAAAACATTTTTTGAATTTAAACATTTTTTGAATTTAAAGCAATTTTATGTTATTATTATTTTATAACATAAGTAACACCATAGTGCTTGTTAGGAATGTATCTTGTCACGTGTTTCATTGCTAAGGAGAAAAATATATATATTAATAGTTTTTTTTTGTTAAAGCTCTGCTTAGAGGCTCTAGCTTTTCTATAACTTCATATTCTAATGAGATCTTTTATCAGCTCGAAATACATGTATATGGAGGTTGAAACCTCTTTAACATGAAAATATAATTTAATATTATTTAAAATTTATTTTTTCAAGGAATTGAATTAAAAATAACATTGAATTATAAATAACATTTGCTTTGATTCGTTTGATTTGAAAAGAATTTGATTGAAGATTTCCTTGCCAAAGTTAAGATATTGGGAAGTTTTAAGCAAAATAACAGAAAAATTCGTATAAAAAATTTAATCGACCTATGTTAACCGATTATTGGGGTCGAATAATTATTTGACTTTTAAATTTTTTGTTGACATTAACCGAAATAGAGGCGATTAATCGATTAACCGAATCGGAAACACTGGAAAAAACTAATGAACAGTTCATATTTTATGGAGTGTTGTCTTCTTTACAAAAATAAGTGTATACAGAAAAAACGTATTACATAATTTTAAGTTATTAAAAACATTTGTTTGAATTCAAAATTCGATTTCTAACAATTTTTTGTTACAATATCAGTTTTGTAAATATCAGTTTGTCATTCTGTTTGTAACATGTCAAAAAATGGGTTTAAGATCCTTAAGAAATTTTAAGCCGATCTAGCCATGTCTGTCTGTCTGTTGAAAAGGCGATCACGGCGCGAAGACAGTTGGGTATTGAAAATGAGCAAAATCGGTCAAGCGGTTAATTTTTTTCTCTTCAAACAATTTTTCCAAGCAATCATCTCCAAAATTTTATTTGTAAAGTTTTTTACATTAATTGTATCCACAACAGTGAGAACATTTTTTAGTTTATTGGTGGGAAGGTATTCAAAGAGTCGACACAGCCGAATTTAAACCTTTTTTTACTTGTTTTCTTAAAAAAATTATTTGAAAATAAAAACTGAAGTTACAAAAAATAAAACTTTTATTTTAAATATTTAAAAAATTTTGTATTTATATTTACAAAAATATTCTATAAAAGATGTTTAATTAATATTACAGATATAATTTTGTAATTTTTTCTGTGTACACTAAAAATATATTTTTAAATCAAATATAAATAACATTATATTAAACGAAACATCTTTGGAATCAAACTAGAGTTTATTTTCCGATTAATATTGTATAAATATATTTCTACTTATTTTTAAAAATAAAACAATAAGTTTATTTTAACCAGAATCATATTTACTTTAATAAGATTCATAATTAATGTTAAAATGTTCGAAAAAATAATATCTTAATTTTAATATAATATAGTTATTGATATAAATATAATTTTCTCTCTGTGTGATTGTATTTAAAATTATGTAGTTCAAATTCGAACATACATGAGAGCGCAAAACAGGCCGACTTTCGGGCTTAAGTGTATATCCTATTTGTGGATTATCTTCACTTCCGATAGATGTTTGATAGATTTTTTTTTTATTTTTTTTTTTTGACATCGATAAAATTAATGATGTTCTCACCAAAAATTCCATTTAAATGTTTTGTGCGCTCTGATTTTTTTGATATATTCTACGGCGTTATGAAATGAGAGCCCAAAAACAAAAGGGAAACAATTTGGGGCCTTTTTCCACTGCAAAAAGGAACCAAAATAACAATAAAAAATTACCCTAGGAATTTGGGGCCAAAATTCATTTATGTATATGGGATCGAATTTTATTATAGTCCCAATTTCTGGAAATAAAAATGGCCCCGATTTGTTTGATATAAAACTTAGGGGCAAATTGCATTTTCATTAAATTTACTTATTTTAACTTATTTTATTTATTATAAAATAATTAGTTTGCTGATGCAACACAATAGTCGTGAAAAAGTGATTAATATAGGCCGAAGAAATGGAGTGTATTTGTCTAAGGGTAAAAATAGAATACTTGTAGTAAATTATTATATTTAATAGATCAAAAAATGATTTTTGAAAAGAAATCAATCTAAAAAGATCTCGTGAAATATATTTTCTAGTATAAGTCATGTAAAGCTAGGATAAATTTGTTATCAAATGTAAAATGTGAATTGGCCAAGCATTGACCACAACCAGTAATAGATGTAGATGTTGGTGCTGCTGGAGAAAATTTCTTCCCAAAAATTGCGCAATTTTACCCAAAGTTATGCCCGAATTCTGTAAATCCCCTGCTTTCAACGTCTCATCAAGACCTCCCTTTCTAAAGCCAGCGCGAGTGTAAAAAAATCGAGTTTTATAAATCACTACACGTCATTGCGTTGGACTTTTACGTTATCACTTTAAGTGTCAAATTAAAATAATTTGAGTGTTACCTTCATTTATGCATAACATATATGGAATTTATTCATGTATGCATTTTTTCTTATGTAAAAATTTATGTCGCCTGAAACCCCACCAAAAAAAGTCTGTAAGGACAACTGAAAATTTTGGTGTTATTACAGGAAATTTTGCTAATTTGAGATCAGCGGTATTTTTTGCTAATCTTAGCAACACATGTCTGCTAACGTGTAGTACAATGAAATTGGTAGAAAAAATAAGTAACCGCCACTAAATTTTAGTAAACTTTTTCTAAAGTGGAATTTCAAATCGGTTTGCTAAAATCAGCAAAAAAATTTGGTATAAAAAATTAGTAAGCTCTACTAAATTTTAGTAAATTTCTGTAAACTCAATGAATTGTAAATTAAGCAAAATTTTAATTTATAAAAAAAATATTAAAATGCACAAATTAACTCAATTATTTTTAGATACTCTTGTTATGCTTTAAAGCTGCTAATTTCTTTTGAAATTGCATTACGAATTCGAATATACAAATTTATATTTTTTTGTATTGTGCAACGTTTTTTTATTTATTTTTTCAAAAAATATTTTAAACAAATTAAAAAAAAAAAATTAAAGGCTTAAAAAATAATGAAAACATAAACGAATTTATCATTTTGTTTAAATTTGCTAATTTGGTTTGAAAAATTATTTCATTAAATTTTTTTGCATTTTGAGGTCAAATTTTAATTGTTTTTAGGGCTGATTTTTAGAACTAAAAAAGTTTTTAGTGCTATTTCAAGTGGATGTCCTATTTTTGGATATAAGTCGGCTGTGGAAAGTATCTTCACTTTCGACCCCTTTTTTCAACCTATGTAACATATTAACCCTTATTATGCTAGCGTCGTCATATGACGACACCACTCCACGAGTCCATATATTCGAATCGGTAATTGATATAACAGCGTAGTAAAAAGTGTAAGAAAGTTAAAAAAATTGGATATAATCATAAATAAAACTTAAATTATCATTCCAGTGTAGTAAAAATTTGTTTTAAAAATTTCTGTCGGAATTTTTTTAAAATGCTTAAAAAAATACAGAATTGAAATTAAAAAAAAAATTCTTTAAAATTGAGTTTAAATAAAATTATTAAAAAAAAATCTTGATAAGAATTTATACAAAAAATTTAATACTGTATTTTGAAAAATTTAGATCCATTGAAAAGTTTCAGTCAGTCAACGTTTCGATATTGGTTGCAAATATCTCCGCTAGAGGTCGTGGCAGGATTATTAAAAATCCATTAGAATCTTTTTATGGCCATACCAGCACAGTAATATTCCCACGATTTTTTAATTCAGAAGAATATGGGTTAAGACAATTTAAATTTGTATGTATAAGATTTAATTATTAGAAATAATATTTCCTTCAATTTCTACTTTTTTAAAATTAGAATTTTTTTTGGCTTATTTTAGCAAATCGCTTTTCGAAAATTTGTAAAATGATTTCTGAAGTTAGCAACAAAAATTTGTAAATATTCTGTAATAATTCTGTAATTTGTAAAATGTAAATAGCAGACATTTTCTAAATAATAATTTTTTTACTAAAAATCAGTACAAAAATACTAAAGTGGGATTGAAAACTGTTTACAAAATACTAACTAACTTTTTTCTGAGGGTAAACCCCCAAAACAATTTATGAGCAATTTTGAGATTTTTTCCGAGGCATATTTAATATTTCCACCGCATATCGACCCAAGAACAAAAATCCACAAACTGCTTAATAAAAATAAAATTTATTGCAAATTATTTGTTATTTTAAATAGTTTAAAAAAAAAAACCAAGCCAACGCTCAAACAATTCAAGTGATGATTTTGACATATTAAGTGATTAATTTTTCAGCGCTATGACTTATGAAATTCTAATTTGTATGTATAAAATTTCAAATAACGTAACGAACAGCTGTTTCAACGCGAGCAATCATCTACTTTATTTAAGTGATTTACAAAATCGATTTTTTTTTAAATTATGTTAAGTGAGGCGTTGCGTTTTGCAAAATGAGGACATTAATTTTGGGGCTAGTTTTCATTATATTTTTGGGGTTAATTTTCATTATGAAATCTTGCCCCAAAAAATGGGAATTAATTTCAATTTAAGGGTCAATTTTCATTATGAAATCTTTCCCCCAAAAATGGGAATTAATTACAATTTAAGATTGTTGTCATATTTCTTGGGGCTATTTTGCACATCGCCGTATTCTACAGTAACAAACATCAACACAAACGCATTATTCCCTGAAATCAAATTTTCCTTATTTTGTAGAACCGTTTAATTTTGGATATCATTTTAAATCGAACAAAAATAACTCAAAGTGCTACTTAAAAAATCAACCAAAATTAAATGAATTAAATACGCTCAGATTAGACCTGATATGATCCGGGGCCGGTCTGGGGACAGGTCACAGAATAGGCACTTTAAGGTCGGTCTTATTTTACCAGTCACGGTGTAAGTTTTTTTATCCAACTCGACAACACATGACATATTTTGTTTAACGTATTTTCTTATTAAAATACCAGATTAATATTTTTATAAAAAAATATTTTTAAGGTGCTATTACTAATAAAACAAAAAATATGAAAATCCATTTGACTACAGGTAAACCTCATTTTATGCGATAACATTTGTGCATAAAAAATAATAGCAAAACACAGAAATTAGCAAAATTCTCTCAGGTTCGATGTACCTAAAAAATAGTTTAATTTAAAAGCGTAAATTGATGGTTACCTGTACATATATTCAAAGAAAATCTATGGGTTTATTTGTTGGTGTTGTTCATATACAAATCTATTATATGATAAGTATGACGAGACCACGAAAACTCGCAGAAACCACACACAAGACTACGACAATAGAAGAAAATAGCAAACAAAAAATATTATTCCACAGTGGTTGCTAAAATTAATATTATTGAAAAAATTAAAAATGGCGAACTATTTGGTTATACTCAGCAAAATTTTGCGAAAATTAAACGTTTAATTAATAAATTATTAATTAATTAAAAAAAAAAAATAATTTAAAAATGCATTAAACAAAATTATAAAAATCATTTAATACAAAATTACAAAAGGTCTTTAGTACTTTTTTCAAATTGAAATTTTTATATAATCAGAAAACAATATTTTGAATAAATGCTTTAGATTCAGGAAGCAATGAAAGAAGTTATAGCCACAGAATGACTACCATTTTTTTGCTGGTTATATACACATTAAAATAATCGTTTTCGAACGAATTTCTTCGATGATAAATGCCGTAATTCGACCCTTGCATTTCGTTTCTGTATCTGATGCGAGAAGTTTTCGCAACAAGAAACTTATACAAGGTGACTAAATAGATAATAAAGTTGATTGTATTTTGACTGGAAATTTTTTTCGAGCTTCTAACTTTTAAAGCTGTGGCACATTTAATTTTGTAAAATTTCTTATTAGATAGAGAAATATAAAGATTACAGCGACTTCTTTGGATTAGTATATATTTAATTGCCTCACCCTATAGAAAGCAGAACAGGATTGCGTTTTATATGTTTTTTTGCGAAGACTTTATCGTTGCGAAAAATACAGAAACGAGGTGCAGGACTTTAATGTAAATTTTGTTTAAGGAATGTAAAATGTTTTTTGAAAGACGTTGTTAAATAATATATATATTTTTAATTTAAGTTCCTTTCTTGTATAAGGATCACTAACAACTTTATAAAACCATCGTTTTTTTTTTGGGCAATACAAGGTATAAGCCTAATTTAGCAAGAAACGGAACAGTCTGGAGCATTATATTTGGATTTTTTCTTCGAGGAAGTGGTGGCCTAATTGTAAGTGTATTTATGATCAATGTCCCAACAAAATTTTGTGCAGATTACAAAGGTTCGGTAACAGGCTTTAAATTGTTCTCCTTTATGAGCAAATTTCCCCTATTAAGTAATGAGCAAAACTAATTTTCCCAATTTCAATCCTTGTTCATACATATAAAAAAGAACATAACGTTTTTTGCAGTGCGAGCGACATTGTTATGGTGTGATTGTACCAAAGAGTATGTGTTTTATATTTACAAACAGTCCCCGAAGAGACAAACTCATTAGAAAACTTTTTTTTTTTTAGAGATGTAGAAATTTTATTTAAAATAAAGCACAGACTTGCGAAATTAAAACTAAACTTTTTTTTCCAATTGAAAGTATATTTATTGGCAAAATTAATTTTTTAATTACTTAAGTCTCATTATTAAAATTTATTCTCTTCTATGAACCTAGAGACTGTAAATGGCGTAATTTGGTATACTCACCTACGTTTGCAATAGTACTAAACTGTCAAATGGAAGTCATTTGTTTTTTAAATTTTTGTCTGTTATAATTAGCCCAATAAAAATTGAAGTTTTACCTTTGAATAAAAGTTCTACACAGAGAGAAAAAAAAAACAAAATTAAATAATTTTTTTTTAATTTTTAAAATTAATGTTAATTATAATATGAATATCATTAAAGAAAGCATAATTCTATTAAAAATATTTTTTTCGTATTTAAATTTATACGTCAACATTTTAGATTTTATTTTCGTATTTTAAAAACAAGTAAAAACATATTTGAATTAAAAAGAAAACAAACTTAGTTTGATTGCAAGGCTGTTCCTATTTTATTTAATGTTTAAAAACACACTTTACTTTAAAATTTAATTGAGAGTAAAGGGAGTTTTCTTTACGAAATTAAAAAAAAAAAATAATTTTTCCAATCGAATGTATATTTAATGACATTATTTACATACTTAAGTCTCATCATTAAAATTCCTTCTCTTGTATGGACCAATTTATTAGCAAAAATGGTTTATTAGTTAATGGCGATTGCAACTTCTAAAAAACATCATTTATTAAAAACGCTGAAATAAATAATAAATGCATTTTTTTTAATTTTTACAATAATACATATCGCTTATCATAACTCAAAAAACTCGATTTTGCAGAAAACGCCTTTAAAGTTTTCAATTGAGCCTAACTACAGAGAAAGGCACAAAACACTTTTGGTCGCTTTTTAATAATAGAAAGAGATATCAATGACATTTTTTGATATGTTTTCAATTATGGTGTGGCCCATATTTCTGCATAGTTAACTAAAAAATCACATTTTTATACCTTTCACTATGTATGGTGAAATATACCCTATCAGTTTGTCATTCCAGTATATATAATCGTGATCCATATGAAATTTTAAGCTGATCTAGCGATGTTCGGTTGTCTGTTGAAATGGCGATCACAGCGCGAAGACGCAAGTGGGGGTGGTCATTTTTACCTAGATTAATGAACATCCTCCCGAGCAGTTTGGTATTGCAAATGAGCAAAATCAATCCAGCGGTTAAAAAGTTATGAGTGAAAATGTGAAGGTACCTCTAAATTTTTTATACAATTTTTAGTACAATATTATAGAAGCATCTGGTACATAATATATTTTCTCATACTTTTTCACCAGTCGCTTAGAAGTGTATATTTTGTATTCACCTCGAAAAATTTTTTTCACCACTAAAATTTTTTCAACCACAAAAAAATTTTTTCACCACTAAAATTTTTTTAACCACAAAAAATTTTTTCACCCCAAAAAATTTTTTTCACCTCAAAAATTTATTTTCACCTCAAAATTTTTTTTCCAACCACAAAATTTGTTATAGCACGCAAAAAAAATGTTCACCTCAAAAAATTTTTTTCATCTCTTAATTTCACTTCTAAAGTTTTTTACATTCTTTGTACATATCAAAAACAGTGACATTTTTTTGGGACTTTGGTGGAGGGTATTCAAAGATTCGGCACAGCCGAATTTAAGCTTTTTTACTTGTTTGACTTCCCTGTAGGAAGACTGGGGTCAAGTCACCACTTTCGTCGACTATTTTGGGTGACTTTTTGGTGACATGTCCACAAAGCGTCTATACTATTTATATTCCATTTTTGCAGCTGCAAAGCTGTGCTTCTTTTTGATTTTTTTATTGTTTTATTTTGTTGAAAATACATGTGCATAGCTGCATGCAAAATTAATGTTTTTAATAAAAATATAAAGAAAAATTAATTTAAAAGTTAAATATACAAATTTGAACAAAATATATAATGAGCAAAAGAAATTACAAAAAACTTGTGAAAAAACAATCAATTTTGTATAAAAATAAAAATAACAGGAAAGGGGCAACAATTTTTAGTGAAAATTGCAACTCTAGAGATTTTTTGGAGCCTGATGAAGATTTTACGGAGCCTGTGGATGATTTTAAGCAGTCTTTTGAAGATTTGTCTACTCCAATTTTTTTTACTTAAATGAACTTTAAAAAAAAAAAAATATTAATAAATATCTAATTTAACCAAATAAATGCACCTGTTTAATCTTATTTTCTTTCTAGTGTGGAAATCTAGTAAAAAGTGTAGACAAGAATTACCAAAATTTACTAGTGAATCTCTGGTTCCAATGTCAACACCTAGTCAATAGTTGTGTAGATTCGCAATGTCACGCACATGTTAAATGTCTACAGCAGAAACTGTTGCCTGTGGCATAATTAGTCAGTAGTACTGGTGACAAAGTCAATAGCGAATTAGTACAGTTCCACTATCGACATTTCCTACAGGACTGTCATAGTCTTGAAGTAAATGAGCGATATCTTGAGTATATAAAACACGATTATACACAAATTGCGTAGGGATAATATACTTACAACCCACCAATGTTTCACGTATCACAGTTTTTACAGCCTGCTTTTAAACCTATCCAAATTACTTTGAATTCGGTGGGTGTACCTTCATAGTTAGTGCTTTTGGTGCTAAAATTAAATATATTATAAAGATACGTTAGCCCGACAGCTACTTAGCAATATGTCGAATTACAAGATGTGCACCTACGACTGCGATTAAAATTTTTCATGATCTTGTGGTTGCATTAATTGATAGCATTTACAGATTTTATAATTCCATAATTTATCATTAAACCCACTGTGCATTATTGTATTTTTCATGGTTTTGTGGGCTCTCCAAATTACCTCAAATGCTGATGATGTTGATGATGGTGTGTGGACGGACGCAAGTTTTGACAGTGTACAATTGAGAGATGACTGTAGTTGCTAAAATTCGCTTGCCTTGGTCACTTCGAACGGTTTTTTTTTGAAATGCAAAAATGTTTGCGTAAGAGTTTTTTTATAAGAAATAAATTAAAATTATGAATTGTGTTTAAAATTACAAAAAAAAAAAAACAAGTGTTTTCAAAATGTTTGTAATAAATAAAATATTGAATCTTAATCTAAATCTAATAAATTAAAAACAAATTGAATATTTGAAAAAAAATTTAAAAAATTCTCTATTTTTGTTTTGCAGAATTAAACTTTCAAAATCAAGAACTAAAAATAAATTCATACGGGACATCTATTTATGTAATAATTTTATTTTTGTGTTCGTTAATATAAATTTTTGTGCGTTTTTGAATATTTAAAAATGTTTATATATATTTTTAAACAAAAAATCAAGTGAATGTCGGCATTATTATTTTTACATACAACATTTTGTTTATTAAAAATTTAAAAATATTTTTTGTATACATACATATATGATTTTCAATTTACATATTTTTTCTGAATAATTATGTCGGTTATTTTTTTTTTTCGGTTTCGTTAATGCGAAAATTAGAATATTACATTTTTACATGTTTTAAGTACTTGTTGTACATTTAAAAACGCGGCAAATCTTGTGGCAAAAAACTAATAAAAAATACCAAAAAAAAAAAAAAACATTTGCTGAAAACAGATCAGTTCACGGGTGGTCTGGAATTGGGTAATGACAAAAAATACTCGGATTTCAAAAAAAAAAAAAAAAACATTAGACAAATTTAAAAGTTATGACAATTTAAAGTTTTTTGTTTAAAAAAATAGGTGCCACTGGGAAAACTTTTGAAGAAACAACTTCAAAAATAAATATTTTACAAAAAATATATTAAAGCTTTTAAATAAATCCACTTTGAAAAAAACATAAAGTGAAATCAAAAGTTATGGCAGTTTTGGATGCAAAGCAAGCTATTTTTCCTAAATGCAGTAGTAAGTGTCGGCCCAGAATAACAACGTGATGTATTTTTCCATACAAATTGACAATTAAAACGCGCCAAGCGTTGCAGTTGTAAAATAAAATCTATTTTATTCTCAAAACGTTTTTTCATATTCTCTTGTTTTTTGTTTCTAATTCTCTTAACAGAGTTCCTGCATTTGAAAAGTTCTTTTGTAAACAAAAAGCATATGATATTCTATGGCTCTTATATTCTCTTTGTATACTCGCAAATGGACAACGTATATATAAAGCATCTTAGTATATTATTTTCTAAATTTGTATTAAAATAATTATTTTTTTTATTGTTTTTATAAAATTCAAATGTAAAAAAAAAAATTGGGTCGTTAATAAAGAGACATTGGAGAGTAATGAATTTCTAGGGTACTCTTTACACTAAAATAAACTTGACAGTTTATGCAGTCACCGTCGTTCATCTTTATTTTGGGCGCAACAATCGTTGCATGTCACGTTCTTTTTCTATGCCGACACTTAGGCATCACTGCAGCATAATAAAAGTAAAATGTTCAAAAAAGCGTCACTGATTTACGTCAAGTGCTTTTTTACTCAAACAATCGACCGTGCTGCCCCATATTTTTGCAACGTTGGCATCATTTATATTTCTGATGTAATAGTGTGGAATCAGGTTTCCTTTTCGTTTTAATTGATTTTTAATAATCAGAAGTCGTTTCATTTTTAAATTCTTTTTTTATTATAAGTTAACAAAAGGTTGTGATTATTACCAGCAAGATTTTCAATAATATTTGTTATTGTGGTTAAGATTTTACACTTAAAAATGCAGTGTAGATAGTGTTTTAGAGAAGTGGGACATTTTGTCGATAAAGTTGGGTTATGTTTTCTTTATATGACACTGTTAAGAATAAGAAAAATAAAAATGCCTAAATAAACAAAAGGTGCCTTCAAAAAATATATTAAAAATATGGTATGAATAGTTTATGCGAAATTCACACACAAAGTTTAATGGAACTGCCACTGTTCCCTGACTCTTTCACTACCTGGTTTAAGCTTTATAGCTAATGAAAAGATATAAAAACACACATATTTCTGACAAGTCCTCGCCGATTTTCTGTGTTTTGTGCAATCTAGAATTCAAATAAGCGAATTCTTAAATATTTTTGACTAAACAATTTAATTCTACTGAAGTTTCTACTCCATCAAAATTTGTTGATAAGTCAAATTAGAAACAAAATTCCATGTTATGTTTAGTTTTTTTTTATTTTTTTCATAGAGATGAAAATGTTTTCGAATTAAAAGCAATTTTATTTTATTATTTTATAACACAAGTAACGTCATAGTGCTTGTTGGGAAAAATTTTCTTTATATCTCAACATAATTTTCTTTTAGCTCGATACACTTTTACCAGAGATATTCAATACTAAGAATTGTCCAGCTCCTTAAAACAGCCATCAACCACAAATATATTACCACTAAGCAAAGGAAGCTAAATCTGATGAAGCAATTCGAACTTTAATTCATTGATTTTGGCCAATTTTTTCCATGTTTTCAAATTCACAGATCTTGGCGCCTTGAAACTCAAAACTACTGCCGTCATGTATTTATTTACAGAAATCTTCCATTTATTTTATAGAAATCTTTAAAAGCCCATATATTTTTATGATATTTTTAGAGTTTCTTAGAAGCACCAATTTTTTATAACAAATAACATTAAATTGTTATAACTTTTAAATACAAAAAAAGTTTTTTCTGAAATCGAAAAAATATATTGCTTTCCCTATACCCACTTCTTTGTGGAGTATTTTTTTTTGTCAATACCTAATTCCAGACCACCTGTGAGTGTGCCAAATATAAACAACAGATTTAGTGTTAAAAAATTTAAAGGGATTTTGTGTATTGTCATTCGAAATGGAAAACAACATAATTTATATTTTAATTTTTTTTACAAGAAAGCAAAACTGATAGTTTTGATAACAGAACGATTCAATTTTATGGAGAAATATAGTTCAATGCAGTGCTTCATAATTACCAAGCTTTGTTTTAAATTTTTACAGGGAAACCAATAAAAAAAACGCCGAAAATTTAAAACATTTTGTATTCGAATTTTGCTCATTAAACCCTATCAATTAAAAAAACCGAATTTGCATATTTTGTTAGTTACGTTGTTTTGCTTTTCGTTAAACGAAATGCATACACTCACCAAAAAAAGTCTGTAATGGCAACTGCAAATTTTGCTGTTGCTAATTTGAGCCCAGCGGTATTTTTTGCTAATCTTAGCAACACATGTCTGCTGACATATATAATGATGAAATTAGTAGAAAAGTTTATAGTCGCTTCTAAATTTTAGTAAACTTTTTGTAAAGCTATATTTAAAATCTGTTTGCTAAAATCAGCAAAAATATTTATTAAATATTATTAATATAAGTACAATTAAATTGGTAAAAAATATTAGTAAGCGCTACTAAATTTTAGTATAATGCTGTAAACTCAATGAATTGTGAAATGTAGCAAAATTTTAATTTATAAAAAAATATTATTAAAATGCACAAATTAACTTAATTATTTTTAGATACACTTGTTACACTTTAAAGCTGCAAATTTCTTTTGAAATTGCCTTACGAATTCGAATATACAAATTTATATTTTTTTATAGAGCAACATTTTTTTATTTTATTTAATTTTTCAAAAAATATTTTAGACAAAATTAAAAAAAAAAAAAATTTAAAGGCTTAAAAAATAGTAAAAACATAAACGAATTTATCATTTGGTTTTAATTTGATATTTTTGTTTTGAAAAATATTTTTAGTAAATTTTTTGAAGTTAAATTTTAATTGCTTTAAGGGCTGATTTTTAGAACTTAAATATTGTAAGTGGATGTCCTATTTTTGGACATGGGAAGTATTTTTACTTCCGATCCCTTTTTCCAACCTATGTAGTATTTTAAGGTAATTTAAGTTTGTAGAAATAAAATTTCCTTCAATATTAATTTTTTTTAATTAGAATTTTTTTTTGCTTATTTCAGCAAATCAGTTTACAAAAATTTGTAAAATGATTTCTAAAGTTAGCAAAAAAATTGTTATGATTCTGTATTTTGTAAAATGTAAATAGCAAAAATAGTTTACTAAATAATAATTTTTTTTTACTAACTGATGAAAATAGTAAAATGGGATTGAACACCGTTTACAAATTTTTCAACTAACTTTTTTTCTGAGGTTAAAAAATTAATAAAAACTGCATAAATCATGTTAAGATAATAACTAAAATAAATTTGTAATTATTTGAATTTAAAGTCAGGGCTGTCATTAGGTATATAAATAGAATATATGCAATAGAAAGTTTTAATTAACAAAAAAAATAATTAAATAAAAATTCTAAAAGTTTTAAAATCTGACGAAATCAGGTTAATGTATCTATAAAAAAAATAAAAAGGACTTATTTTTAAACAATTTTATAGTTACATCTACATGATATAAAAATTACGTAGATAACATTTAAAAATATTTTAAAATCAAGCTGAAACAACATTAAATTAAATAAATGGTGTTGCAAAATTAAAAAAAAAAAAATAAAATAAAAAACAGTTTTTTTATTGAATCATAAAGTACACTCAAAAAAAAGTTAGTATAAAAATTTGTACTGATTTTTAGTAAAAAAAAATAATATTTAGCAAATCTCTTTGCTATTTACATTTACAAATTACAGAATTTTTACAGAATATTTACAAATTTTTGATGCTAATTTCAGAAATCATTTTACTAATTTTTGAGAGCCGATTTGCTAAAATTAGCAAAAACAAATACTAATTTTTAAAAAGTGTATATTGAAAAAAAGTGCATATTGTCACATAGATAAAAAAAGGGATCGAAAGTGAATATACCGGCTTATGTCTTAAAATAGGACATCCACTTAAAATAGCACTAAAAAGTTTTTTTGGTTCTAAAAATCAGCCCTAAAAACAATTGAAATTTGATCTTAAAAGTAAAAAAAAAAAATTGACTAAAATATTTTTCAAAAAAAATAATATAACAAAATGATAAATTCGTTTATGTTTTTACAATTTTTAAGCCTTTGATTTTTTTATTTTAATTTTATCTAAAATATTTTTTTGAAAAAATAAATAAAATAAAAAAAATTTTACGCTCGAAAAAAAGATAAATTTGAAATTTTGTACTAATTTTAATAATATTTAGTAATTCTTTTTGCTGATTTTAGCAAACAGATTTTAAATCCCACTTTACAAAAAGTTTACTAAAATTTAGTAGCGGCAGCTAATTTTTCTACAAATTTCATTGTACTATAAGTCCGCAGACATGTGTTGCTAAGATTAGCAAAAAATTCCGCTGGGCTCAAATTAGCAAAATTTCCCGTAAACACAGCAAAATTTTCAGTTGCCATTACAGACTTTTTTTGGTGAGTGTACATAAAGAAGTTCGTACCAGAAATAAAGTTTTCCGTACACCTTCGAATCTAAATTATTTTTGCAATGTAGTTTCGAAAAATATTTTCAAATCAAGCAGAAACAACATTAAATTAAATAAATGGTGCAGCAAAATTAACTCAAGATTTGAATTAAAAAAAGTTTTTTTTTATTGAACCATAAAGTACAAAAAATAGTTCGTACCAGAAAAAAAATTATCCGTACACCTTCGAATGTAAATTATTTTTGCAATGTAGTTTGGATTTTGTTTTGCCGAACATTGGGGTCGCCTTGTTGATTTCTTGGTTATATCTTCGACGTTTATGTTACAGTCGAATCATAGAGTGTGTTGTATCGATGTTTTTCTCTCGAGGGAATACTAATAAGCCTGTCACACAAACATAGCTAATCGTGCATGTTTTGAAAATAGTGACTTATTTATAACGCAAAATTTTTCAAATTCACCTAATTGTAAAAACGGTGTTTTTGAATTCGTACGATTTTAGTGTTTATGTTCGAAAAATATTTTATTTGTTAACCTCCAAAAAAAATCTTGGTTTTACGAAATTCCATTCCGTTTAATGCGAACAATAAATTCCAGTTTTGTTTTTTGAGCGAAAAATTAACTTTCCCCTTTTTTTCTAACTAAAATTTACTAAAATGGATCTAACGCGTATTCTGTTACCCGGATGATAAAACTAAATGCATATTTGCAATCCTGAGAAAATGATCTTTAATTTTAAACCCCCTTCCCCACCACAAACAAATTTTCTTTCAAGGGGGTTTTATATTCTTCTTTATTTTTGAGAGTTCCCCGAAAAAGTAAAGTTTTACTAAAAAATTTACATATTTTTGATGTTTTTTAAAAACTATTTTTTTAGTGTTAATAAATGGTAAAAATACGCTTAAAATTAATAAAAATAATTCCAAATTTTATGATAAAAAACACAAACAAATTGAATTCGCCTGCTAACCATCTGGCGAATTCAATTAGTAAAAAAAAAACTAGTGAAAGTGAATTGAAGAACACCAAAAAATCTAAATTTGTTTTATTTTTTGCGTAATGGTATTTCAGAACATAGTTACACGATGAACTAAAACTTTAAAATTTAATTTTTAGAATTAGGATTAATCCAAACCTTTAACAATTCAGTGGTTCTAATCAATTTATGTATTTCTTTTCATTTTTGTTTTCTTTCTAGATATCAATAAACCATTAAAACTAAATAGATAATAATAAAATTAACAATGCGAGTGATAAATAATTCAAATAAAGTGAAGCAAATAAATTAACCATAATTTTAAAAATAAAATTAAAATTACTAATACAATAAATAGTAACGATACACGATAATTAATAATTTAAAAAACAAAACTACACAAAATGCATGCACAAGCTCAAACACAGTCAAACGCCAATAGAAGGCAATCACCAACTCCTTCACATCCGATTTATGCCAATGAAGGTTTAAGTCCAAAAAAGACCGTTTTAATAATTGTAACAGTCGTTGGTTGTATTGCTATATTATGGCCAAAAGTATTCTATCCCATGATGTTTGCTCCAGCTCCACCAGCAACAACAAAAACAAATATTAAGGAATCACATCGGGGATCAGGTGGTAAGTCTTAAAAGTGAATTAAAATTGATATAAACTATCATGTTGTGTATTCGAATTTGGAAAATGGATTTGAAATCACTTTGATATGTAAAACATGACGGTTAATAATTTTTTAATTTGAATTAATTTTTTAATTTTTTTAAATATTATTTTATTGTAAATCTGTTGTTTGTAAAATAAATAAATGGCTGTAGGATGCTGTGAAGTGGTGCTTAATAGGGAGGAATTTTTCAATGCTACCACACCAAAAAAACCAAAACCTTCAGATGAACCCGCAATAGAACCATATGGACCACAATTATATCGTAAAAGTTTAAATATTTATACTGGTGAAATAAGTACGTTAAATATAAGAGTGAATTTCTGCAAATGCACATTTGAATGGTGAAATTAAAAAAGTTTTAATTCATTTGAAAAACTAACAACATGTAACATAACTAATTGCAACATGTAACGGGGAATATTATCTTCATGATATTCATGAATTTTCGCATAAAATCAATAAAATTGCACTGAAACTCGCCTATAGAAACTTTTCAGTAAGTTGACTGATACTTTTCAAGAAGTTAGTGAAAAACTTAATTTTTTGCATTGAAAAATTCATACATTCCATGAAGCAGATTAATTTAAAATGAATTTCGCAAAAAGTATAAAGCTATTCATTAATTTTAAGAAATTTTTCATTAGTTTACTGAAAAATATCGTTATCATTATCCGTCTGTGTTAATAACAAAAATCTGATTAGAACAACATTTGCAACCAGATAATAAAAATCTAGATTTAAAAAAAAAATAAACAAGATTATGAAAATCTAGTTATATGTAAGAAGATTATGCAGTCAATTAAAATGGGGGCTTTAATGATTTGAAAATTTTCTTTAAAACCCCAATACGATAAAAAGATCTCTAATAATATAACACTTTTTTAAAGTTTGCTTTAAGTAATAATTGTAATATCTATAAATATAGTTTTTACACTGTCTGATACAATTTTGTTACGGTTATGATTTTAAATGCCAAAAGAAAATGCATTTTTTTTTTGTTTATTAACAAATCGTTTTTGTGTACATTTTTAACAAATTTTCATAACAAGTTTTTATTTTTATCTATTATGAGTTTTTTGTTGTTGTTGTTTATTTTTTACTTTTTTTTTTGCCTGCAAATTTCACTTTCAATTGAATTTATAATTATTTTTATTTTATTTTTTTATTTCTTTGTTTAATTTTTAATGCTTTAATTAATTTTGAAATTTGCTGTATATGTTGTTAAAATTAAAATTTAATGTATTTTTTCATACAGGTTTACGTCAGGAAAGACCCTCGCATTTACATCCGGATTCTGTATATCAAGCAATGAGGGAACGTGGTCGTGCTATACCGGCCACACCAACGATACCGATTGTCGAACGTAAATCATCACCTAGTAATCCGCCACCTCGCATAGTTGAAGGCAGAGTAAGTTTTAACAAAATTTTATATTTTAGGCCTAAGCTGACAACAAAAGTGCCTAAAATTGCTTTGAAAAGTATTTTCAAATTTCATAGTAAGCCCCATCGCACAGTGGCGCCATTTGAGTTTTTTTTCGTTGCAAAAATCATAACTTTTGAACCAAATGAGATAATCAAAAAATTTAAAAGGCATATGATAGATAATTGATCAACCTTATGGGTTAGCAAAGTTGAAATTTGATTTGAGCCCCAAAATACGTATTTTCGTAATTTTTTTATTCAAGTTTTCAACTTTCAAATTCCAATCAAATTTTAAATCGAAAATTTGAAAACGACGAAAATACGTATTTTAGGTATCAGTCTCAGTATGAATGGGGTATTAAAAACTTTTATGACTTAAAATTATTTCAGAAAAGATTATAACTTTTTTTTTTATTTATTTTTATAATTATTTTCTAACACTTTTTGTGACTTTACATGCCGCAGTGATGAAATAAGTGGATCGATTAGGGACTCCTGTGCTTCTTCAAAAAGCTCTCCAATTGGCAAAGTCTGATATTCAATTATATCTTTGCCATGCGACAATATTTTATGAACTGTCGGGGTCATCTTTTTTCTGTGGATATAATTCTGCTAAAAGTGATGCAGTTTTCGAAGCATTTTCTCCATATTTTTCAGATCAACTTTTTCCCTGCATTTTAAAACATTCAAGATCGTTCCCAATCTCTTAACGATTTGATTGTTTGTTTCAGTGATTCGAGTTACAGCCTCATCATTTTTAAAAAATCTCCTAGAAGTGTTTTCATCGTTTAAGTTTCCGTATTCGTACTTGAGACAGTCTACTTTTAGTCCAACTTGTTTGATAAACGCATCCTGTATTCGATTCTTTCTGATGCTTTCCTTGTCTTTGTTTAAGATGTTTTTTAATCAAAGTGTTCCCCCTCCATAAACATTATTCTGGATTTCGAAACATGCTTGCATCCGTGTAAAATGTCAGCTCCATCTCATATTTCTCTTTAGAAAGTTCCAAGTCCATAAATAAAGCCAAAGCTTCTTCGGAACCATAATTTTTAATCCTTTTTAGTCGCAGTAGTCTTGCATTTGCAACAGATTTTGTAATCTGCGACCTTACTTTTTCATCATCCTTTGTATATCTAATGGACAGCGCTTCCGATAAATGTTCCATGGTCAAATCGTTGGTGGAATCAGTCAGTATCCTGTTTCTTGTAAAATTTGAAAACTCCTTCATGTATTTTCCTGGCCTTCCTCTTGCACTTCCGGTTGATGTGCTGGGTTCATCTTCTGTCAATGTACACAGGATGGTATCATTATTAAGCCAGTCCTTTTGTTTGGAGATGAATCTCTCAGTCATGCGGTTTGCTTTTATCCATCATGAAAAGTTTATTTTTTACAAATATTTTCGCTTCTCTGTATATTGCCCTATAAACTATTAAGTTTGTGGTTGACTTCTTAAACAGGTCGAATAATTTAAAGTAGTTCAACGTCATGTTTGAGTTGACTTTAAAAAGAACAAAAGTCATATATCTTAACAATAACGAACGAGGTAAAGGAATAATCATAGAACTTGCTTTGAAAATATGGCAAATTAGGAATTTATAGTTGTTTTTATTTTTCATCAAAGTTGAGAAATATTGAAAAAATTAATAGTTGGTAAATATCGACTTACCTGGACAAACACAAAGTTAACAGTACAATTTTTTTATTCTTTTCTTAATAAAAAGATATATCAATAGAATCAAAAAGAATGACGATCCGTCACCTAGCTTTCGAGATATTGTATCTGAAAGCGGACCAAATTACCGAAAAATGCTCTGTTATTTTTGAACACGGAAAATCTGTCAAATTTGAAGGGCTATATCTTCTGAACCAGCATATTTGAAATCATTGGACAATTTCCTATACAATAGGTTTATTCAATATTTTTAAGGGGCACATGCAATTTTTAAATTTTTGCAACCTCACTTGCTCTACAGGGCGCCACTGTGCGTCGATTAATTTTCACGCTAAGTGAAAAAAATTGTATATGATAAATATTCACTAAAAACTTTTTTATGTGAAGTGAATTCTGTGACTGTTGCGAATATCTTAAAATCGTAATATTCTATTAGCTTTTCCCAGTCTTTTTGGAATTTTTAAATATTTTGAATGACAGATTTATTAAATAAATCATTTACATTTAATATCATTTTAATGTTTGTTTACTTATTCATTATTATATCCATTTTTTAAATGATTTAAATTTACAAAATCTGTTCCATACGAGTTAAATAAGAAAAATTAACCAATATATTTGTTTTTGCAAATTTCCTCTATTCGCCCACCAACTTTTGGGTTACTAAATGCAAAAACAAAATATAAATGTAGTAAAACAAAAAAAAAAACATTATGACGAGAGACATTTTTCACGGTCAAAAAAATCTTTTCCCACATAAAATGTTTGCTCACAAAAAAGAAAAAATAATATAATTATAATTTCTCCAACAATTAACATCAAAGAGAGAAAAAGTAATACAAAAAGCGATAAGAATTCGAAAAATATTTAAATTATTAGGTAAATTAAAACTAACTTTTAATATTTCATTCATATTTTCTTATTTCTGTTGTAATTATTTAAATTTTGTCTTAAAATGATTAGGGTAAACAGTGTTGGTCATGAATTTTTATTATGGGTGCTTAGGGTGTTCAATTATTTGAGATTTTTCATAACCCAGTTTTCGGTTTTTCCGAATAGTTACAAATTAACAAATTTGAAAACCCGGTTCAATACTAAGCTAAGAAATTTCGTGGTCTCGACTAGGATTTTTTTTGTAGTCGCACCATTTGGCATCATGGCATCATGGCATCATGGATGGCTAAAAATTTGGTAGTTTGTTTATCCTTGCTTATAGGGTCCTTGATTGTAATAAATATACCTATTTGTAGGAGAAATTTAGTGGTATCTTCACATTTTCACTCAATTTTTTTAACCGCCGTAAGGATTTTGCTCACTTTCAATTCTAAACTGCTCGGGACGATGTCCAATAATCTGGGTAAAAATAGGTACCCCCGCTTGCGTCTTTGCGTCGTGATCGCCATTTCAACAGACAGACGGACATCGCCAAATCGAATTAAAACTGCAAACGGATCACGAATATTTATAATTTATGGGGTCATAAATCTATATTTCGAAAGACAAACTGATATATACCCTCACCATATATGGTGGAGATTCTTGGCGTCAGCTCACAAAATGGTACACCCAGAAAACAGTATCAGTTGTGGACACCGAATTTGTTGTCAATCAAATTCTGGCTGTTACGACAACTATCTTCATATTAAATTATATTTTTAGAGGGGAAAGCGAATTTTCGGTTGTCTAATTTAATATTTAAAATCCACATAAATATTATTACGTTCCACAAAATTTTATTTTAAGAAAAATTTTATTTTTAGGTTTTTCCGGTATCGAACCTAGACAGATTCATAATTCACACTCCTACCTTCTGCACCACAATTTAATTTAATTTTCTTTGATTTATTTGTTATTTAAACATTTGAATATTTTATTTTAATTAAAAAAAAATGTTTTAAATATTTGCCTTTACCGGGATTTGAACTTGGAAATTAAAAGTACTTGGCTAGCTCTGTACCCACTAGTTTACAAACACTTATAAATTTTGATGACTAATTTTAAATTTAAATAATTTTTTAGGAAAAAATGTATAGCAGAAAATTCGTTTACAAATATAAATCGTTAGTGGCTTCTCTAGTTAATACAATCCACAATTCGGTTGGTTCAACTAAAACCCTAATTTAATGATATATTTGATCAGTATTTGTAGTAACCTCTTTCGAACATCGACAATTTTTTAATAAATTTAATAAATAGTACTAATTTTCTATTAAATTCACTAAATAAATGATTGCTTCTACTGTACGCAATTTCTAAACGAATTTTGTTCGTAAAGTTGATTGGAAATACCAATTATTGAATAATAGTATTCTTTATTGGTTCCTTTTCCCTCTTTAATTCCCAATGACATATTTTTGGTATAATAATGGATTATAGGTTATTCCTTTCAAATAAATGTTAATGGTTTTGATCGAATTGCAACCAATCTTTTTCTGAGTGTACAATAAATGGTAAATGATTTGTGAATGATTTGTCAAGCAGTGAAATTTTGTCGGCTTTTACTATACAAAAAAAAACTCTTACAACAGAGGTCTGCTGGTTCTGTTCCTCATATCGGGTCTGCTGTTGAGGAGAACAAAAAAGCGACGTTTTAATTTTAGCCCCATTTTTTTGTGTATTGCATTTCCTTTATGTTGATTTCAAAAACCAAAATGCAAATTACTAAAAGGTTCTATAACGAAAACTTCATAAAATTTTTATACACTAAAAATTATATTAGGCCCTCAAGATCTTATTATTTTTAAAAAAAAACCCTAAAATTCAAGGTACCTTTTCCAACAAAGAAATCGTAAGATTCTAAGTTTTTTCCTTTAAAAACTAATTAATTCGGTGGATTTTTTCATGGAAAAGCCTTCAGATTCTGTTATCTAAAATTTTGAGCAGATTTTTTGAAAAATTCTTCAAAATTTATGGCCGTTTTCCTTTAAAAAATTACTTTTTTGTATGAAAAATATTTAAGAATTCCAGTTGTGTATGTAGGATTGTCCACAGAATCTAAAGAGTGTTTTATGGAAAACTTCCTTAGAATCTTTAGGGAAGTCTTTAATATCTCAGAATCAGAATCTATAGAGTTTTCTGAAGATAAAAGTTATTAGGATCTAAGAGTTTTGTCTAGTAAAAGTCCTCAGATTTTGAGTTTCGCTCTAAAAAGAAACTAAGTTTTTTTCTGGGAACATTTTTTCAAAATATTAAGTTTTTTTATAGAAAAAAAAAACCCCAAAATATGAGGCTTTTTCTGTAGAAAAAAGACTTCAGAATCTTGTGCTACTTTAATGGGAGAAAATACTTAGAAACTGAAGGTTTTTCTATAGGTAAAAGCTGTTTCCTTGAGTAAAGTTTTTGAAATTTTTTTTTCAAAAATTCCCTGAGGATCCGAATTTTGTCTTATGAGGAATAAGTTCTCACATCTAAACGTTTTTAAGGAAAACTACTCAGAATCGAATAGTTTTCAGAATCAGATGGTTTTACTTTAGATTCAGCGGTTCCTTAATTCGTCAGAATATATATTTTATCTTTACTCTTGTAAAAGATATCTTTAATATTTCATTTGAGAATTTCTTTTTTTCGTAACTTTTTTTTTGTAATATGTATCTATTTATATTTTATTCTCTACTAATTAATAAAAACTTCAAATGGAAACAGTGTTTAACTCGTAAAAAATAACACCATTTCAATGTATATGGTTTTTAAAAAAATAGATTAATTTTTGAGCTTAATACAAATTTTAAACTCGTTTTTCTAATTTATTTTTGAGTAGAAAATAAAGGGAACTGCATGATATTTTGGAATATTTTTTAAGCTCATTCTGGGAACATATAAAAAAAAACCTTTTTTAAAAGGCACCAGTTATGAATTTTATAAATAAAAACAAACATATTTTTTGATGTTTCTTTTCTATTTTTAAAATGAGGTTTTGCAAATGTTCAGTTTCTAATTTATATACAGTTTCGAGAACATTTATTAAAGGTATTTTTTTTCAAAAAAGAGTGCATTGGAAAGCAAAAATCTAGGTTATTCGATATGCGAAAAAATAAATAATAAAAAACCCTAAACCGATAAAGCTTTAAATCGGTTTCAATCGACTTTAAAAAACCTGTTCGGTCACCCTAACGTATATTATATTAATTTTATTCTTTTTAACGTTGTGTATACATACATACAAATAAACAAAAACATAATTAATAAACTATTAATTTAATTAATTATGATTCATTTTTGCTGTTTTATGTTTTTCAAAATACTTTTATTTGTTACTAATTTTAGGTATGTTTTCATTTATTTTTTTTAGCCTGGACCGATACCCGGCATGCGTCCTCCAATGGGTGCTGGATCAGTGTATCAACCTCAGGCCAAGGGTCCAAACAGTATGGGTATTATAATGCCTTTATATACCATAGGTATTATTGTATTCTTCGGATATACTATTATGAAGGTTTGTATATACATTTTTTAATTTAATAACACTAGCTTACAAACAAATAAATATTTCTGCACAGTGCAAAAGTACCGATACAATAGGTTTGTTTTTCCAAATTTTTTTAAGGTGTGGAACTTTTATTTGAAATAAAACAGAATTATAAAATTAAAAAAATTTTCCCAATTGAAATGATATTTAATATCAATTAATTATTTAAATACTTAATTATTTAAGTTTTTACATTTTTTTATACTGTAACCCATTTACAGTATTTTTGTCCACTGCCCTACATTAGCAATATAAATAAATTGTTAAATGGAATTAATTTCTTATAGAAGTAATTTTTTATGCTTAGCATTATCTGATATATCATAAAGAAAAGGTATTTTTTCATGATAGAAAAATAAATTTTTTAATTAAAAGTTTTACAACACTAAAAAACACCCTTTACTTAGATGTAAAATTCGAAAAAAAAACCTATTGTACCGATACTTTTGCACTCCGCATAATCGTTAACAGCCGTATGCATAGACATTTAGTTGGTTCTTTTAACAAAATTATAATTATAAAGAAAATTTGTTGTTGTTTTGTATGTTAATTTGATTGTGTTATAAAAATCAACAAAGTGTCTATGCATACGGCTGTAAGTAATAAGTCGACTAGAAACGACCATTGTGTCAGTGATGGGATTTAAAAATATTTGTTTTGTGCCAAGTTTATAACTTTTATGTGCCAAATAGATCAGCATTGTACCAAAACAATTTTTTTTTGTCACTCAAACAAAATATCAAAATATTTTAAAATTTTAATGGAAAGAGTTTTCTCAAATTTAAGATTTTTTTTTACTAGTGACGTTTAAAATTAATGAGAATTTTAATTTCCAAGAAAAAAATATTACAAAATATAATTTTTTTTATTAAAAAAATTAGTAAAAACTATACAAAATCTATGTATTTTTCAGAGTATAAGCTGTGCGTATGTTGCAAGCTACAACGTTGGCTTATGCCATTTCCATATAAATTTGACTTAAGCCATAGGTGTTAATTCGGTGGCGCCCGAATATTAACGAATATTGCCGGTAATAAATATGTACCAAATCAGTATACACTGAAGATATCATGATTTTGACATTTTATCAGGCTTGAAAGACTTGGGGGTTTGTCCCCAAATTTTGTTGATCTTGGCGGCAAAAATTTTTAATGGGGACACTGAATTTCTTTTTTGGTGATTTTAAAAACATTTTGGGGATTTTTAGTTGATAATTGAAATTTCTAATAATTTTTTTTATTTTCCGGATAATTATTTTAAGTTGTCACAAATCCCTTTAATGTTTACATAATTTCATGTGATTTATTATGAATGTAATATAAAAAATAAATAATTTCACATTTCTAAAGATACAATAGTAAAAATTCTCACTGCATTTGTAATACAACAAAAATAATATTTTTAAAAACTTCGTTGCCTGACGATTTTCTTAAGCAAGGATGAAGTCCAGATAGGGATCAGCTCACAGCAATTTCTTTATTAAGTTTTGGGATATAACCACACTTATTTCCTTTAATGCAGTTAATGTTAAAAATAAATTGAAAATGTTCGAGTTTTTTTTTAGCTTAAATCAACCTTATTTACTAAGTACTATTTATAGAAAAAAATTATCAATTTAGTTGAAAATTAAAGTCTTTAGATTAAGAATCTTGTAATATCACTACAATAAGTGTAAAAAATTTGTGAAATTTTAAAATGAAAAATTCTCTAAAAGTATATTATTCTATGGTTTTTTCTAAAAAATCTCATAGTTTGAAGCTTTCGCAAGTATTTTTACTCTACTTACTTAAATCCGTTTTTGTTATAAATGGGGGTTTTCATTTATCTGAGGACAATAAAAAAATTATGAGGCAAATTGAAATTTTTTTAAAGAATGTAATTAAATAAATTATTTTTTTTTATTAAATTTTTGGAAATAAAGGAAATGTGCCAAAGTAGTCTTAATTGTATCAGTATAACAATCAACATTCGATTGTGCCAAAAACGGAAAAATTGTGTCACAAAGCCCATCACTGTTGTATTTGTGTATTTATGTACATTAGGGTGGCATTACATTATACATTGTGTTTTATTTTTAATTTGCAAATAAGCCTATTTGCAATATTGTGGTAGTTGGTATTTGCATATAATAAAAAGTTAAGCAAAATAGGATGCCCTAAGGTAAAATTTTTAGAGTTTTGAAACAAAAAAAAATAGTCATGACACATTGTTTCTTATAAAATTAAGTATAATAAATACGAATCTGCTTCAAGGTATGGTGATTTTTAGTTTAATTTTGCTGAATTTAGGAAATATCTCAATTTTCAGCAAAATGTTCACGATATCTTCAACAGTTTTAGCGATTTAAAAAATTTGTTTATATACGTATTCAGCAAATAAATTTAATTAGGATTGAAATGTCAAAAGAAATAATATATTTTTTTAATTTCTTCCAAAATTTTTAAATTTTTACCGCAAATGTACACTGCTTAGAGTTACCAAGTTTTAATAATATTAGTAACAATATTTTACCTAGGCTTTTATGAACATCTTAAATTAAAATGTTAATGCCACCCTAATGTCATTGTACTATAATAAAAAAAATTCCAACCCTGTATATTAACGTAGTATGTGTTATAATATTTTTTTAGTGGTTGAATATTTATTTTTCTTTATACATTTTTGTGTATTTTTGAATTCCCGTTGAGTTTACGTTTAATTTCGTACTTAATATTTAGTTTTAGTTTGGTTTAATCACTCTGGCTTCTCTTCAGTTGTCGAATAAATCTTTCGCCTTTTACTAAAGATTTCCGTGGAGAGGAGCACTCTAATGAGTCTATACTAAATTTTTTCAAAGGCCTTCCGAGAGGAGGGTCCATAAATAATAAATTTAATACGGGGTGAACATTGCAAAAATTTGATGCCTCGGTTGACGCCTCTTTTATGTGCCAGTACTTATATGAAAACTACGACGTGCTTTGTACCTGTGTTATTTTTCTGCACATTTCCTTAATCTTTTGTTTTATTTTTGTTCATCCTTCTTCCTGGATTTTGTTCCACCATTTTATAAAACGTTATACACATGACTGTTGGAATAACATAATACCGAGTGGTGGTGTTGTTGTTATTTGAATACAATAAGTTTTTTGGTGGAGAAAGGTTGATTCAAAGTCCCAAATTAAAATCTGGTAATTTTTTTGGTTGTGGCGAGCACAATCGGATCGGAACCTTTTCAGAACATTAACAAAATTTGCGTGATTCTTACGGCTTAAAAGCTACTACTTTTAATGAGAGACAAAAAAAACTTGTAACATTTTTTAATTTAAAAAGTAATAATGAATTTTAAATTTCAATAAAAAATGCCAAAAGTTTATTATAAGTTTTTTTTGTCTGTCCTAAAAGAAGTAGTTTTTGAGATACGAGGTTTGCGTAAGTAAAACCTCGGTATGTTTACCCACAATTTTGTCTATTCACAGCTATAGAGTTGAAACAGTGTTAAGAATTTCAGTATTGAGTACCCAATACTTAAAAGAACTCAATACTTTCAGAGTTGTATTTTTATGTATAATAAGGATAATTTAGTTAATTTGATCTGAAAATTAATTAACAGTGTTGAAAAACAAAATGTTCTTATTATTTTATCCCCTTAAATTTTGTTGTCATCCCCAACAAATTCAAGAAATAAAATCCCTAACCTGGGCATAAATCCCCTAAACTGAAAACACTGCTCGAAATTTTTCAGAAAACCATAACATTTTTTTAAAACAATTTCATATTTAACAAAACACTAAATTTTATTTTTATTTCCTCGAGTCTAGATAGCTTTCAAGAAGCAAGTACCAAATGCCCCATATGGAGCAGCACCTGCTGATCCCAACTTCCGTAAAGAAGTTTTTGGTCAAGAAAATGGCAGACATGTTGAAGACTTAAATAGCTCTAAATTGGGTAAGTTCTGTTTTTAAATTAGATTTTCTTCATAAAGAATTTTAAGTAGTTATTAAGTAAAGTAGCACATATGTAGAAAATTTTTAAAAATCCCTTATTCATTTTTTAAAAATAAATGCTTTCCAACATAAAACTGTCCAAAACAAAAAAAAAAAAAAATGTATCTTTTATGAAATCCTGTCTGATATACAGGATGGCGGGAACATCAAACAAGTAAGATGATGAATACTACTTTCTATCTTAAAGACACTTCTATCAGTTAATTTTTAAACTGATTTTATTACTTTGGCCAATCATTTTTAAAAAATATGTCCTCTAAGAGATTTCTTAAAAATAAAATTTTATAATTAAGCTGCTTTAAATGTTTTTTTTTTTTTATATTTAGTATTGTGTAAATAAATGTCCTTATAATCCTTGTAGCATTTTAGATGTTTTTTATACAATTTTTTTTTTTAATAAAAAACTCATTAGTAACCCATAATATTTTTACTTTTTTTGTTTTTATTTTATTTTTAATTGATGTAACGTAAAAAATTGTAAAACCAAAAAAAAAAAAAAAAATATTCCTCTTATTTTAACTACAAAAAAAAAAAACTACAAATAAAAAATTTCTAGGAACTAATCTCCAAAAACATCCTGCAGATATAAGCATCACGCAGCCGCAACGTAATATTGGCAGTGATTTATATAATGCTAGCATATCGGCCCAAACAGCTGCTTCCAATTTATCCTCCACGCTGAAACAACATAATTTACAGCAACAACAACAACAATTGGCCTCCAAGTTATTGAACAAGGAATCGGATAAATTAATGGAAATTGAAAAATTGCGTAAAAAATTGGAGGATACTGAAAAGGCTATGGCCAAATTGATTGCTGAAATGAATTCAGATCAGTATGAAGCGAAGGTTAGAGATTTTGGCAAAAAGGTTCTTCTTTAATTTGCGTTTTTTATTTTATTTTATTTTTTTTTTAACTTTTTAATTTTGTAAATATTTATTTCATTATGTTTTCGAACACATCATAACCACACATCATTTCACAAACTACACAGACAGGTTACCAATGACATATGCCAGACAAGAATTTTTGACTTTGCAGTGATTTGCAAAATGAGATAGAAAAAATAAACTCAATATGAATTGTATGGTGTATATATTTTTGTATGTTTATCTATCCCTTTCTGTGTAGCACTGCAATTTCGACATTTCCTTTTACTTCTAGTCGCCATTTTGATTCAATCAGGTGTTTTCTGTCTGGGTAGTCTGTGCATCATTTGTAAGAGAGCAATTCCAAAAATATTCATCTTTGATATGTTTTAAAATAATTTCTAGTGATACAAAATTTTATTCAAGCCCTAAATTACCCATTGAAAAATTAAAAGTGTGCAATTATCGAAGTACTTAGGAAAAACAATATTTTCAAAAGTATTATGTGTAAGTTAATACAAATTACATGAAGATTTTTTGTTGTTTGTCAACTTGCTTTAGCTTTTGCTCCGTTCCATTTTGTCATACTTTAAAATATGTTACTTTACCTAAGTTTTTACTTTTGTAACTTATCCAACACTTATTAAAAAAACTTTGTAATCGCCACTAAAAATTTTGTAGTTATTACGAGAAATTTAGCTAATTTGAACTCAGCGGTATTTTTTGCTAATCTTAGCAACTCGTGTCTGCTGACGTGTAGTACAATGAAATTAGTAGAAAAATTAGTAGCCGTTGGCAAATTTTAGAAACTTTTTGTAAAGTGGAATTTAAAATCGGTTTGCTAAAATCAGCAAAAAAATTTTTTAAATATTATTAATATGTGTACAACCAAATTAGTATAAAAATTAGTACGCGCTACTAAATTTTAATAAATTGCTGTAAACTCAATAAATTGTAAAATATAGCAAAATTTTAATATATAAAAAAAAAAAAATTAAAATTCAGAAAATAACTCAATTATTTTTTATATACATTTGTTACACTTTAAAGCTGCTAATTTCTTTGAAATTGCGTTACAAATTAGAATATTCAAATTTATATTTTTTTTATCAAACATTTTTTTGTTTTTTCAAAAAATATTTTTGACAAATTAAAAAATTTATCATTTTGCTTTGAAATTTTTTTGCATTTTAAGGTCAAATTTTAATTGTTTTAAGGTCTGATTTTTAGAACTAAAAAAGTTTTTAGTGCTATTTCAAGTGGATGTCCTATTTTTGGACATGAGTCGGTTGTGAAAAGTATTTTCACTTCCGACTCATTTTTTCAACATATGCAACATTTTAAGGCAATTTCAGTTTGTATGTATAAATTTTAATTATTAAAAATAACATGTCGTTCAATATTTAATTTTAACAAAATTAGTAATTTTTTTTACCAATTTTAGCAAATAAGTTTTTAAAAATTTGTAAAACGACTTCTGAAGTTAGCAACAAAAATTTGTAAATATTCTCTAAAAGTTCTGTATTTTTTAAAATGTAAATAGTAAAAAATTTACTTAATAATAATTTGTTTACTAACTTGAAAAATAGTAGTTTGCTGACTTGAAAAATAGTAAAGTTGGATTGAAAACTGTTTACAAATTTTTCTACTAACTTTTCTTTCTGAGTGAAGAAAATATTATATTTGGTTCGTTTGTGTATTTTTCCAGTAAAATTTAGTAAAAATTACTCAAATTAGATGTGAAGTGTTCTCCACGAATATTCTAGACTTGCAGCTTACTTCTATCATAGTATATAAGCTGATATTTGCATTTTTTCTTAAAAAAAAAAATTTAATGTGTTTGGAAAAATTCTTTGTTTTTTAATTATAATTTGTTTTTCAATCGGCTGGTTTTTTTCTTGCAAATTCTTATTGGCAAATATTTATGCAGTAAAAATTGTAACGAACTGTCACTTTATTGTCTATCACTAAGAGTTTTTGTATACAAACACGTTCCAGTAAAAACTTTTACAGATTTATACAAATTTTTGAGTTCGCAAACACTAAATTTTGACTAAAAAATTGTGTAACTAACCAAAAAACTTTTGAATTTTACCGAAGTACTTCGATAATTAAACACTTTTTGTTTTTTTTTTGTGTAGTAAGACATCATAAACTTCTGAAAAACGAAACTAATTGTAGAGACACTCGTATTATTAATGAAAATTTAGTTGATCCTTATACATCGCACTCAACGAGTTTTTAACGCTTTTATGTTGCAATTAGGAAAATCCGAAAGAGTATACATATTTATGTTACATAAAATCCATTCCTAAGTCAATAGTTTTGAATGTGGTCAGTGAGTAAAACTAATAATCAGCTGACAATAATCCTAAGGCCGAGTCTGAAATTTTTGGAATTGCTCAATATTATAAAAATATGTCTATCTATTCTTGCTAAAGACTTTTTGCAGTTTACTTTGGACAGACCTTGAAAACGATAAATCTTTATTGAATTA